>JARQOC010000002.1:710706922-710887475 GCA_033576535.1 Allobates femoralis | reverse complement strand
TGGATTCCACTCAGTATCAGCAAATTCTTGAGAATAATGTTCAAGAATCAGTGTCAAAGTTGAAGTTACGCCGGGGATAGATCTTTCAGCAAGACAATGATCCAAAACACCGCTCCAAATCTACTCAGGCATTCATGCAGAGGAACAATTACAATGTTCTGGAATGGCCATCCCAGTCCCCAGACCTGAATATCATTGAACATCTGTAGGATGTTTTGAAGAGGGCTGTCTATGCTCGGCGACCATCAAACTTAACTGAACTGGAATTGTTCTGTAAAGAGGAATGGTCAAAAATACCTTCATCCAGGATCCAGGAACTCATTAACAGCTACAGGAAGCCACTAGAGGCAAAAGGTGGATCTACTAAATAATAATGTCACTTTTCTGTTGAGGTGCCCATACTTTTGCACCTGTCAAATTTTGAAATAATGCAAATTTCACATTTTCGGTTAGTACAATAAACCTCATTTCAATCCTGAAATATTACTGTGTCCATCAGTTATTACATGTATTACACTGAAATAGCTGTTGCAAAAGCCCAATTTTAAACAAAAAAAATTAGTAAGATTAAGAGGGGTGCCCAAACGTTTTCATATGACTGTATTGGATGGAGGCAGATCCTTTTATAGTTTATTACAATTGGCCAAAAATATATCACAAGCTTACATAACATTATGGCTTTATTGGAATGTAAATTATATGTCAAGATAAATATACCATAAATGATGGATTATAAATGAATACTTTGGTTTATGGCACTTATAAAGCATTAAGTTGTACAAAAATGTGTCAGTCAACCAACTTGACCTTGAGCCCACAGCTGCAAAAAAATTGTCTTATTTTTCTACAATTTCTACAATGGTAATTCCCATTGGCTAAAATTTTCCATGAGCTCCTAACCAGGTTCTCTGCCTCAGCTGATGACATCACAGAGCTGAGAATGTTGGGATAATGTATGTTCCATCACTTTCAGTAACAACTAGGCACTATGGCTGTTGCGGATTCCTGTAACGATATTGAAGAACTAGAAGCGGATTGCTATCTCAAATTTAGTGACAAGACTGAACAAGATATACATCTCAGAGTAAAACAAAAGAAAACAGAGCAGCATGAGTCAAAAGACAATGACAAACAGGATGTATCCAACAATGATGGTACTTTATAATTTTAAATTATATCATTTGTTCCCAGTGTTATTTGCCCACCCAATTATTTATGTTACAGCAAAAATAAATGTTTGTACAGGAGATATGTGCAGGTTATATATCTTCATTGTTTAGATTCCTAAAGATTTAAACATCTGAACACGATGCAAGTCGGTGCCGGACGGCTTCGAGAAACAGATCTGGACTTACATGAAAAGTAGCTCCTCTCCCTTCTCTATGCCTCAGAGGTTCACATTTTATGACCAGCTGTAGTTTTTTCTCCCCCACAAAGTCTAGCATGTGTGAGTAATCAAGACTCCTGAGGAAGGAGCTTGGATGTGGCTCCGAAACGCGTAGGAAAGGAAGAATAAAGGAAGTATGTTTGAATGAAGCACTGTCTTCCTAGTGATCTTTTGTGACACAGCAGCGCAGACCATGATACACCCATTCCTAACAACTGATATCGGTTTTTCCACGTCCAGAGGCAGGTGGAGGTCCAGCGGAAGCAGTATTAGGCGCTCCAGCCAGTTGTGGATTTACACAACTAAGCAAGGTGAGTGGTCATTACACATCACCGACTTTCAACAAGTGTCATCCTTGATAGGGCACTAATCTGAGCCTCGCTTTGTCTCCTTTGTGTTTTACTCAGTGTAATCAAGACTATTGTCACAATTATCCAATGCTTAACTTGCATTTGAAGAATTGAAGTATTTTTATATAGCAAAATAGGATGGAAGGGGTCACACTCATCTGTCAAAATCTTAATTTTAGCCCACAAATGTGATCTAGCTTAGATCTGCAATGTGCACTAGCCCCCAGCTGGCATCCCATTCTTCTGGCAGAGTACAATGAGTGAAAAATAAAACCGATTTATTAAGCGGTGCACACCGTTTTATGAATCAGGTCTTTGTACTCCAGAAAGCGTTTCATTAAGACGTGTGCACTAGGCTCTTCTTAATGAATCACCACCACTGTTATTTAAAGCAGTGTTTCCCAAACTCAAGTCCTCACGGCCCCCAACAGGTCATGTTTTCAGGATTTCTTTAGAATTGCACAGGTGAAGGAATCATCATCAAGGCATCACCTGTGCAATACTACAGAAATCCTGAAAACATGACATGTTGGGGGCTGTGAGGACTGATTTATAGCCTCTCTCACTGTGGAAGAACATGCTCCGAGTGTTTAAGTCAATTTTTTTTAGATTTCAAAAGAAACAAAATATATGGCTTCTTTAAGGATCATTTGTACATATGGACCCTGCTCGTCCAGACAACTTGCAAATAAGGAAGAGTGATGTCACTTCAACGACTAGTCCTGCTCTTGAAGCAGAAGGACAAACTGATAAAGATTAGGCAAGATCTTCAGATATGGCCAGGGCAGCGCAAAGTTTGACGTTATAGAAAAGATTGAAACGAGTCATCATCAAGATTCGTCGATACCTTGAGATGAAGGCGCAATTCATTACCACATTAGGGAACTCAAGGCTCGGGTCACCTCTCTGGAAATCAAGGTGTTTCAGGCAAAGCTGCAATATTCTGAGATTCTGCACAACTTGGAGCAGATCAGCAAGGAGATCCATGCCTGGTGCATGCACATGCCCCTATTAACACTTCAGACCCCGACTCTGAGAGATGAAGCCCCCTCCTCTATGCTAGATGGGGAAGTAGGCCCGCCGGCAGACACCGTCCTCAGTCTGCAGATCAGCACCTCCGACCTGCAGAAAAGAGATTCCATGGAGCACTTGAGAGGTGTGAGTGACGTGACCAGTTGGAAAGGAAGGACCCAGACCCCAAGGATTTATTTTTATGTAAAATTAATTTTAATCCATATCTTGTAAATATTGCTTTTAGGGGATTTACATGTTGCACTTAGATTATCCTGTCATTGATATTCTTGTCATACAGTGGAATCACACTTTATGACAAACATGAAATAAAAAGTTTTGTGTCCCCAGATTTATATTCAAAAGTTTAACTTGAGATCGTAGCATTTGGCGCTACAAACGGGGTCTAGGACGAAGTGGTCCAGAGATCCTGCAGCTGCAACTAAACGATCCTTTCCGTGTCTAAGTAATCAATTTTATTGTCACAATTATGCAATGCTTAACTTGAAATATGGCAATATTTTTATGTAGCTCAGAACAGGAGAAAAAAATCTAGAACATTTTGACATTTACACTTGAATCCCAGTGAATTACACCAATATAGGTGCAGCATGGGAGGGAACAGGTCACACCAGTCTGTCAAAATCATAATTTTACACAAAAGTGACATAACTTAGACTTGCAAAGTACACTAGCCCCCAACTGGTGAACATTTCTCATGGAAGAGTACAATAATGAACAAATCCGATTTAATAAGCGGCACACTGTTTTACGAATTAGGTCTTTGTACTCATTAAGACTGGTGTGCGCTGTGTTCTTCTTAATGAATTACCACCATTGTTTTTTAAAGCCTCAATCACTGTGGTGGAACGTGCTCTGAGTGCTTGTTTAGCCATTTTTTGATATTTCAAAAGAAATAAAATGTGTCTTCTTTACAGATCATTTGAACATGGGGACATTGTAAGAAAACACAGACTCAAGTCTTCTCAGAATGCCACGCTTATTGGACGGAGGCAGATTTTTTTATAGTTTATTACAATTGGCCCAATATATATTACAAGGTTACATAACATTATGGCTTTATTGGCAAGTAAATTATATGTCAAGATAAATATATCATATATGATAGATTTACTAGAATAATGGGTTTTATGGCACTAATGACGCATTAAGTTGTCCAAAAATGTGTCAGACTACACCTTATTCACGATCAAAACTCCCCATTGTATTGGAGAAATTGTGCGGAGGTTGGTTCTTTATCACATATATTTTGGCACTGCAAATCCCTCAGATCATATTGGGACAAAATAAACCTTCTAATAAATGATGTTGCAGGACTACAGGTTCAACTTACGGAGGAATTAGTGCTTCTACTTATTGGAATCGACCTAATTCCCAAACTTCATAGACCAATTGTGTCCCATATTGTATTAACTGCAAAAAATAACATAGCTACTAAGTGGAGAGACCCTCTTCCTCCGAGCTTTGAGGATACTATTGATAAAATAGGATCCCATAATGTTTATGAATATGCTTACTCACTTAGGCATAACCTTTTAAGAAAATATAAAAAGAAATGGCGTTATTGGAATGCCTTTATGCCCTCTCCACATATTCCCAGAGACATGGACAATGTATACTAACTGCTCAGATACATTAGACCACCCTGCTTGAGACTCACTTGGATCTTAGGTCACTTACATTTATGGCTGTATTGACTACCCCACCTAATGATAGCGCGTTACATGATATGTACATAGTTCATTTGTTAATGTATATTGACGGAGTAATTCTGTTATGAACAATCCGTCCTATCTGTAATTGCTAATATTATCTTTTTATTTCCCTACATTGTAATTAATGTTTCTAATTGTACATGTTATTGTATTACTATTATCGAGTTGTATACTCTATTCTTTAATTAATACGCTCAGTAATGCATTCGTGAGCTACCTGTTTTGCATAGTAAATTCAATAAAAATCATTTGAAAACAAAAATGTGTCAGTCAACCAACTTGACCTTGACCCCACAGCTGCAAACAATTTGTCTTATTTTTCTAAATTGGTTGGACAACAATATCCCATCTGGGAAACATTCAACATTCTTTGCTAAATTGTATTAAATATCATGATGACCATCAAAACCAAAATTTTATAATAGAAAGTTCATACATAAGACAATGCTACTGGGTGCAAAGTTCAATCTAGCATGAAACATAGAATATCATAACTTCTTTAATATTGATCAAATATACAAAATAGAAACTACTTTCACAGGCCCCTGCTCATACAGACAACCTACAAATAAGGAAGAGTGATGCCACTTCAATGACGTCCTGCTCTTCTTAAGATATGACCAGGCTGGCACCAGCACCAATGCTGCCAGCAATTGTCAGATCTCCAACAAGCCCACAATCAAAATCTGGGACGGCTGAGCCATTACATACCCCTCTTTGATGTACTGCCCCTATAGCTTACCCAAATTCAACATATCCAAGATGTCTTAAGGGGGAGTCACACGCGTCAATGTCGTCAGTGAGATGATCGCTGACGACATTGACGGCTGATCGCTGGTGAGCTGTCACACAGGCAGACTCACCAGCGATCAATTGACCAGAAACATCGTGGAAACGATTTAAATATCGTTTCCACGATGTCTTGCTCCGGCTGCCAGCCTGCTGGAAGCGGGAGCAGGCTGGTCTCCAAGGTAAACTGCGGGTATCTAGGCAGCGCGCGCTGCCTAGATACCCGACGTGTACCTTAGTTACCAGCCTCCTCCGCTCACCGGCTGGTATCTAAGGTACACAGCGGGTAACTAGGGTCCCTAGTTACCCGCTGTGTACCTTAGATACCAGCCGGTGAGCGGAGGAGGCTGGTAACTAAGGTACACGTCGGGTATCTAGGCAGCGCGCGCTGCCTAGATACCCGCAGTTTACCTTGGATACCAGCTCCCAGCGCTTGTGAGAGGCGCTGGGAGCTGGAATATCGCTACTCCCGGTGTCACACGCAGCGATGCTGCGTGTCCACCGGGCGGCAACCGCCAGGTTTTAGGACAGATTCTAAAACCTGGAGATCATCAACCAGCGATTTATCGCTGGTTGATTCAGTATGTCACACGCGTCAATATCGCTGCAACGTCACGTGCAGCCGATATCGTGCAGGCGATATTGACGCGTGTGACTCCCCCTTTAGGGTAAATGTCAACAAGCAGCTTCAACATGATGTCCTGCCCTTAATCTGAATTTAGTTTTTTAAGATTATTTTTTATTTTTCAAAGAAAAATGAGACCAATCAGAACATGGCCAGCCATGGAGCAGTGAGAAAACACACGGCCAAGAAGACAAGACTAACTGGCCCTTTTAAGGAATAGGAAAGGCTGGAAAAGACAAATTTAATGCCACATCGACACCTGCTTCTAGACCAACATCAACCAACCAATGTTGGTTCTAAACCAACATCAGGCACAGGAGGCAGCACAAAGAATAGCTGACATATACTTTTAAGGACAGTGGAAAAAGTCTGAAATACAAATCTTCACTCTCCGCATAGCAAAGGATCAGCAAGGGGGAGAATCCATTCAACTGCACCTACTGCGGACAAAGATATGCCCACAGATCCACTGTTCTGGACCATGAGAAAATGCACACAGGCAGCAAGCCCCTCTCATATTCCATGTGTCCGGAATCGGCGATCATCCACCGCAACAGCCTGAGGTTGTGCAGGGCTGCATCCCCCCACACCTGCAATTGAAGCCCCACTAGACCGACAGGTACTTCTCATCAGATGCGCATCCCCAACCTTTTGTTTCACTTCATGTAATATGTCACAAATCATGTCCTCACATGTTCTCAATAATAAAACAGATTTAACAGACAGAAATAGTTTTTTAGATAGTAACGTACAATACAGAAAACGTAAAAACATTTCCACTGAATAGTCTCCAAACTATAATCACATTGTACAAATTATCCAAACATACCCGCCTATTTAGAAGAATGATAGAACGTTTGAGAACTTAATAAAAGATGGTAACATTAGGTTTGTAGCCAAACGTGCACTTCACTTTCCAGTATACTTTCACCTAGTCTGGTAGTTAGTGAGGATAAAAAGTCAATCATACATGGTTATCCTGCTGGGGCTTTTTTGGTTGTGGCCACACACACAGTGCACGTCCTGTCATTAAGTGCATAAAAACCAGGATTTTTCCATTTTGTTCCACAACTTTTATGCTAAACAATTTAATTAGCTGTAATATCCTGGGAGTGATCTATGTAATAGATTGCACCATTTGCAAACTACAATATGTAGGTTGTACCAGAAACCTTTTCCTTGTGTGCCGACAGTGATGTAGAGATCTTTATAAAATATACAGAAAGCACATACATTAAATATTACATACACTAAAAACAGTGAATGGAATGGTATAAAACAATTACACCATCGCCCCTTGTAAACAGGATCTAACTACGAGCAGCGCTGACGAAAAGGATCCCCGCACGGATGAGGAAGGACGTGTACATCTCCAGGCAGCGGGACAATGCCAGCCTTACACAAACCTCTTCATAAATAGACTCTTTATTTCCTGGAGTGGACATTAAATAACTGATTAAAAGCGACAATATCGAGGGGCGTGTCCTGGCCATGGAGGGAGACGGTCACTAGTTTGTGAGCTCTGTCCCCTCGGCCTTTTTCAAGCCCGATATTACCTTCCCAGCCCAGGTGAGACTCACCATATGTCGGTGAGACGGAAGAGCACCCGCCGAGCAGCGACACCAGGCCCTCCTGGTCCTAATTCCACCAGTATAACCCGATATCTGAGGAGTTCTGCTGGGCCTCCCCGGGACACAGCAAGATCCAAAATGGCGGATCCTGCTCCTCTGCATGCTACAATGGCGCAGAATACAGAGAAGAGCCCGCGCGTACCTAGCAGCCCGTGTGCAGCAGCAGTGACCCCCGAGCACTCCCACGCCGGAGGCTCTAACACAGACAGGCGTGGAGCGGAGGAAGCCCTGAAGCGAGCTGCGGTTACCGGAGGAGGAGAGTCACCGGGCGACCGCCCGGAGGACCGCAGATCTACTACTGAAGCTACGGAGGAGGTGATGGAGGGGAGCGGCGGGTGGGATTCTCGGACGCAGGACGCAGACCTAAGTTGCCTATAGATTTAGATTTATAACACGTAACCTTAAGGCTGTAGGTCTAGTGGGATACAAAGCAAAAAGGAGCAGACCTAAGTTGCCTACAGATTTAGAATTATAACACGTAACCTGAAGGCTGTAGGTCTAGTGGGATACAAAGCAAAAAGGAGAAGACCTAAGTTGCCTATAGATTTAGTATTATAACACGTAACCTTAAGGCTGTAGGTCTAGGGGGGATACAAAGCAAAAAGGAGCAGACCAAAGTTGCCTATAGATTTAGAATTGTAACAGGTAACCTTAAGGCTGTAGGTCTAGGGGGATACAAAGCAAAAAGGAGCAGACCTAAGTTGCCTATAGATTTAGATTTATAACACGTAACCTTAAGGCTGTAGGTCTAGGGGGGATACAAAGCAAAAAGGCGCAGACCTAAGTGTAGGATTTTTTTTAGTTCAAATGCGGAGAATTTGGGCAAGTTCACTCACCTATAATGTATCTTTGTAGAATCACACATCGATCCCTAGGGATCTTTTAGCTGAAGACCTGCGGTATGCTGCTCCAGTCCGGAGGAATCGGATCTCTCAGCCGGGAGTCCGTGGATAAGCTTCAAAGTGAATTAATCGGGCAAGTGAGCGCTCCCGTGTCAGGAATCAATCAGCTGAATTTCAATTTCTTTTTCCTTTTCTGGTTTATTCAATTAAAAATTTCATATAAAAGCTCACAAATATTCATAAAACAACGCGTTTCAGCCACAATTGTTAAAATAAACTGGCCTTCATCAGGTACCAAAACTCATTTCTATAGGTAACTTTTGACATACGGGTTAGCCCCTTTAAGTATCAGGCCATAAATAGGTTGTGTTTGTGTCCATATAGGAATATGTATAATAGTATCACTAAGTTATTTGTTATAATTTACTGTATCAGATTATTTAAATACATGTATAAACCCCCATAGACTTTGTTATACATAATTATATTGAATATGATTGGCTGCAGGGCTTGTGCTGCACATTCTAGAATGTTACGACATCACAGACTCATCACCATGGTGACCTCTGCCTGGAGATTATGACATCATGAAGAGAATATCAGCAACTGTTCACCCAGAACTCATCTGATGATTATAGAAGGAGTTGGTAGGAACATGTGTCTTAAACTAATGCTCTGTCATTTTATTTCCAATTTCCTATTTATATAATCTTCTGATTTCTTATGACAAGCTTCCTCTACTTCACAATTCTCATATCACATACATTTTTTTATGAGAAATATACTTGTTAATTACAGAAGCTAGTTAGACAATATTTACTATTGATAATATTGGTAATTAATGTTGAACTTATTATAAGGAAACCTCTCTCTATTTATCCAATTTAGGGTTTTGAAGTTATTTCTTCACTTTCTGCACCAAATTTGCCCCATAGATAAATCCGGCATTTCTGGAGGTTTTACACTGGGTTTCAGTTCTCTAAACCCTAAAGTTCTTGAGATAGTCGCCAAAAAACAGAACATTAATACAAATGTGAATTTACAGACCAAAATTGGACCAATCTGCCCTAAATTTTCTACATAAGGGAATCATGCCCTTCGGATGGTTTTACACCGGGTTTCTCCTCTGATTTGTTGCTTCATATCCGGAGCAAAGAAAGTTTTTAAGCCACGCAAAGAAAAAACAGGTGAACCAGATAGATGCATGTGAAGCTGAGTAATTATGCTGTATTATACATACTGATAGTAATAGTAATTAGTAACCCATTCATGAGCAATGTTGTATATTAACGTCATTGGCCGTGTTCCTGCTTTTGATATGGACTCACACGCTGAGCCGCCATCTTATCAGGGGGCACGGACTGGCGCTCTGCTCTCACCGGGCACTAGGAATAATAAATCCATCTTGTGTGATATTTAAGATGAAACATCCATTGTTCAGGGTAATGGAAATCTCTAAGTATGTGATGGACAATGTAACCAGATGAAATGTTTCATGAACTTTATACAGTTCTCTGCTTTCCTATTACAGCCTGCAGACAGCGACATCCAGTGTAACTACTAACATTCTCACACACAATCATATATTCATTCTGAGACCAGAAAATTGTGAAATATACATGGAAAGATGGAGAAAGACCCCAAAACACAACATTATCCCATTATACCTTGTAGCAATACTGATCCGTGTCTTCACAATAAATCCACTAGTATTTAGCATCTTACATATCACGGGGTCCCACAGCATAAGATCTAATGGTCCCCACTCAGTATGATGGACCCCACAGCTCCCAAACAGTATAATAGAGCCACAGCCCCTCACTCAGTATAATGCCCCCACAAGTACTGACATTTCAAAAGAAGAAACTAAATCAATATATATTAAATATACACTACTAACCTAGATGTGTTCTCCCTGCACCCCGCTCTGGTCTGTGCAGCATGAGGATTGAGGCTTCACACAGCTGGTAGGCGGAGGGGATGAGGGGAGGCAGAGCGGTGGGACGGGGGCATTGACAGGCCACGTGGTCTGCCGCTATGTATGGAGCACGCCTGCCCTCTAGTAATCACAGTATAGCTGGAAACTGAATATCAGATCTGATATATGTGCAAGGAAGTCTGTACAATTACATTGTTAGGTCAGGGCTCATTCACAAGTTCATTTTTGTACCAGGCGCTGTCAATATTTTTTACTGGCCCTTGTATTATATGGGGCCAGTAACGTCAGCTTCGGGTGACTTGTGGATTAAACTCACCCATTCTGACTATTAGGAAAAACTTGGGAAACTTCCACCACATCTTTTAGGGGGGAGGAAAGGGTGGATCCAGCCACTCGCTCACCATACTCCTGGCTACATTAGTGAGGGATTCAGTCGACATCTTAGATCATTTTTCTAACTTAACATGGGACAACCATTACACATGGATTGTTGTGACGTGGTGTCACTAAAAACCTCTATTCCTTTAAATATAGCTATCACTACGCTTCAACACCATTTATATAAATATAGTAATTATACTAAAGAATTACAAGCTTTCATTATACAAACAGTCCAGATTTTGATGAAAAAAAATGTTTTCTCTTCAATCGCAAGAACTACCTCCAGCACCATGGTGTGTCTATGGGACTTGTATTTTCACTTTTGGTTGCAAACTTGGTGATGGCCTACTGAGAGGACAAAAATCTCTTTTGGGCAGAAAATCCATACTCTGAGCTCATCCACTGGTACACCAGATTTATAGATGACCAGCTCTTCATATGGCATAATTCAACCTTGAACATTGGTAACCTTTACGAATATCTCAGTTTGAATTTCTTCAATTTGAGATTTACCAGTTATCATCACATGGAAACTATTAATTTTCTTAACCTGCAGTTTACAGGGATTCATTTTGAAACTGTTATTTCAGCCATGTAGCGCAAAACTAATGCAGGAAATTTGGTTCTCCACACCAGGAGAAGTCACCATTTACATACAATCAATGCTGTTCCAGTGGGTGAGCTCACCAGAGTTCTTAGAAACTGAAGCAATCGTGATACCTTTACTCATGGATCAGAGTGAAAGTGTTTGATCGGGTACATTGGAGGTTCCTGTTTCAAACGCTTCACAAATTTGACTTTTCTGGTGGTATTTATAATATGATAAAAGCTCTTTATTCAGCCCCTTCAGCTAAGGTTTTGACAAATAATTACTTGTCCACATCATTTCACTTCTCCAACAGCACTAGGCAAGGTTGCCCCCTGTCCCGAACTTTGTTTCATCTATTTTTAGAGCCCTTAACAGAATCGATTCGAACCAACGAGTATTGGGGTTTGGGGTGTGCCACTTAATGTTAGACAGCATAAAACGCCACTTTTTGCAGACAACCTTCTGGTTTTCATTACGAACCCTTTAAATGCCCTACATAATCTCTTAGTTACCATTACTACATTTTCTAACACCTCTTATTATAAATTAATCATCAATAAGACTTAGGTTCTCCTATACAATATAGATGCAAATCTGACTTTGTTGAAAGCTGAATTTAGACTATCCTGGGTGGCATCAGAGTTTTTATATTTGGGGGTTCTTATCACTAATCCTTCCAAACAGATGATTATTAGGAATTTAACGGAGATATTTAAAAGAATCTCAGAAGATTTGTCTTTCTTGTCTAAGCTAAAAATATCATGGTCAGGAAGGATAGCTTCTTACAAAGTGGTAGTTCTGATGAAAACACTCTATATTTTCAGGTTACTCCCACTATTGATCTAAAAAAAATACTTGGATAAGCTACAACATCAGATGTATTAATATGTATGGAGTGGGAAAACACCAAGGAGAGCTTGTGTGACTCTGGAAAAACAGAAAGACAGGGGGGGTTGGGGATACCAAATTTGAAGGCCTATTATTTGGCGAATTTTGGTAAAAAGCAATGTCAGGTGGTGGGAGACACATGATTAACCCGGCAAGAGAGCAGTGTAAGATATCACTGACCGCGGTGACAGAGCCGAGGAAGACATCAAAGATCCTGGCAATAGAGCCGTGTAAGACAACACTGACCCTGGGGAGAGAGCAAGACATAACTGATCCCGGCGAGAGAACTGTATAACATATCACTGACCCTGGCAAGAGAGCCGAAGAAGATATCACTGACCCTGGCGACAGAACCAAGAAAAGAAAACACTGACCCCAGTGAGAGAGCCAAGGAAGATATCACTAACTCCGGTGACAGATCCAGGTTAGACATTGCTGACCCTGGTGAGAGAGCAGTATAAGACATTACTGACCCTGGCGAGTGAGCCAAGGAAGACATTAATGACCCCGGCAAGACACAAGGAAGACATCACTGATCTCAGCAAGAGCCATGTAAAACATTATTGACCCCAGCAAGAGAGTCGAGGAAGAAATCACTGACCCCAGCAAGAGAGCCGAGGAAGACATCACTGAACCTGGTGAGAGAGCCGTGTAAGATATCACTGACCCCGGTGACATAGCCGAGGAAGACATCAAAGATCCTGGCGAGGGGGGCGTGGCTTAACGCTACACAGGAATGGCCGCTTGATCCGGGAGCTCCCGCTCACACAGGCACAAACGCGGCACAAACAGTGCTCCAGTACCGGGACCGCCGCCGGAAACGGCACCTACACACGCGGGAGAACCGTGGGCTTCTATGGGAAAAACCAGGAGCGAGAAGCGCGACTCTTTACAGCGCGTTACTGACTATTTCCCGAGCTCCAAGCCTGCAGAAAGAGCTCCTAAGATGGCGCCGACCTCACCACGCGCGGCCCGCTCCTCCTCCAGACGGAGCTCTGTGGCCTCAGCAGTATCAGCCGGCGGAGATCAGGAGGAATTACCGGTCACACAGAGCAGCATGAAAGCGATGCTGTCCTCCATGCTCGCATCCCTCCGGACCTCACTGCAGCAGGACATGAAAGGTATGATGGCAGAAACAAGAAGGGAGCTGGCTGAGGTGGGGGGTAGGACTGACAGGCTGGAGAGGAAGATGGTGGAACTTGTGAACTCGCATAATGACTTGTTGGACGCGCACGAAATGTTAAAAGCTGACATGCATAAGGTCCAGACAAAACAGTTGGACCTTGAAGACCGCCATAGGCGAAATAATGTGCGCATAAGAGGAATCCCTGAGAGTGTGCAACCTAACGACCTCCGCCCATTGCTGCAGGAGTACATTATGGCGGCCATGCCTGAGGTGCAAAAGAAAGACATTATAATTGATAGAATTCACAGAGTGCCTAAGCCATCTCATATTAACCCCTCACTGCCTAGAGATACCATTGCACGGATTCATTTTTATGAACTCAAAGAGGACTTCCTATACTGTTTGAGAGGCAAGCCAGCCCTGCCAGAGAGATTCTCCTCACTAACGGTGTTCTCTGACCTATCTCCAGGTACGCTAGCACTACGGAGGGCTTTCCAACCGTACACCTCTGTCCTCAGGAAACAAAACATATCATACATGTGGGGCTTTCCAACCAAGCTTCTGGTGCGCAAAAACGACACCACACATGTGTGCCTCCTCCCAGCTCAGGCAGCCAAGCTACTAATCCAGTGGGGTCTCGGATCTCCAACGAAGACCGGGGGACACACTCCTCCACCAGAAGCCCACAAGAAACATGTTGACCCAGAATGGTCCACGGTCTGAGAGCATATATTAGAGCCTGTGAATGGCTCATTTTTCTTTTTCTCTGCCTTTCCTGATCTTTTTGGCTCCTCCAACCTCCGGATCTGGCCAGAACTTAAACTCTGATACAGCCAGGGAATACATCTGAACTCCTGGATATTCCCCATAGAGTGTGTTTTCT
Organism: Allobates femoralis; assembly: GCA_033576535.1. NCBI lineage: Eukaryota > Metazoa > Chordata > Amphibia > Anura > Aromobatidae > Allobates > Allobates femoralis. The sequence continues at coordinate 710,873,298 of JARQOC010000002.1, read as the reverse complement.
TCACTCGCTGGACAATCAACCAAGAACGAGGATGATTTCTCCGTTTTTGCAGTTTTTGTTGACTTTCTGTTATTTTTACAATTTACTTAATTCCACTCACCGGAGGAAGAAGAGTTGGTCCTCTATGGTGGTGGAAACGGTTCCTGATGTTTCTCCCCCCAGCCTTCCCTTTTTTCTCCTCCAATGCTTTTCCACCACTGTCCACGATAGACAGGGGACTTGCGACTATCCCCACAGTCTACTGGGTCAGGATATGATGTTAAATTATAAGTATATTGTGTTTATTACCTTACCATGAGTATTTCTTTGTTATCCATTAATGTCAATGGGTTAAACTCCCCTGCAAAAAGATCCATAACATGGCGACACCTGCGCAAGTCTAACAGTGATGTCATATTTGTACAGGAAACACACCTACTGGCCGAAGATAACAGCAGAATGCACTCGCATATATACCCCCACCAATTTTTCGCCAACAATCCCAAAAAAAGGCGGGTGTGGGAATCTTCATAAAAAAATTCTGTGATATTTAATCTAGAATTGGTTGTACCGGACCCAGACGGTCGTTATTTAATCCTATTATGTACACTTAACAATTGTCGTTACACTCTGGTTTCGGTATATGCCCCTAATGCCGGCCAAATTGGGTTTTTACGGTCCCTTCTGGACAAAGTACAACTCTATAGATGGGGACACAGAGTTTTCTGCGGCGACTTTAATGTCCCAATGTATAAAAGAATGGACTGTTCTGGACCATCTCATACACGCGGTGAAATGGGCCCATTAACTTCTGAGAACGGCCTACACGACGTGTGGAGATACCAGCACAGCGAAGAACGTGATTATACGTTCTATTCAAACAGATATCACACATACAGTCGTATAGATGTCATATTAGTAGACGATGCACTGTTACACAAATGTCTACAGGCGGACATAGGTAACATAACATGGTCTGACCACGCACCAGTTTCACTAAAGATTTCTGACCCTCGGCCATCAGACCCCCACATATGTGGAGATTGAATACATACCTGCTAACCAACCCAGAGGTGATAGCAGACGTAACAAATCAAATCAAAGAGTACTTCTCAATCAATGATAATGGGGAAGTACAAGATGAAGTTTTATGGCTATCTCATAAAGCGGTAATTAGAGGATTACTCATCAAAATAGCTGCTTTCATGAAAAAGAAGTACATGGTGGATATGACAAACACTCTACATACCATTATGTCACTTGAAAAACAACACAAAGAGACCCCATGTCCACAAATCCTAAAGACTTTATTAGAAACCAGGAACCACCTGCGCTCCCTTTTGTTACAAAAAGCAGAAAAAGATCTTAAAAAATTAAAAGCAAAATATTACGGGATGGGGGACAGAGCGGGCTCACTTTTGGCCAGAAGGGTAAAAAGGAGAGCCGCACGGTTCCGTATACCCTACCTCATATCACCGGCAGGAAAACGAATTTGTAACCCCATCTCTATTGCAAATCAATTTCGAACATATTATGAATCTCTATATAACTTAAAACACGATAAGAACATCCCACAACCTAACGAAACCCTGATTAAAAATTTTTTAGATAAAATTAACCTCCCAAAACTAACAGCCGACCAACTGAACATTTTAAATGCCCGATCACAGAACTGGAGCTCAAACGAGCAATCAACTCCACTAAGGGGGGAACTGCACCTGGGCCGGACGGTTTCTCCTTCATGTATTATACACAATTTTCCCAGATTCTATCCCCTTACTTGTTGAGGTTGTTCGCATACTGGCGATCCAGGGGGGAGATTAAACGTGAGGGTTTGGAGGCTATAATAACTACCCTTCCTAAACCAGGGAAAACACCCACAGAACCAGGTAACTTTCGCCCGATCGCTCTGCTCAACTGTGACACCAAGTTATACGCGAAGGTGTGGGCTACCAGACTGATGGAAGTTTTACCATCCCTGATAAACCCAGACCAGGTCGGATTTGTGCCGGGTAGACAGGCACGAGACGGAACCAGACGCCTTATAAATATTCTTGAATTAATGGAAAGATCCGACTCCCCCGGTGTGCTACTGTCCTTAGATGCAGAAAAAGCTTTTGACAAGAGTACACTGGGGGTATGTTGAAGCTGTACTAAACAAATTTGGTATTATCGGCCCGATACAGTTGGCTATAATGGCGTTATACTCTTCCCCTAATGCTTCCGTCTGTGCCTCTGGCTTTGTATCAGATCCCTTGGACATCTCTAATGGCACACGCCAGGGGTGTCCTCTCTCTCCCCTAATATTTGCGCTGGTAATGGAACCCTTGGCGGAGCGAATCAGGCGAAACACCGGGATTGAAGGAATCAGAATTGGCGATACAGTACACAAAATAGGGCTTTACGCCGATGACGTCATTCTGACCTGCTCAAATGTACTGCCGTCTCTGCAAGAAATTATGTCTATCTTGAGAGACTTCTCTGAAATATCTTATTACCGTTTAAATATTTCTAAGTCCATCATATACCCAATAAACGTGTCCACGCAGATGGGTGAGGATATAAGACGTCATTTCTCATTCACATGGGCAGGTGAGGGCTTCAAATATTTGGGAATATACATAACCTCTATGAAAAACATTGTAAAAACTAACGTGGACTTAATATCAAAAGATATGGGCAATGAATTAGACAAAATGGCCCCCATGTGTCTCTCCTGGATCGCCAGAATCCAACTAATAAAGATGCTCATACTCCCCAAATTGATATATTTATTTAGGTGTTTACCATTATCCTTTCCAAGAACATGTTTAAACAGATTACAACACATCCTCGGCAAGTTCATATGGGCGGGGAAGCCTCACCGCGTGGCCCACAAAACCATGATCCTACCATATAACAGGGGTAGCTTGGGGGTTCCCGACGTCCTCACATATCACAGAGCGGCGCTTATGGAGCCGGCACAGTTTTGGTGGAATGGGAATTTCAAACTTGATTGGTTGGCTACAAATAGAAACCCAAATGACTCCCACCAAATCCCTCAGACTACTCTTAGAAGCAGATCTCTTATATAACCAGGAGAAAAAAGAGAATCTCGCTACCATGAATGCCTTAATGAGAATATGGCATCATCTGAGCAAAACCCACCTCCAATTTTTATATAGATATATTTCTCTCACTGCAATAGAGACTATGATACCTAACCTCTCTCTTGCACGCTGGAAGGAAGGAGGTGTAACAACTTTGAAGGATCTTATAGACACGGGGGAGGTTAAATCTTTTCAGGACATAGCAAATAAATATACTCTGCCCAACTCCCTATTTTACCAATACTTACAGATTAGACATCTCATAAACACCAGTAGAATTCCATTCTTTGACTTTACTCAGGTGGACCTCGCACTACAGAGGTACTTTAAATCTACACCTAACCAGCACGGAATCTCCATCATTTATCAATCCTTAATATCCCCAACTGGAGATACCAAACTCCCATATATGGAAATATGGGAACGTAGACTCTCATTTCAGGCGACTCCTGAGTCTTGATACAGTGCAGCCACACACGCTTCAAAATATTCGTCATGCCTCAATCACATGGAGCAGGTAAAAAAGCTCCAACTAAATTGGTACCTAACCCCATTGAAACTAAGTAAATTTCAACCTGCACAATCAGGGGAATGTTGGAAAGGCTGCTCACAAGAAGGCAACGCGGAGCACATGTGGTGGTACTGTCCGAAGGTGAAAGAATTCTGGAGAGTGACAGAGCAGATGCTGAAACAGATCACGGGCTTGCCAATCACTTTGACCGCCCCCCTAGCCCTTCTGGGTATTGACATTGAAAAGTTCCCACCGCTGCTTAAACCCATTATCACCAACGTACTGATCGCCTCCAGGATGTGCATTGCTAAGCACTGGAAAAGCAGAACAACCCCACATAGGGACGAACTCATATCCCTCATAAATCTACACATGCAATATGAAACAGTCCTCTCTCATGAACATAAAACCAAAACTAAGAAATTGTGCTGGTGGGACCCTGGACATCATCACAATATACGAAGATGCATACTTAGAAATAAACTTGACTTGTTCAGGCTCCGTTAAATAACCAACTAAATGACCACAACTATGATTATAGATACAATAAACATACGCTCAAAACTTTATTTGATATATCAGATGATAATCTCAGGTATTTCTTTGATAACTGACCAAAAATGCATATTATGGTGGAAACTACCCCTTCACCCTCCTTCCCTCCCCTCTACATTCCCCTTTCTGTACATTCTTAAACTTTATAATGTTGTTTTTTTATAATGTTATAATGTAAACTTCTACTGTATGAAAAATATTGTGGTGCACGGTTACGCCTTTGTTTATACGTGTACATATTTGAACATCCAAATAAAAACCAATTGTTTAAAAAAAAAAAGATCCTGGCGAGACAGCCGTGTAAGCCAACAATGACCCTGGGGAAAGAGCAAGACATAACTGACCCCAGGTGAGAGAACTGTATAAGATATCACTGACCCTGGCAAGAGAGCCGAAGAAGATATCACTGACCCTGGCGACAGAACCGAGGAAGAAATCACTGACCCCAGGAAGAGAGCCGAGGAAGACATCACTGAACCCGGTGAGAGAGCCGTGTAAGATATCACTGACCCCGGTGACACAGCAGAGGAAGACATAAAAGATCCTGGCGAGAGAGCCGTGTAAGACAACACTGACCCTGGGGAGAAAGCAAGACATCACTGACCGCAGCGAGAGAACTGTATAAGGTATCACTGACCCTGGCAAGAGAGGCAAAGGAGACATCACTGACACTGGTGAAAGAGCCGTGGAAGACATCATTGACCCCGGCGAGGGAGCTGAGGAAGACATCACTGACCCTAGTGAGAGAGCAGCGTAAGACATTACTGACCCTGGCGAGAGAGCCAAGGAAGACATTAATGACCCCGGCAAAAGACAAGGAAGACATCCCTTATCTCAGCAAGAGAGCTGTGTAAAACATCATTGACCCCAGCTAGAGAGCCGAGGAAGAAATCACTGACCCCAGCAAGACAGCTGAGGAAGTCATCACTGAACCCGGCGAGAGAGCCGTGTAAGATATCACTGACCCCGTGACAGAGCCGAGGAAACATCAAAGATCCTGGCGAGACAGCCAAGTAAGCCAACACTGAACCTGGGGAGAAAGAAAGACATAACTGACACCGGTGAGAGAACTGTATAAGATATCACTGACCCTGGCAAGAGAGCCGAAGAAGATATCACTGACCCTGGTGACAGAACCGAGGAAGAAAACACTGACCCCAGTGAGAGACGTGTAAGATATCACTGACCCGGTGACACAGCAGAGGAAGATATAAAAGATCCTGGTGAGACAGCTGAGGAAGAAATCAAAGATCCTGACGAGAGAGACGTGTAAGACAACACTGACCCTGGGGAGAAAGCAAGACATCACTGACCCCAGCGAGAAAACTGTATAAGATATCACTGACCCTGGCAAGAGAGCCAAAGGAGATATCCCTGACGCTTGCGAGAGAGCCGTGGAAGACATCATTGACCTCGGCGAGGGAGCTGAGGAAGACATCACTGACCCTAGTGAAAGAGCAGCGTAAGACATTACTGACCCTGGCGAGAGAGCCAAGGAAGACATTAATGACCCCGACAAGAGAGACAAGGAAGACATCACTGACCCGGCGACAGAGACAAGGAATACATCACTAATCTCGGCAAGAGAGACAAGGAAGACATCACTGATCCCGGCCAGACAGCCGAGGAAGACATCATTGACCCTGACGAAAGAGTCATGTAAGACATCACTGACCTCAACGAGTCATGTAAGACATCACTGACCCCAGCGGTAGGAGGGTAGTTCCTCCTTCCATTTATCTGACCAATAAGGAATAAACAGATCGATCGCTGATTTCCCACAAACCGCATATTCTTAAAGCTATTACTATCCCCTTCACTGTTTCCCATTTAGCTCTGATTTTTGATGTACGGAAGCGAAAACCCCTAAAATCCTAAAAGCAAATTGAGTATAGATTCATCCACCATATTCCTTATAATGCAGTTAAAACATATTCACACAGCTTCCAGGGATATATATGTATTTCTATATTTTAAAATCACTGACTTTGCAAACCTGCCTAAAACTTTTGGACGGTCCTATATACACACAGATGTGCATTGTAGGTTATTTATTTGTAAGCGCATGAACAATGATGGAATTTTGAACACTGATGATGTCACCTGATCTCCATCAGTCAGGGGTGCAGCTTCACCAGCCTCTCTCTTAACACCAATCATGTGTCTACCAGCCTGTGCGTTGGTCTGGAGTCTCTCGATAATCAGAATGATTCGCAGGCTGATAACTAGAATTAGAGATGTCCACAGGAGACAATCACCAACCAGGAGACAAGGACCCTGTGCGCCTGTGAGAGGTAACGTCTGTCTGCTCATCTCTAGACACAACGAGCCGTCTCGGCTACATCTCTCACGTGATCTTGTCTTATTTTTTGCAGCTAGGAGACAACGTTACTAATACTACCGAGTTTTGGGATAGATGTACTGTCGCCGCTGCTAACACTCATTAGTTATTCTTGGACTCCGATGAAGAACTGAACCAGAAAAGCCGAATCTGATGGGTCCTGATCTTCACCTGGTACATTAGCAGTGGCAATAACACCTCAGTAATAAAGAGCAGCAAAGAATTTCTTGTGTGTGATGATTATAATGTGTGAAATCTGATGAATTGCATGGAGAGCTCTGATGTATAAATGGTGTCACGCTTAGGGCCGTATTTACAATTAGGCACTCGTGGTCCAGTGTCTGGGGCGGCAGATTGCAGGAGGCGGCGCCAGGAGAGAGTTTTTTTTATTTAACTCTCCTACATCCACCCCAGACTCCATATAAAAATCGGAGTCTTTGTGGGGTAGGGGGGGTGTCGCCGTTGCAGACCCGCCGCATGAGCCCCAGTGCTGAGAGCACTCGCTGCACAGCAGGTCAGGCAGGAAGCCGCTGGGAGCTGTACAGAACCCGGAAGTGCGGGATCAGCCTGGGAGCTCTACTGAACCCGCACAGCTCCCAACAGCTTCCTGTCTAACACGGTGGCGCCAGTGACACTGCAGTGGTCATGCCGGTGGCCGAGGCAGGTAAGGCGCTGCCTGCCTCAGCTGAGCACAGAGAAGCCGGGGGCGGTGCCTTGTTGTTAGGATTTTATTATTTTTTTTTTGCACTTTACTGAATAAACTTGCTATATGATACCTACAGTAGGTGGATGCTGGATTTGCTTTTCCAGGTGCTGTAATAACTGCAAGATCCGGTTTGCTTCTATCCATGCACCGCACTTTGTCTGACTGCATAAAGAGAGCTGTTTTTAACTTTGTTTTTCCTTGTTTATAACCTTTAGCATTACGTGCTCACAAAGACTAATTGAACTAAAGATATTCTATTACTTAAATTCCGCTCCTCTTAAATCAGAAACAGTCTATTTGTCCTCACATGAGACTCCCAGAAATTACTAGAACCTCATAATAATATTGTCTAATTCAATGGCCTTTCGAAATCTACTTTTCAAGTGAGAAAATATTTCAAAAAGATAACAAAAGAATTAATCCAAGCAGGAATTAAATACAAATGAACCAACTCTGCCAGCCTCCAAGTTTGCCAAGGTATAAAGACCATCTCAATTTCCTCTACTGATGAAGGCCTGGACCTACTAAACTGAACATTAACATTGCCTCCTCTCGCTTCCTAAAACGCAATGTGAACAAAACCTAACTGATCATCTTTCCTCCATCTCACAAACCTCCCTTACCAGACCTATCTATCACAATAAATGACATCACACATTGCCCTGTAACTGAAGTCCGCTGCCTCGGAGTAAACCTTGACTCTGCCTTGTCATTCAAACTACACACCAAGCCCTTGCCTCCAGCCGCCTCCAATTCAAAAATATTTCCAGAATCCGTCACTTCCTCAACCCTCAATCTGCTAAACTACTACTGCATGCCCTCATCATCTCCTGTCTCGACTTCTGCAACCTGCTCCTCTGTGGCCTCCCTGCTAACACACTTGCACCTCTCTCCAATCTGTCCTTAACTCTGCTGGCTGATTATTCCACCTCTCTCCTCGCTATTCCTCCACTTCTCCCCTCTGCAAATCCCTCCACTCGCTCCCAATTCACTAGCGTATCCAATTCAAACAACTAACAATGACTTACAAAGCTGTCCATAATCTGTCTCTCCACCCACCTCATATATCTATGAACTAATCTTCCTATATCATCTAACTCTTAATCTTCAATCCTCCCAAGACCTACTTCTTTCCTCCACACTTGTACGTTCCTCATCTAACCGCCTGCAAGACTTCACCCGAGCATCCCCCATTCTCTGTAATTCTGCACCCCAAAACGTCCAACTGTCCCCTACACTCCGAACCTTCAAGAGCAACCTGAAAACCCATCTCTTCAGAACAGCCTACAACCTGCAATGACCACAGTGCCACCTCACCACCGCTGGAACCAGCGCTCCACCACCACTGGACCCGGCACTCCACCACCACTAGACCCGGCACTCCACCACCATTGGACTTGGCGCCCCACCACTACCAGAACAGACCCAACCTACTGTCTACCTTCCCACTGCCCTGTAGAATGTAAGCCCGCAAGGGTACGGTCCTCTCTCTCCCCTCTGTATCAGTCTGTCACTGCTAGTTTGTTCATTGTATTTTTAACTTGTTTGTATGTAACTCTTTCTCATGTACAGCACCATAAAATCAATGGTGCTCTATAAATAAATAATCTCAGAAAAGAAAAAGAAATGGGCACTTCCGTGGTGTGCAACTGGGCACTATCCGTGGTGTGCAACTGGTGAAACCCAGAGCGATCCTCTCTGACCGAAGGTATAGGTCGAATGGAGGTGCACACTATATGTAAGTGACCAAGTTTAAATAGCAGAAAAATAGTGGCACTCACCATATTGATCTTTGTTACTTTATTGCGGTATCCAAGAACACATTCCGGAAAAACAAGCGGTGGGGGAGGGAGGTGCACCTCCCTCCCCCACCGCTTGTTTTTCCGGAATGTGTTCTTGGATACCGCAATAAAGTAACAAAGATCATCATGGTGAGTGCCACTGTCTATTATTCTGCTATTTAAACTATAAATAAATAATAATAGTAATAACAACATTGCAGTGAAACAACAAGGAAAAACCATAACTTGAAGCTCAACAGATACTGTTTTAGAAAAAATATTTTGACAAGATCTTCGATCTTCCTTGATATCTTGTCCACGCAGATGACGCTCTTGTGGCACCCCATGGGTTAATGTGCCACAATAACATCACATGGGTTCTCTCCCCCACTACACACTGACAAACACTAGCACCTCTGGGCCAGGAGGGGGAGCACCACCTGCTTCCTTATATACTTCTGCTCATGAGGGAGAGCTCAGAACAGCTCAGGAGAACAGAGAGCTCAGACCATACAGCACAGTGTAGTGCTGTGAAGAGCACACTGAGAGCAGAGTTAGCTCAGTGCAGACCTAGCAAGGGTCAGAGGAACAGGAGAACCACAGACAGAGGAACACGTCTATGAGCTGGAGTGATACCTTCACTTGCCCCAGAAGAACACACAGAACGGACACCGGATCCGGTACTGTGTCTGGCACCCACAGCACAGTGAATCCAGGAACAGTGGGGTCTCTAGATGCCCTAGTACCAGTGCAAAGCAACACGGAGGGGTCAGCACAGCACAGAGGACTCAAGTTGCCGAGCCAAGTGGTACCAGCAGAATACAGAGAGAGAGATGTGAGGAATCGCAGCAGCTTAGCTAAACGCAGCAGCCAGGACACACACACAGTACAGCACAAGGACGCTGACGACCCCGGACAGGGTGGGAAGAGAACTCAGCCTCATTACAGACTCCGTGGACTATAATCTACACTAACATCAGCAGTAAAGCTTTGGAAAACAGCAAAACTGTGAGTCTGTGTATTGATTGCGACCTTTGCTCCAGATTCAGCACAGAGAGCTTTCCCCTGCTACAAGCCTGTCAGCCCTGCAGCATCAGGAGAAGAAGAGAATTGCATCAGTGTCTACCAAACGTGAGTGTGTGTCCTTTAATCCTTCTCCACAACCTGGCGTCACGAACAGGATCTACCTGGTCCAAAAGAATTGGACCTTGTGGGCCTAAACTACGTGTTCTGGACTTTTTCCGCCAAAATCTGACCTTAATGGCGGCCAGGAGAGACTAACACCATGTGCAGAGGAGGCGTTCCCAAGACTCCCATCGTGGGCCGGCCCGGTCCATGGCGCGAAGAAGAAGACCCGCCCTGGCTCTCCTTAGCTCCGGGAGAGCCAGCTGTCACTCTCAAGGAAGAGCCTCCGCCCCTAGACCCTCCTCCTAGCAAGCCGACGAAGAAGGAAATCGTCTTCAGTAGGGGGCGGAGCGAGCAACCGGAAGAGAAGCCGTCGCCATTCAGAGACACGAGGACGGAAGCGGAGGACGCCCGGAAGAGCGCAGTACATAAGAGACCGCCTGTGATCCCGGAGGGCCCACAAGACGACCCAGTGGAGGAACCCGGCCAGGGAAAGACCAGTCGTGATCAAGCAGAGATGGCGGAAGGCGTCGAGGAGCGTCCCTATGTCCTAGACACCCGGAGGGGTGTATTGCGGCTGCTGCCCCCGAGGATGACACGGGCCCAAGAAGAGAACCGGACCCGGATTCAAATTGATATCGATCACAACGAGGGCTACGAGGCCCAGTCTAAGCGACCCGGCTGGGTCAGAGAACCACGTGAGCAGGCGGACAGCGAGGCCGAGGGCCGTACCCCGATATTGGTAGACGTAACCACCCCGCCAGCTATACTGAGTAAGACTTGGAAGGAAGCCGATCCGCTTGGAGCCTTGCCGGAAGGGTTCCTGAGACTGCCGCAACCGCTGATACCACCACCGACTTCCATCGAGGTGAGAGGGGAGCAGCTCCGCTGCTGGTGGGAGCATAGCAAAGATTGTGAGGACTTGATGGGCTTCCTGGGGGATCCCGCTGGAGCGACAGGCCCCGCAGAATTGATTACCCGCGAAGAATACATCCGGAGATGTGTTAGGAAGTGGGAGAAGGAGGAAGTTGAGAGGCAGGCGCAGAAACAGGAGATGGTAGCCTGCGCTAAGCAGGCCAAAAATGCAGCCCGCCGAGACCGCGAAATTCAGAAGTCCCCACAGCATGAGGGCCAGATCGTTAAAATTGTAAAAGAGAAAGGTTATGCTTTTGCCCGCGAACCTGATGTGAGATTCGACATATTTATTAATAAAAGAGAAGTCGAGGAACAGCTCCCGCCAGACCATCCTGACAGACAAGTCGAAATAGGAGAGTGGGTATCGTATTACATTGCCCAAGGAGAGCGTGGACCGTACGGCCTTAAGGTTAAAAGACTTTGCCTCAATGTTGAAGAGAAAGATGAAACCTCAACTGCAGAGTACTACGAAGTACGAGACGACTTCCAGGAAGCCAGCTACACGGACGTGGCTGTTAACACGGATCCTGTGGTGATTCTAGAGACTTTACCGTCAAAGAAAGACGCTATCACTCAAACTCCAGAGAGCTACTTGCTAATCGACGCTTTACAACACCTGGAAGTGTTTCCCAGAAAGACAGTGCCACAAGTGTTGCCTTGGAAGCAAGCAAAGAAGGAGTAAGACCCGGGTCCTGCATTAGAAGAAACAGATGAAGACACTGTAAGTGTGAATGTGCATTTTTCCTTAGTGACCCCCCTCCCATACCTGAATGAATGCTAGCCTTCCCCTGTATGTCTTATATGTTTTACCTGAACATTGATATCATGAACGATGACGTGATATAAACTTTGAATTGTAAATAGTTGAGCACACTTGTGTGCTCCCCTTTGGTTTTATGACCAGCTGCACGCGAGATTGTGCAAGTGACTGTTTTGAATCAAGAACTTTGAAGCTGCTTTTTGAAAGTTTTAGCACTTTTTGAAAGAAGAACTTTTATACTTTTGATACAAAGTAGTATTTATAATGTGTTTTATAGTTAAAGTAACGTTTGAAGAATCGTGCCTCCCGGATGGGAAGAAACCAAGAATACTTAATGTTATTGTTGTTATAAAAAAAAAAAATGTTTTCAGGGTGATCCATGCCGGGCAGCGCGAGGACGCGCTACTTAACTCCGAGAGAGTGGGGCGCCCCTGCGTCCAGGAGGCCACAGAAGGGAACTGCAGCCAGGCAGGTAGGACATTGTTGCACACCAACACCCTCACAGCCCACATAACCCACGTGACAGAAGAGGTTAACATCCAGCCCTGAGATTAGAAACTATATGAGATCAGAGGGGTGGTGGATGAGAGGAGTGGGTTGGGCACACCAGAGTTCAGGTGACTGACAGTATATAGGAAGGGGGAGGAGTAAAGGAGTTCAGTAGGCCGTAGTGTGCTGAGATGCAAAGGCCAAAGAACAGCAGCAGGTTGAGCTGAAGCTGAGCAGGAGAGAGCCACACGTCCTGTAAGTGCAAGGCCGAAGAGTGCCGATCCGTACTGAGCCAGTGCGAGCCAGAGGGGACAGAAAGCCCGTCCGACGCTGAAGCCACCAGGAGTGTGAGAGAGCCGAGAGGGACGGTGTAACCCGGGGCCCTAGAGACACAGCTAAAGCAACCGACTGCAGGCGGAGTAGCCCTCCTAGAATACCAGAAGGAACACAGAGAAGGAGCCTGGCAGAGCCTCGTGCTGAGGACTGTTGGAGGCTGGGCTAAAGTAGAGTGTCGACTCTAGAGGGGACCGTAGTTCACCCGGCGTCCCCAGATAACACGACGAGGGGTCTGAGTTCCAGATTGAGATCCCTAACCCAAAGGACAGGCAGCTAAGTGACGTACTAGGACTCACAGAAGCCCGAGTCACCGCCATACTGTCCAGTGTCGCACAACATAGAGAAAGAGAATGCAACAGCCCGGAAAGGGACACTAAAGACTGTGTGAGGGGTCATAGGGAGAGAGAGGCCTGGCTGCAGGAGAGAAGGGAACCCGGAGAGGGAGAAAATACCCGTGTATTGAGAACTGAAACTGTGCTGTAAGAACTGCAAATGACTTGTAACCTGCTGAGAGAGAACAACGAGTAAAGCTTTGGAAAACCCTGAATTGCCTCTCTTGTTTGACTCTACCTGTGCACCATCTTCCCTCATACAGATCCAGCCTGTCAGCACCAGCCAGGAGGAGAGATCCCTGCAGCCTGCAAAGTAAGTATGCTACAACTACACACAATAGACTTAATCCTTACTGCCCCGGGGGATACAGTTCTGCCCAGTAGAACTATACCATCTCCGCTGCCATCACATCACCCCGGAGGTTCTGCAGCAGCGGCGGCCCCATCACTGGCCGCACCAAGTGGGTGGCGTCACAAGTGACATTTCCCTTGTAAATAATCCCCCATTTATTGTGACGAGCCAGAGACACGGTCCGGACCAAGCCACCCGTGACTTCCCCGCCACCGTCCGGTCCGGTACCGAGTACCCCTGTCCCGTGGGGCTCCACACTCTACTAACTACAAATTCCACCTTGGGATACTCGAATGGACTAAACCGAACTTTCCCCACACAGGTTGGGACTAATTTCCAACCATAGCAAGCGTATTCAAGCGATATTGAATATTGGTTATTGTATGATGTATGTTATATGCTACTTTGAGTTTTAATACTGCTCTAACACAGGTTTTTTTTCTGTTTACATACAGGAACCCAACTGTTTATGGACTAAACCATTTTATCAACATTGTGTGTCAGTGACTTACTATGGAACAAGAATATTAGAATAATCTGCAACATAAAAAAGGTAAGTTAAATATTCGCCTCATGTAACTGAGCAACATCCTCAGGAAACAACTGCATCCACAATAGTCCCTGCAACCCCAGGGTCCAAACCTAGGAACCCATAGAGGCCACCAGAACCAGCAAATTCTGATTCTACAGGTCCAAGACTATTACCATTACCAGTATCCAATACTTATTGACCTCCAATGACGAAGAGCAACTGAGGTAGATGTAAAAAAATGTTGAAATTGATAAATATTTGATATTAATTTAAATTTTACTTTTTAAAAATAAAATAAAAAATAAACCTACAAAATCAATAGAGCCAGGTGATCAAAAATAAAAAGGTATCATTCCACAAGGATCAGGAAGGTGTGCAGAACAGTTATTGATGATGATTTCACCACAGAGTGGCATGACTTATTGAATAAATGTACCTCTTCCATCATGTCATCAATTGTGAAATATGAAGAATCTAGACTCAAGAATCTTGAAATGGTGATTGCTAATATCGAAAAGGCAATGGAGCCATTTTCATCTAACGAAGACTTTAAAAATCTCGAAGAAAAATTGAATGAGATTTTGACCACTAATGAGGAGCACATAATGGATAATAAAAAGAAAACGTTCTTAGAGGACCTGAATTATTATATAGACAATGTTGTGTATAAATGACATAAGGAAAAGAGGTGTTTCTTTTTCGCTCCATTGGGAGACCCAGACATTGTGTGTCCTCCGGAGGCGGAAGCTATACACCCAAAGTATTACACTTAAAACAAAAAGTGTAGCCCCTCCCCTACTGCCTATACACCCCCTCTAGGAGAAATCCCATCAGTTCTTAGCTTTGTGTTGAAGGAGGCACACTCTGCACTCATCCGCTCTCACTTAGTCTTACTCACTCTCTCTGGAGAGTGTCAGATGGAAGCAAAGTGGATCCATAGGTTCCCCAGCATGTCTCCTTCCTCACCCTTGGGCAGAGGCGGTTGAGGTACCCATGGGGTACAACGGGCTGGAGCCCTCATGCTGTTTTCCTTCTCCATCTCTTAGGTACTCTGGAGAAGTGGGATCGTCACGGGCTCCCATGTCATCTGGAGCTCAGACTCCATCCACAGCCCCTATGGGAATCTGCTGGCCGGAGTTGTGGACCCCCAGGGATCGGCCCCTGCACCTATAGAGGTACTCTGTGGGGTTTGTGCTGCTGCTGCAGCCTGGTCTATCCACCTGCGGGTGGTCACTGGGGCTCCCCATGTCCTCTGGGGTCCAGTCCCTGCAGCGCCGCGGGTTTGGTGGTGCTCCCACGATGTACCGCGCTCACCCGCTCCCGGGAGCCGGCCGGCCGCAAAAATTGAGGCCCCGGCTTCACTGCGGCCTAGTTCTCTACATGGAGCCCGGGCTCCACAGGAGGCAGGTTCGGCCGCCTTTGGGGGCGGTCTTTGAGCTCAAGCAGCTCCCATCCCTCCGGATGGCCGCCTCCTATTTCAGACAGGGGACAGGATTAGCCCTCCGGGTTCCCGCACTCCCGTGGCCACGCCCCCTCTCTCGGCTCCGGCGGCCATCTTTTACATGGGACTGAGACTACTCTCAGCATCTTCTCCTAGACCCTGCGGCTTCTAGGAAGGAGCACTGCATCCGGAGGGCACACAATCTCTCTGTCAGGCTGGTAAGACACCCCAGGTTCTCTGGTGGTGTCTTCCTCCCCCTGTTGCCCCCCTCTAGTGTATTCCCTCTCGGAGGTTCCTACCTGGAGGCGACATGTCTTCCACCAGGAGCAAAGCCCCTAAGGTGCAGACATTTTATTCATCTTGCACTGCTTGCAAGATCCTGCTGCCTGCTGGGTCTGTATTCCCTCATTGCTCTGCCTGCACGTCACATGAGACTGAGGTGGAACATGGGGCTCCCCCAGCTCTGCTACTACAGAGCCTTCCCTAGCCAGGGGGACCCGTCAGTGCCACCTCCTTGGACTGTAGCTTTCACTAAGTCTTTTTCGGACTCTTTTGCCTAGTCTATGACTGCTCTAACCAGAGTCCTGCAGGAGTCTTTACAGGCGAGTCACTGGGAAAGTGCCCCCGATCCCTCTGCCTCACGCCGCAGGCGCTACAGCGAGTCGTCTCCTTCTAGGGGTTTGGACTCTGGAGACAATACAGGGGTCTCAGACATAGCTCCCTCTCCTCGGCCCCCCAAACAGCCACGTAGAGCGCTCTCTCCTGCCTCCTCTCATCACACGGAGTCTCATGCTGAGGGTTCTCAGATTGATGGGGAGGATAGGTAGGATTCTGTGAGACCTTCGGACGAGACCTTGGAGGAAGATTCCTTAGTGGATGATTTAGTGTCTTCCATTAATACTGTACTGGTTCTAACTGCTCCCCCTCCCACGGTGGAGACTTCGCTCTCGGAGGAACTGTATCAGTTCCTTCCTCCATCCAGGTCTTGGGGTTCATTCTTTGATCATTCCAACTTCCGATCAACTGTACAGACGCCTAGGGCTTGCCCTGATAAGCGTTTTTCTAGGAAACAGAAGGATACTCGGTATCCTTTTCCTCCTGATGTAGTAAAGGGTTGGTCGGTTTCTCCTAGGGTGGACCCTCCAGTCTCCAGACTGTCTGCCAATACTGTTATGTCAGTTGCAGATGGCTCCTCTTTGAAGGATCTCACTGACCGACAGATTGAACTTCTGCAGAATTCAATCTACGAAGCCACGGGAGCCTCCTTTGCTCCGTCTTTAGCTGCAGTTTGGGCCCTGCAGGCAGTTTCGGCCTGCTTGGCAGAACTAAATGTTGTAGCTCAGGATATTCCCGAGGTGACTACCCTCACGTCTCAAGCCTCTGCATTCACTGACTACGCTAGGTCGGCGATCATGGAATCCGCCAGCCGTACCGCAGTGGCTTCGGCTAACTCGCTCGCAGCCCGCAGAATGGCTGCGAGATTGGAAAGCTGATGCCACTTCCAAGAGGTTCCTCCAGGGACTCCCGTTCGCAGGGAACAGGCTTTTTGGAGAGCAATTGGACGACATCATTAAGGAATCCACAGGTGGAAAGTCAACCTCTTTGTCTCAATCAAAGGTACAGAAGTCTGGCCAGCGTCAGATGCACGCCAAATTTCGGGCCTTTCGTCCCTCTTCAAAAACCTCCTCCTCCCGTGCAGACAAGGATCATAAGTCAGGCCGGACGTGGAGGACTAAGACTCAACAGAAGAAGCCTGCCGGTGCCTCGTCCGCCAAGGCTGCCTCTTCATGACTCGCCTTTTCCCCCAGCAACATCCTCGGTTGGTGGCAGGCTCTCCCTATTTGGAGACGTCTGGCGCAGTCTTATCCAAGACCGATGGGTGGTAGATGTCATCTCTCACAGATACCGGATAGAGCTAACATCGCGTCCTCCGACTCGCTTCTGTCTCTCTTCGCCCCCGCCGACAAGGGCCTCTGCCTTTCGTCAGGCGCTGGACGCCTTGAGACAGGACAGGGTCGTGATCTAGGTTCCCTCCAGGGAACGTTTCCAGGGGTTCTATTCGAACCTCTTCACGGTCCCCAAAAAGGACGGCTCGGTAAGGCCGGTTTTGGATCTCAAGCTGCTCAACCGGCACGTTAAAGTCAGGACATTCCGAATGGAGTCTCTGAGATCTGTGAACACGTCACTTTCTCAGGGGGACTTCCTAGCCTTGGTGGATGTCAAAGACGCCTATCTACACGTCCCCATCGCTCCTGCTCATCAGCGTTGGCTGGGGTTCGCGGTAGGGGTGGAGCACTTTCAGTTCGTAGCCCTGCCCTTCGGCCTTGCCTCCGCACCGAGGGTTTTCACCAAGGTGATGGCTGCTATGGTGGCTGTCCTGCATTCCCAAGGCCATGCAGTAACCCCATATTTGGACGATCTGTTGGTCAGAGCCCCCTCTGCGGAGCAGTGTCAACAGAGTCTCTCGGTGACTCTCACTTCAGGTGGTTGATCAACATACCGAAGTCTGTTCTCCTTCCTGCTCAGACGATAACGTATCTGGGCATGGAGTTTCACACTGCTCCGGCTCTGGTTATTCTGCCTTCCGACAAGCAGGCGTCGATTCAGGAGGAAGTACAGTTCCTTATGCAGGCAGACTCCGTAACCATCAGGTGTCTGATGCACGTTCTGGGGAAGATGGTAGCGACCATAGAAGCAGTACCATTTGCGCAATTCCACCTGCGTCCGCTGCAATTGCAGATCCTTTGCGGATGGGACAAGAGTCCTCTCGACCGGCACATTCCTCTGTCTCTGTCAACGAAGGAATCTCTGCATTGGTGGCTGCTTCCCACGTCCCTGTCATGCGGCAGATGCTTTCTACCCCCACTTGGTTGGTAGTGACCACGGACGCCAGCTGGGGAGCCGTGTTTCTTCACCACAGGGCTCAGGGCACCTGGACGGGGCAGGAATCCTCCCTGCAGATCAATGTCCTGGAGATTCGGGCCATTTACTTGGCTCTATTGGCCTTTCAGACATTCCTGGTGGGGAATCAGATTCGGATTCAATCCGACAACGCGACCGCGGTCGCTTACATAAACCACCAGGGAGGCACTCGCAGCACTCAGGCCTTCGCGAAGGTCCAGCGTATCCTGCAATGGGTCGAGGACAACGACTCGGCCATCTCGGCGGTTCACATCCCCGGGGTGGACAATTGGGAGGCCGACTACCTAAGTCGCCAAGGTATGGACGCGGGCGAATGGGCACTCCACCCAGACGTTTTTCAGCACATCTGCGACAGATGGGAAACTCCCAACGTGGACCTGATGGCCTCTCGGTTGAACCACAAGGTCCTAGTCTTCATGTCTCGCTCTCGAGACCGCCAGGCTATAGGGGCGGACGCTCTGGTCCAGGATTGGTCCCAGTTTCGCCTTCCCTATATCTTCCCTCCATTGCCTCTGTTGCCCAGAGTTCTACGGAAACTCAGGACGGAATGTCGTCAGGCCCTACTCATCGCCCCAGACTGGACCAGGAGGGCCTGGTATCTGGACCTATTACAGCTCTCAGCGGGGGATCCGTGGAAGCTCCCGGCCCGGCCAGACCTCTTGTCGCAAGGTCCGTTTTTCCATCACAATTCCACGGCCCTCAACCTGACCTTGTGGCCCTTGAAGAATGGTTGCTGACATCTTACGCTTTTCCTCTGAGGTCGCCGCAACCATGAAACAAGCCAGGAAACCTGCGTCAGCAAAGATTTACCGCAGAGTTTGGAAGATCTTCTTTTCCTGGTGCCGTCTCAACGGAAGTTCCCCCTGGCCCTTCTCTCTCTCCCGACTCTTCTTGCCTTCCTTCAATCAGGCTTAGATAAGGGTTTGGCTCTCAGCTCCCTCAAGGGGCAGATCTCTGCACTTTCTGTGCTATTCAACAAACGTCTGGCTATCCTTCCTCAGGTGAAGACGTTTGTGCAAGGTGAAGACGTTTGTGCAAGTCACATCGTTCCCCCCTACAGACGTCCCTTGGACCCTGGGATCTTAATCTGGTCCTGGCGGGGTTACAGAAGCCGCCTTTCGAACCTCTGAAGAAGGTGTCCCTCTCTAGACTTTCTCAGAATGTTGCCTTTCTGGTGGCCATTACCTCTCTTAGGAGGATTTCAGAGCTGGCGGCCCTGTCTTGCAGGTCTCCTTTCCTGGTGATTCACCAGGATAAAGTGGTGCTCCGGCCTGTAGCAGAGTTCTTACCCAAGGTGCTTTCTCCGTTTCACCTGAATCAAGGCATTATCCTGCCGTCTTTTTGTCCCAATCCTGTTCACCAGTATGAGAAGGCACTGCATACTTTGGATCTGGTCAGGGCTGTCAGGATTTATCTCTCCCGCACGGCTTCTTTTTTGTTTACTTATCGTAAATTCTTTTTCTTCTAGCTCCTAATTGGGAGACCCAGCACCCACCCTGTTCTTCTCTTAAAGTGGCTGGTGTTATACATGTCGCTTTTATGGCCCTGTTGGCCGATTTTTCATAGCCGGACCTTTCGGTCTTGGTGTGGGTTTTATCCTCCTTCCTGCTTGTGCACGGAACTGATGGGATTTCTCCTAGAGGGGGTGTATAGGCAGTAGGGGAGACTGCCTAAGTGTAATACCGTATATACTCGCGTATAAGCCGAGTTTTTCAGCCCAAAAATTGGGCTGAAAAGTACCCCCCTCAGCTTATACGCGAGTCAGTGCGGGGGCTGCTGTATACAGCGGTATAAAGCAGCCCCCGCATCCCCAGTAATGCAGGGCCCCCCCCCTCATGCTCCGGTCACCTGTAAAGCAAATTTTACTTATCATTGTCCCGCTGCCGTCCGCGCCCGCCGCTGCCGACATCGCGATCCTCCATCTTCATGCGTCTTCTTCTTCCTGTTTCTGTGCGCGTCGCAGGCAATGACGTCATTACCGGCGACGCGCACAGGAAACAGGAAGAAGAAGACGCATGAAGATGGAGGATCGGGATGTCGGCAGATGCGGGCGCGGACGGCAGCGGGTCAATGATAAGTATAATTTGCTTTACAGGTGACCGGAGCATGAGGGGGGGGGCCCTGCATTACTGGGGCTGCCTGTATACTACCACTGGGGCTGCTGTATATAGGGGCTGCTGTATACACCACTGGGGCTGCAATACCACTGGGGCTGCTGTATATAGGGGCTGCAATACCACTGGGGCTGCTGTATATAGGGGCTGCTGTATACACCACTGGGGCTGCAATACCACTGGGGCTGCTGTATACTGGGGCTGCAATACCACTGGGGCTGCTGTATATAGGGGCTGCAATACCACTGGGGCTGCAATACCACTGGGGCTGCTGTATATAGGGGCTGCAATACCACTGGGGCTGCTGTATATAGGGGCTGCAATACCACTGGGGCTGCTGTATATAGGGGCTGCAATACCACTGGGGCTGCTGTATATACCACTGGGGCCTGCTGTATATCATACTGCTGGGGCCTGTATACCACTGCTGGGGGCTGTATACCTGTGCTGGGGTCCACCCTCGGCTTATACGCGAGTCAATAGATTTTCCCAGGTTTTGGGGGCAAAAGTAGGGGGGTCGGCTTATACACGGGTCGGCTTATACACGAGTATATACGGTACTTTGTGTGTCCTCCGGAGGCGGAAGCTATACACCCAATGTCTGGGTCTCCCAATTAGGAGCTAGAAGAAAAAGAATTTACGGTAAGTAAACAAAATTCTCTTTTTTCCTACTCTTTTGAAAAGAAGAAAAA
Source organism: Allobates femoralis (assembly GCA_033576535.1). Lineage (NCBI taxonomy): Eukaryota > Metazoa > Chordata > Amphibia > Anura > Aromobatidae > Allobates > Allobates femoralis. The sequence continues at coordinate 710,852,326 of JARQOC010000002.1, read as the reverse complement.
TGACAATCCCAAACCACATAAGACACCAGAGTCCTCACCTCATGTGGCCTTCACCTCATCAGGACAAGACGATGATGAGACGGACATTGGAGGCGAAACATCATTCGTTTCCTCTGAATCGAGTGACTCTGAACCGGATCCTGCAGACAGCAGGAATCAACATCTTGTATTACCACTTGGAAAATCATGGGTTGACTCAGGAATGAAAGGGTCAATACCTCCTAAAACGACCGGGTCACAGGGCCAGAAAGGATCACCGATATATCCATACCCGACAAAAGGGAAAAATATCATTAAGAATTACTAGGGGACACTAATGATGGCAGCAAATTTATGATCATTAATTTGTCTGCGTGTATATTTATGTAATTTGATTTACAGGTTCTACAAAAGGGCTTGAATTTTGTATCCTCAATTGACATGAATTTATTCAATACTCTAATGTCATTTCATCAGGTTGATAACCGTAAAGCGACATTTCTCATCTACTACTGAAGCAGGAAAGACAGAAGGTAATTGTGAGAATCTGAACAGAAATGTAGTAAATACAGTCATTACGAATGATAAAGCATGTTCATTTGAATTCAGTGATCACTGTCTTATGAGGTCTCTGATTTGGATACAAGGAATACCAATTCTATACTGGAAAGACCTTCTTGATTTTAATATCTTATCCTGATTTCTATCCGGTTAAATCTCTAGTTTTGGCTATGTAGGAGTTGCAGCGCAGAGTGGAGGGAGATTTGCGTCACCTAGCAGGGGTACCTTGTAATTTCTAGTCTAATATAAGTAGTGTATAAAAACAGGCGACAACATCTTTGAGGAATAATCCTTATACAGTGGTAAAATAATCTGACCAAGGAGGATCAGTTGTGATTTTAGATGGCTCATTATATTAGGGATTTGATCCATAAAATGTTCTTGAATCCTGCACATTTAAAACTATCTATTGATCCCACCAGTGAGGTCACAATGGAACTGTCCATACTCAAGTTCCGGTCAAGTTTGGTCCTGAACTCAGACATTTAAAAAAGTCTGTCCGGGTCCACCGAATCTGAATATTGGCGGATTTTCCCATTAATATTGAGTATGTCTTTAGCATGTGAGAGTAAACCAGAGCACCCAGAGGAAACCTTCACAGACACGGGGAGAACATACAAACTCCAGGCAGCAGGTGTTGGCCTGGGTGGGACCCCAATACTGCAAGGCTGCAGTGCTGAGCACTCAGCCACCGTGCTGCCCTATAGACTTCTACTATTTCATTGGCACCCTTCCAATGAATGTGGGTCAAGGTGTACCAACTTTAACCACTTTGACAGTTCCCAGGCTTTTCCACTTGGCAGCCAGGATGTCAATAGCACTGTTAGTTGCCTCCTGCATCTTCAGAGGATGGAACTGAGTAAGGAGGTTCCTCAACCGTCTAAACATGACCCGTAACGCTGTGAAACGTAGTTCTTCATAGGGTAAAGCGTCTCTTATCATAGTGAGGTGTTTCACGACAGAGTCTACCTCGTCATCCATTTGCAGCAATGTAGTACTGGGGAGCATCATCTTCTCCAGAAGGGCAGGTTCTTTTTGCCCGAGTTGGTCCTATATTTGGTAGAAGTTTTCACCATCTCCACTTAACATCTCTTCTACATTTTTGCATTCGATGTAGGGAAGACAATGCAACAAGGCTGCAATAGCGGCTGCCTTATCGTGCTGGTCTTTGCTGTGTAGCTTTATCAGTAAGTCAGGTAGGCACCTCCTGACGTGTTGGCTGAATCGTTTCTTCTTCCAGTTGCAGTTTTGGGCAAGATCTGCCAATAGTGAAGTGCCGTATGCCTGGATCAGCGGGTCCGGGTGGTTTGGATAGCCAGTACAAGTATCAACAATCCTGCCAAATGTGCTGCACAGTTTTGATCTTTCAGCAGGGTGACAAATCTTGACAGAGTCAGTAAACCTTTGCTGATAATGTTTGGATTCCACTGACCTGATACATTTCTGCAAAAATAGTCAGCGATCAAGTCTTTCTGTTGATGGACCTGTTCTGGGGCACTTCTACTGGCATTTCCAATAGCTTCTATAGCAAGACAGACCTCAAGCTCGTCTGAGCTCAACATTTTTAAAGCCAATGATGAGATGACATCTTTTGCCATATTCTTCTCCAAGAGACAAGGATAGCGTAAAAGATCCGCGAAGAACATAAGACTGATGACTTTGCTGGTTCTGAATGAGGATCTTAATCCTATGAGCAGGTAAGGGACGAGCTTCCTCCTTTCTTCATCAGTTAATAAACATGTAATATAAGGACACATCGCAGCCTGCGTAGTGTCAATGTCTTGGAGGACAACAGAGTCGTTCTGGCGGTTAAAGAAGTAATAGCATGGGTGCAGGAGATGATGAAAAAAATTTAAGCTTTTAGGTGGTCCAGCCCGGTATTGCGTTTGGGTAATCAATTCACCCACATTCATTATATTCTGTGGTGGACATTTTCTCTTTTTCCTATTTCCGATGATTTGGGTGACAATCAGGTCCAATGTCTTGACCGCACTGCTCTGTAGATGTTGTGGCCTAAAACGTTTGGACGGTCCTATATACACACAGATGTGCATTGTAGGTTATTTATTTGTAAGAGCATAAATAATGATGGAATTTTGAACTCTGATGATGTCACCTGATCTCCATTAGTCAGGGCTGCAGCTTCACCAGTCTCTCTCTTAACACCAGTCATGTGTCTACCAGCCCGTGCGTTGGTCTGGAGTCTCTCGATAATCAGAATGATTTGCAGGCTGATAACTAGAATTAGAGAGGTCCACAGGAGTCAATCACCAACCAGGAGACAAGGACCCCGTGCGCCCGTAAGAGGTAACGTCTGTCTGCTCATCTCTAGACACAACGAGCTGAAAACAAAGGCGCCGATAGAACCCATATCCTCTCTTTAGATATCGATTCTTACGTGTTCGTCACATAGGACTGCAGGGAAACCCACTCCCGGCTCTGCTACATCTCTCACATGATCTTGTCTTATCTTTTGCAGCTCGAAGACATTGTTACTAATACTACCGAGTTTTGGGATAGATGCACTGTCGCCGCTGCTGACACTTATTAGTTATTCTTGGACCCCGATGAAGAACGGTACCAGAAAAGCCGAATCTGATAGGTCCTGATCTTCACCTGGTAGATTAGCAGTGGCAATAACACGCCAGTAATAAAGAGCAACAAAGAATTTCTTCTGTGTGATGATTATAATGTGTGAGATCTGATGAATTGTATGGAGAGCTCTGATGTAAAAAGGTGTCACGTGCAGGGCCGTATTTACAATTAGGCATTCGTGGTCCAGTGTCTGGGGCGGCAGATCGCAGGGGGCGGGGCCAGGAGTTTTGGGTCTTCTCCCACCCAGGGCTGGGGATACCAAATTTGAAGGCCTATTATTTGGCGAATTTTGGTAAAAAGCAATGTCAGGTGGTGTGAGACGCATAATTACCCCGGCAAGAGAGCAGTGTAAGATATCACTGACCGTGGTGACAGAGCCGAGGAACACATCAATGATCCTGGTGAGAGAGCCATGTAAGCCAACACTGACCCTGTGAGAGAGCAAAGGAAGACATTAATGACCCCGGCAAGAGACAAGGAAGACATCCCTGAACTCAGGAAGAGAGCCGTGTAAAACATCATTGACCCCGGCAAGAGAGCCGAGGAAGAAATCACTGACCACAGCAAGAGAGCCGAGGAAAACATCACTGAACCCGGTGAGAGAGCAGTGTAAGATATCACTGAGCTCGGTGAGAGAGCCGAGGAAGTCATCACTGACCCCGGCGAGTGAGCAGTGTAAGATATCACTGACCCCGGTGACAGAGCCAAGGAAGACATCAAAGATCCTGGCGAGACAGCTGAGGAAAACATCAAAGATAATGGCGAGAGAGCCGTGTAAGAAAACACTGACCCTGGGCAGAAAGCAAGACATAACTGACCCCGGCGAGAGAACTGTATAAGATATCACTGACCCTGGCAAGAGAGCCAAAGAAGACATCACTGACGGAAGACATCACTAACCCTAGTGAGAGAGCAGTGTAAGACATTACTGACCCTGGCGAGAGAGCCAAGGAAGACATTAATGACCCCGGCAAGAGAGACAAGGAAGACATTACAGACCCCGGCCAGACAGCCGAGGAAGGCATCATTGACCCTGACGAAAGAGTCATGTAAGACATCACGGACCCCATTGGTATGAGGGTAGTTCCTCCTTTCATTTATCTGACCCATAAGGAATAAACAGATCGATCGCTGATTTCCCACAAACCGCATATTCTTAAAGCAGTGTTTCTCAACTCCAGTCCTCAGGACACACCAACAGGTCATGTTTTCAGGATTTCTTTAGTATTGCATAGGTGTTAGAATTATCCCCTTTGCAGGTGATTAAATAACACCTGTGCAATACTAAGGAAATCCTGAAAACATGACCTGTTGGTGGGTCCTGAGGACTGGAGTTGAGAAACACTGTCTTAAAGCTATTACTATCCCCTTCACTGTTTGCCATCTAGCTCTGATTTTTGATGTACGCAAGCAAAAACCCCTAAAATCCTAAAAGCAAATTGAGTATAGATTCATCCATCATATTCCTTATAATGCAGTTAAAACATATTCACACAGCTTCCAGGAATATATATGTATTTCTATATTTTAAAATCACTGACTTTGCAAACCTGCCTAAAACTTTTGGACGGTCCTATATACACACAGATGTGCATTGTAGGTTATTTATTTGTAAGCGCATGAATAATGATGGAATTTTGAACACTGATGATGTCACCTGATCTCCATCAGTCAGGGCTGCAGCATCACCAGCCTCTCTCTTAATACCAATTATGTGTCTACCAGCCCGTGCGTTGGTCTGGAGTCTCTCGATAATCAGAATGATTCGCAGGCTGATAACTAGAATTAGAGAGGTCCACAAGAGACAATCCTGATCTTCACCTGGTAGATTAGCAGTGGCAATAACACGTCAGAAACAAAGAGCAGCAAAGAATTTCTTGTGTCTGATGATTATAATGTGTGAGATCTGATGAATTGTATGGAGAGCTCTGATGTATAAATGGTGTCACGTGCAGGGCCATATTTACAATTAGGCACTCGAGGTCCAGTGTCTGGGGCAGCAGATTGCAGGGGGCGGCGCCAGGAGTTCTTTTTAATTATTTTTTAAACTTCCCTACATCCCCCCAGACTCCATATGAAAATCGGAGTCTTTGTGGGGGAGGGGGGTGTTGCCGTTGCAGAGCCACCGCATGAGCACCAGTGCTGAGAGCACTGGCTGCACAGCGGGTCAGACAGGAAGCCGCTGGGAGCTGTACAGAACCCGGAAGTGCGGGATCAGCCAGGGAGTTCTACTGAACCCGCACAGCTCTCAACGGCTTCCTGTCTAACGCGGTGGCACCAGTGACCGAGGCAGGTAAGGCGCTGCCTGTCTCAGCTGAGCACAGAGAAGCCGGGGTTTGGGGAGTGGGTGCCTTGGTGCCAGGATTTTTTATTTTTCTTTTGCACTTTACTGAGTAAACCTAATATATCATACCTAGGTGGATGCTGGATTTGCTTTTCCAGGTGCTGTAATAACTGCAAGATCCGGTTTGCTTCTATCCATGCACCGCACTTTACCAGATTTGTCTGACTGCATAAAGAGAGCTGTTTTTAACCTTGTTTTTCCTTGTTCATAACCTTTACCATTGCGTGCTCACAAAGACTTATTGCATTAAAGATATTCTATTACTTAAATTCCACTCCTCTTACATCAGAAACAGTCTATTTGTCCTCTTGTCCTCACAAGAGACTCCCAGAAATAACCAGAACCACATAATAATATTGTCTAATTCAAGGACCTTTCGAAATCTACTTTTCAAGTGAGAAAATATTTAAAAAAGATAACAAAAGAATTAATCCAAGCAGGAATTAAATACAAATGGACCAACTCTGCCAGCCTGTTTGCCAAGGTATAAAGACCATCTCAAATCAAATTAACTGATGAAGGCCTGCACCTAATTAACTGAACATTAACATTGCCTCCTCTCTGTTCCTCCATCTGTAGCTTGTTGGAGTTATCAGAAGGACACTTCAAGTATCCATTTGTGGAGCTTTATCTGAAGACAAAGAAGATCTCTTACAGCCTAATCATCAAGTACCTCATCTGCCGGTCCTGGACGCTGGTCATTATGTTGTTGGCCTGTATCTACCTCGGCTGCTACATCAGACTCTTTTCCCTGACAGATGAGTTCAGCTGTTACATCCGCATCGGCATCCTGAAGAACGACACTACTCTTCCGCCCTTAATTCAGTGCAAGCTGATCACGGTGGAGGTGTTCCAGCTGCTCAGTTATATTAACCTGATTGTCTACTGTTTTGTCATGCCTGTCGTTATCTATAACTTCCTAAAACTCAATGTGAACAAAACCTAACTCATCATCTTTCCTCCATCTCACAAACCTTTCTTACCAGACCTATCTATCTTGTCCTTCAAACTGCACATCCAAGCCCTCGCCTCCTGCAGCCTCCAACTCAAAAATATTTCCAAAATCCGTCACTTCCTCAAGCCTCAATCTGCTAATCTACTAGTGCATGCCCTCATCATCTCCTGTCTCGACTTCTGCAACCTGCTCCTCTGTGGCCTCCCTGCTAACACTCTTGCTCCTCTCCAATCTGTCCTTAACTCTGCTGGCTGACTATTCCACCTCTCTCCTCGCTATTCCTCCACTTCTCCACCTCTCTTTACATACAGGTACCCAATTGTTTTTGGACCTTTATGGGCTAAACCATTTTATCTATATTGTGTGTCAGTGACTTACTATGGAACAAGAATATTAGAATAATCTGCAATCACAATAGTCCCTGCAACCCCAGGGTCCAAACCTAGAAACCCATAGAGGCCACCAGAGCCAGCAAATTCTGATTCTACAGGTCCAAGACTATTACCATTACCAGTATCCAATACTTATTGACCTCCAATGAGGAAGAGCAACTGTGGCAGATGTATTAAGAATCAGGAAGGTGTGCACAACAGTTATTGATGATGATTTCACCACAGAGTAGCATGACATATTGAATAAATGTACCTCTTCCCTCATGTCATCAATTGTGAAATATGAAGAATCTAGACACAAGAATCTTGAAATGGTGATTGCCAATATCGAAAAGGCAATGGAGCCATATTCATCTAACGAAGACTTTAAAAATCTCAAAGAAAACTTTAATGAGAATTTGAACACTAACGAGGAGCACATAATGGATAATTAAAAGAACATGTTCTTAAAGGACCTGAAGAATTATACAGACAATGTTGTGTATAAATGACATAAGGAAAAGAGGTGTTTTCCTACTCTTTAAAAGGAAGAAAATGACAATCCCAAACCACATAAGACACCAGAGTCCTCACCGCATGTGGCCTTCACCTCATCAGGACAAGATGATGATGAGACGAACATTGGAGGTGAAACATTATTTGTTTCCTCTGAATTGAGCAACTCTGAACCAGATCCCGCAGTCAGCAGCCTGAAAAGAACACCGAAAAAGTCTATCCATACCCGATAAAAGGGAAAAATACAATGAAGAACTACAAGGGGACACTAATGATGGCAGCAAATTTACGATCATTAATTTGTCTGCGTGTATATTTATGTAATTTGATTTACAGGTTCTACAAAAGGGCTTGAATTTTGTATCCTCAATTGACATGAATTTATTCAATACTCTAATGAATGTTAATGATTTCATCAGGTTGATAACCGTAAAGCGACATTTCTCATCTACTACAGAAGCAGGAAAGACAGAAGGTAATTGTGAGAATCTGAACAGAAATGTAGTAAATACAGTCATTACAGAATGATAAAGCATGTTCATTTGAATTCAGTGATCACTGTCTTATGACGTCTCTGATTTGGATACAAGGAATACCAATTCTATACTGGAGCGACCTCCTTGATTTTAATATTTAATCCTGATTTCTATCCGGTTAAATCTCTAGTTTTGGCTATGGAGGAGTTGCAGCGCAGAGTGGAGGGAGATTTGCGTCACCTAGCAGGGTACCTTGTAATTTCTAGTCTAGTATAAGTAGTGTATAAAAACAGGCGACAACATCTTTGAGGAATAATCCTTATACAGTGGTAAAATAATCTGACAAGGTGGATCAGTTGTGATTTTAGATTGTTCATTATATTAGCGATTCAAGAACAATCTATAGATCCCACAAGTGAGGTCGCAATGGAACTGTCCATACTTTTGGAGGAGGGCATGAAGATGAATTTTACCACTAAGAAAAAATATTACCATTTTATAGTGGATAACCCCGTGTGTCTGATTTTTCATGCCCTACCCAAGATCTGTCAGGAAATTTTTCTGCCTCCAATGTATCCTATCATAGATGGAATTCCAGCATAGGAATAGAAGTGTTCCTATAGGTGTAAGGCTGCGATCTGAATAGGTTTGCGGAGTGGATTACCCCAATAAAAGTGAGAGGTACAGAGCAAAGTTAAACGACCCAGAGTGGGAATGGACGTGTTCCAATATGTGTAAGACTGAAACCTGAACAAGTCTGCGGAGCGTATTACCCCTATTTCTCAGGCGTAGAAGAAATGTCCTGAAAAGGAGCTTACAGCAACCACAACATAATTTTAAGTGAAAAGACAATTTAGGGTAAGAGATTCGTTTTGCTAAGATTTAGCAAATTTGCAGTCTGCTGGACAACAGTTATCTGTTTTCTTTTGAGGTCAGGAAGGGAGTACAAAGCTATACTGTAAGAGCCGAGGAAGACATCACTGACTCCGACTAGAGAGCCGTTTAAAACATTACTGACCCCACCGAGAGAGCCGTGTAAAACATCATTGACCCCGGGCAAGAGAGCCGAGGAAAAAATCACTGACCCCAGCAAGAGAACTGAGGAAGACATCACTGAACCCAATGAGAGAGCCGTGTAAGATATCACTGACCCCGGTGAGAGAGCCAAGGAAGACATACTGGTGGAAACTGTGGAACCCTTCTTAAAACCATGGGTCGTTTACCTGTGTCCTTGGCCTGTATCTACTTTGCAGAGATGGTTTTAGCTGCAGAATATCTGCACAGCGATGTAAAGCCAGAGAAGTGACCCCTGGGTGATAATAAAGGTGGTGGGGGGTTATCATTTATCGTCACATGGCCTCCTGATAACATCTAAAGGACATATAAAAGTCACCGATTTCGGGTTGTCAAAAATTGACCTCATGACACCAAAAATTAATATCCATAAGCAATCAACTAAGAACATGTTCCTAGGTACAAAAGTGTGGTTTCCTAACCCGTTATGCATAAAACAACTAGTGAATAGTTGTTATTCCACAAAAACTTTGCTTCTGTGATCAGGACAATGACATTTTGAAATTTGTCTGTTTTTGGGTACCGTAAATTTGCACTTCAGTCAGGAAGTGGATGAACTCTATTTCCTCACTGAAGTGCAAGTTTGCATATTTCCTAGAGGAGGGATGTGGCTTTAAATCTCCTTATCTACGGTACTTAACTGTCTTGTTATGGTTGCAGGCAAACTCCTCTTCATAAGGCAGATAGCAAGTTCCCCAGACTTCTGTTTTCGGTAAAATTCTCGATTCATATTCAATAATGAGTAGTCTTCTAGAATATTTTTGAACTGCTACAATTGTGCAGAAGTTTCTACAATTTTCCAGGATTATCTAGAAGTTTAGAAACTTTTAGAACTTTCTAGAATGTTCTTGAACTGTTCAATAGTAGTCATACAAGTATAAAAGCACAAGGTGACTCAAACCAACATTTTGGTTTATGTTATTGCTGATTAAGAGAGTAACGAATCATAGTTAAAGAGCAGCGATTTGCTTTAGATGGCATCAATAATTTGTTTGTGCCCAGCAGATGCATCTTACTACGTGTGTGGACAATTTATAAAGACAAGAGAGAGAAAATATTCGGTGAAAGCATGTTGTAAGATGTGCGAGGCCTACAAGGCATATTTCGGCATGCCTGTCGAGGATCAAGACAAGCCCTGGGCACCTCATTTCACATGTGAATACTGCATGAAAACTCTTGAAGGTAAGGTGAACAATTGCTGTTCGTTTAGATGGCAGTGCTTTATTTTGTAGAATTTCAATGATTTAGATCTATTACAGTTTAAGGAGTTGCAATTGACAAAATTTTCACATATGTCAATACACTATAGTAAAATATGTATTAAGTAATGTGTAAAATTTTCTGCTTTTAAATGTATATAATTAATTATATCTGCTATGTTACAGGTTGGTACAGGGGAGAAAAGAGAGCCATGAAGTTTGCTATCCAGCAAATTTGGCGGCAATCGACCAACTACTCAAGCAACTGCTACTTCTGCATGGTGGATCCTGCCAAATGTCGCAGAGGCAAGAATGTGCCTCAAATCGCTTATCCAGACATTCCTTCTTCCATTGCCTCAGTATCACACTGCCCCGAGCTGCCTGTTCCAACTCCCATGAAGAGGGATCAGCTATCTTCAGGAAAGTGCAGCAAGTCAGACAGTGACGAAGATATTGGAGATCAAGATTACGTTTTCAGAGATGCGGTTGAGGAGAGAAGCCATACTTTCCTAACCAGAAAGACAATCAATTATCTGGTCAGAGACCTTCATCATGTCAAGTCCAATTCTGAGCTTCTTACATCCAGGCTCAAGCATTGGAACTTGTTGGATTAAAGCATGCAAGTCACAGATTTGAGAAAGCCTCACCAAACATTTTCTAACTTGTTCAGTCGGGAAGATGGGTTGTGCTTCTGCAACAATGTGGCCACTCTTTTTGAGGCCATAGGTATCACCTGTAACCCAAATGAATTGGGCCTATTTATAAACAATTCATCCTGGAGCCTCAAAGCTGTGCTGCTTCACAATAGAAACAATTACCCATCTTCCCTATGGCTCACTCTGTGCATCTCAAAGAGGACTACACCAGTGTCAAGATGTTGCTGAGTGCAAACTTTAAAATGGTGTCATTCCTGATGGGCCTTCAAGGCAGTTTCACAAAATTTCCTTGTTTCCTTTGCCTCCTGGACAGCCGTGACACTAAAGTGCACTATCACAGAAAGGATTGGCCACAGCGGACAGAGTTCTCTGTGGGAACGTCAAGTGGGAGCCAGTGATAGAATATCTGAAGATGCTGAAGCCACCACTGCACATCAAGTTAAGCCTTATCAAGCAATTTGTCACGGCTCTCAACAAGGAGTCAACAGCTTTCAAGTAGCTTCAAGATCTCTTTCCAAAGCTGTCCAAAGCAAAGGTCAAGGCTGGTATCTTTGTCAGACTGCAGATCAAGAAGATCATAGAATGTGACAAGTTCGCCAAGCTGCTGAACAGGATGGAGAAAACAGCTTGGAACAGTTTCGCTGCAGTGGTTCATGGCTTCCTGGGTAATTTCAAGGCTGAAAACTATGTGCAGTTGGTTCAGACTCTCATAAGGAATTATGCCATAATGGAAATCAGAATGTCTCTTAACCTTCGTCAGGCTGCATAATTTTACAACGTTAATAGGCTGCAGAGGTACAATAGTACCTTCATATATTATTATTGAAATTTGGCCAATATATTCTGGACCAAAATTGCAGACATGTCACGAAATTTCAGCCCTGTACGGCTTTTTGATAAAAGTTATTGCAAATTTAAAAACGGAATAATTACAATTGTACCTACTCAGCCGGATGAAGGTTAAAGTCCATATCCTTGACACTCATGACAAGTTCAAGGAGAACATGGGAGCGTTCTCAGAGGAACAAGGCGAGCGCTTTCATCAAGATATATTGGACTTTGAATGTTGTTACCAAGGACCGTATAACGAAAACATGATGGGGGACGACATTTGGAGGCTTCTTTGAGAAAGTGATTTGCAGTACACTCACAAATCTAGAAAGCCTACTTATTTCTGAACCTTTTTGAGTGATTTTTGACTGTGTTTGCCTATTTACCATGCAAGTGTTGTTTTTAATCAGACTGCATGAACGAAAATATAATAATTTCCTTTTTTTGTCAAAATAAATAAGACATTTTTCTGGGCTGCAGTCATAAAATCAAAGTTTGTGCTGAATGTAGTTTTTTTCCATAGTATTTAAACATACGCAGTTGAAATATTACCCTTGGAAGCCAAAATTCATTATAATTCTCTGCACCCTATTGATTGTTTTTTCTCTGAAGAATTTTTCCACTGAAAATTTGTCTTGTTATTGTGGTTTTATGAAAAGAACTTTTCCTAAAAATAGGGTAATAAATCTCATCTTTCTTCTTTCGGTTTCCAGGCCTAGGGCACCTCGTAGTATATGGCACCAGAGGTCATCCAGAGGAAAGGCTATGGAATATCTGCTGACTGGTGGTCACTGGGGATCATTCTGTACAAATTCCTTGTTAGAAATGTTCCGTTTGATGAGAAAGACGAATATAAGCTTTCTAAAAAGATATGCAAAGGTAAGTAGAGTGATCCACCCATTGCTTTGATTAGTTTAGTTATTTTGAAGTTTTGTTTTATAAATGTAGGTCATTGAACTTTATTTTTCCTGATTTTCTTACAACAGACTAAATTATTTGGAATTCTGATCCAGCTCTTCCCTCTGATGCTTAGGACCTCATCATGAAGATGCTCACAAAAAAAAAAATGGAGATAAACTTTGGAGAGGTAATATATATGACAGTATCAACATTAACTTATTACATTTAGGTCACTACTTTTATTCATGCGGATCAGCACTTCTCTATCTACAGTTAGGGCCAGAAATATTTGGACAGTGACACAAGTTTTGTTATTTTAGCTGTTTACAAAAACATGTTCAGAAATACAATTATATATATAATATGGGCTGAAAGTGCACACTCCCAGCTGCAATATGAGAGTTTCCACATCCAAATCGGAGAAAGGGTTTAGGAATTATAGCTCTGTTATGCATAGCCTCCTCTTTTTCAAGGGACCAAAAGTAATTGGACAATGGACTCTAAGGGCTGCAATTAACTCTGAAGGCGTCTCCCTCGTTAACCTGTAATCAATGAAGTAGTTAAAAGGTCAGGGGTGGATTCCAGGTGTGTGGTTTTGCATTTGGAAGCTGTTGCTGTGACCAGACAACATGCGGTCAAAGGAACTCTCAATTGAGGTGAAGCAGAACATCCTGAGGCTGAAAAAAAAAGAAAAAATCCATCAGAGAGATAGCAGACATGCTTGGAGTAGCAAAATCAACAGTTGGGTACATTCTGAGAAAAAAGGAATTGACTGGTGAGCTTGGGAACTCTAAAAGGCCTGGGCGTCCACGGATGACAACAGTGGTGGATGATCGCCGCATACTTTATTTGGTGAAGAAGAACCCAATCACAACATCAACTGAAGGCCAGAACACTCTCAGTGAAGTAGGTGTATCTGTCTCTAAGTCAACAGTAAAGAGAAGACTCCATGACAGTAAATACAAAGGGTTCACATCTAGATGCAAACCATTCATCAATTTCAAAAATAGACAGGCCAGAGTTAAATTTGCTGAAAAACACCTCAAGAAGCCAGCTCAGTTCTGGAAAAGTATTCTATGGACAGATGAGACAAAGATCAACCTGTACCAGAATGATGGGAAGAAAAAAGTTTGGAGAAGAAAGGGAACGGCACATGATCCAAGGCACACCACATCTTCTGTAAAACATGGTGGAGGCAACGTGATGGCATGGGCATGCATGGCTTTCAATGGCACTGGGTCACTTGTGTTTATTGATGACATAACAGCAGACAAGAGTAGCCGGATGAATTCTGAAGTGTACCGGGATATACTTTCAGCCCAGATTCAGCCAAATGCTGCAAAGTTGATTGGACGGCGCTTCATAGTACAGATGGACAATGACCCCAAGCATACAGCCAAAGCTACCCAGGAGTTCATGAGTGCAAAAAAGTGGAACATTCTGCAATGGCCAAGTCAATCACCAGATCTTAACCCAATTGAGCATGCATTTCACTTGCTCAAATCCAGACTTAAGACAGAAAGACCCACAAACAAGCAAGACCTGAAGGCTGCGGCTGTAAAGGCCTGGCAAAGCATTAAGAAGGAGGAAACCCATCGTTTGGTGATGTCCATGGGTTCCAGACTTAAGGCAGTGATTGCCTCCAAAGGATTCGCAACAAAATATTGAAAATAAAAATATTTTGTTTGGGTTATGTTTATTTGTCCAATTACTTTTGACCTCCTAAAATGTGGAGTGTTTGTAAAGAAATGTGTACAATTCCTACATTTTCTATCAGATATTTTTGTTCAACCCTTCAAATTAAACGTTACAATCTGCACTTGAATTCTGTTGTAGAGGTTTCATTTCAAATCCAATGTGGTGGCATGCAGAGCCCAACTCGCGAAAATTGTGTCACTGTCCAAATATTTCTGGCCCTAACTGTACTTGTCCATTTTTAGCTCCTTATGGTAGACTTAGTAGATTTCCTTTATGTCGGCTCTGTTATGTCAATAGGACTAGTTCAGATTTCTCGTCAGATATGGAGCAATCTCTCGCAATGTCCATGTCACGTCTGATCTTTTTTTTTCCAGGAGGATCACATGAGATCATGAATCATCCATTTTTCAGAGGCTTAGAATTTAATAACATTTTAAGTAAAAAGCCAGTCTTGTTTCCTCCGCTTGGGTTAGATGTGTCTTCTTTTGAGGGGAGGAAGGGAGTAGAATAATATACCGTAAGAGCCGAGGAAGACATCACTGACCCTGGCGAGACAGCTGTTTAAGACAGCACTGATCCTAGCTAGAGAGCCGAGGAAGACATAACTTATCCCGGAAAGAGAGCTGTGTAAAACATCACTGACCCCGGGGAGAGAGATGCTGAAGAAGTCACTGACCCGGCGAGAGAGGCAAGGAAGACATCACTGACCCGGTGAGAGGGATGCGTCACTGACCCTGGCGAGAGAGCCAAGGAAGACATCACCGTCCCTGTGCAAGGTTTTTTCTATATATTGATCGCAGTTTCCTTATCGTGAGCCGGTCAATATAATAATAAGTAAGGAAGACATCACCGACCCTGGCAAGAGAGCCGACGAAGACATCACTGCCCCGCCAAAGAACCAAGGAAGACATCACTGACCCTGGCAAGAGAGTCGAGGAAGATATCACTGACCACGGCGAGAGAGCTGAAGAAGACATCACTGACCCTAGTGAGAAAGCCGTGTAAGACCTCACTGAACCTGGCATGAGAACCGTGTAAGACATCATTGACCCCGCCAAGAGAGCCAGGGAAGACATCACTGATCCCGGCCAGACAGCACAGAAAGACATCACTGATCCCGACGAGAGTCGTGTGAGACATCACTGATCCCGACGAGAGTCGTGTGAGACATCACTTACATCGTCAACAGAGCCGTTGAAGACATCACTGATCCCTGCAAGAGAACCGTGTAAGACATCATCGATCCCAGCGAGAGAGTCGAGAAAGACATCACTGACCCTGGCGAGGGAGCCGAGGAAGATATCACTGACCCCGGCGAGACAGTCGTGTAAAACATCACTGACTCAGCGAGAGAGCCAAGCAAGACATCACTGAGTCCAGCGACAGATCTGGGTTAGACATCAATGATCCTGGTGAGAGAGCCGTGTAAGACATTACTGACCCTGGCGAGAGAGACAAGGAAGAAATTAATGACCCCGGCAAGAGAGACAAGGAAGATATCCTGACCCCAGCCAGACCGCCGAGGAAGACATTATTGACCCCGGCGAGAGAAACAAGGAAGACATCACTGATCTCGGCATGAGAGACAAGGAGGACATCACTGATCCCGGCCAGGCAGCCAAGGAACACATCACTGACTCTGACGAAAGAGTCGTGTAAGACATCACTGACCCCAGCGAGAGAGCCGTGTATGATCATTGCCATGAAGAAGATGGCCAAGGACAAGCCAACCAAAACTTTGCATATGTGTATTATTCTTAAAGGCGTGTTGCCTGTGAGGCTTTCTTTAGACTAACTATGAAATCCAATCAGGCTTCAAGGTCAGCTCTGTTATGTGTTCCAACACATGTCAGGCTGCGACCTGAAAAGGTCTGCGGTGCATTTTTCCCCAACAATAGTGAGGAATACAGAGCAAAGCTAAATGGCTCAGTGTAGAAATGGACGTGTTCCAATACATGTAAGGCTGCTACCTGAATACGTCTGCGGAATGTAATTGCACAATAATAGTGTATGGTATAGAGCACAGCTGAACAGCCCAGTGTGGGAATGGAAGCGTATTACCCCAATAATAGTGAGTGGTACAGAAACCAGCTAAACGGTCCAGCATGGGAATGGACGTCTATGGAGAGTATTACTCCAATAAAGTGAGTGGTACAGGTGAGTGCCCTGACAAGAGAGTTCTCCCATAGCAGCAGCTAAATGACTTAATACCCAACAGATGGAGCCCATCGAGTACCAGAGGGTTAACGCTCTATATAGTGGATGTGGAAATCGACATTATCCCCAACATTCTCCTCATTGGCATCTACATTTTTTTGGAAGAAGAGAGAAAAACTGGAGCAGAGACGATATCGCCCCGTCCCTGCTAGTGGCACAGAATCTACTGATGTGGAGCGCGAATCTAAGGAACACGTTAACCACAGCGGCAACAGTACCTGCGGCCGCCGTCATCACCTGTAAGAATCCGAATTATAGAAGGATTGCATTTTGTGTTTTGTTAATTTTATTCTTTGGATATTTCTGGATGTTCTCAAAGTGAAATGTCATAAAAACACTCAGAGCCGTCAGGGGCAAATCCACAGCAGGATTGAGGCTTCTCCTTTATAAGTTGTTGCAAACCCTGCACTGTCCATCTGCACTTATCAGCTATGTGGGATCCATTTCTCCATGATGCCAACTCTTCATTTTTGCACTGTTTATTTTTTATCCCTTTTTCCCAAAGGCATAAAGTTGTTTTTTTCTTGTCAGTTTAATTTGAATCTTTTTGCACTTTTACCCATGGGCTTTTTTTTTTTTGCAAAAGTGATGGAGCTTTGAATGACGCTGGTCACTTACCTGTATAATTAATTGAAGATCGGGGTGGTTGGGGTGGGGGAATGGAAACCCTGAAGGAGTAAACTGGCAAACTCCCCACCTTGCAATTGCACCACTACTGTGTTTTGGTCATGGATTGTGTTTATTCTAATGACCAGTACAATGATAACCTTTCTTTTTGTGATGGGAGGTGAGAAACTAATGTAAAGCAGGTCCGTGACCCCAGCGCTGTGCGGCTCCGTACTCTGCCTGGAGACCCCTTCCTACAGTGCTGAACTCTTTATTGGGGCAGGGGTAAAATGCTACTTTTGTGCAAGGGGTTTGCAAAAGAGCCATTACCCACCAACAGACAGATGGAACTGTGACCACACTAAATACAATAGAGTTGGTGTATACACTACATGCAATGCATAGACAGAACATTCCATTAAATGGAATACAACACTTTACTGTCTGAAACCACCACATTTGATCAAAGGAAGGATGTGCGCCGAGCTGGAGCCATTTCATAAGGTCACTGTAGAGATCAGTGCAGATAGTTACAATAGGTGGGGATTTATTTATTAGTTGATGTTAGAGGTCAAAATTCGCAAAGTCACACTGTCAATATTCTCCAGGGCCATAAACGGGTGATCATGAGACCTCAACTGTGCGATTTGCAAACTTTCCGGCCACACTGCAACTAGACGTGTCCGGCATCACTTCATTTTCTTGTATTCAGCAATAGTGTATGAGAGTGCAATTATGTACTGGAGAATCCTGACAGCACGATCACTACACACTGTGAAGATTTACAAGTCTGTAGTCACATAGAGTAACTGCACACTTGCACCCCAAGCCTGGACAACCCCTTTAATAGATACAATAATGAGGTAGAATGAATAGTCTAGTATGTCTAACTACTGTATAAACACAGTTATCTCATTTTTGTATTTTAAGTCTGGTGGATAGTCACCAGTATCAATCACTAAATGCTCTGTTAAAAGAAGACCACTAAAACTAGGACACACATCTCATAATAGTATTGGCGCCCCTCTAAAAGGTCCTTGGAGCAATAGACGTTGGTTCCAGGCCACCTAGATGGCTTTTATAAAATAAAAATTTTAGTTTGTTAGACTGCAATGACACCTCGTTCTTCCCACTGCTCTCACATTTTAGAAAAGTGTTGGAATAACAAGGGGGTATAATCTGATCTGCTGCATCCTGTAGAGCATTAGTATTGTGACCTGTGTTGGTAAATGCCGCTGCTGCCTCTTTTTTTTGTACTCCTTTTTAGTGAGTTGTTGTGGTCGCCCTTGCGGACCGGTCGCCACTAGATGGAGCAGCATCCGGGATTGGTAAGTAGGTCTCCCCACACAAACGCCTAACAAACTCCCGATCATTAGTCTAGGTACTCTATGTCAGGCAATGGGATAGCGGGAGGAGCCAGGTGGCGGGTGGAGATTTAGAGAAGAACCCGGTTAGGAGAGTTAATAAAAAGGACAGAGACAACACCAAGTAGAAGAGAGAGTGTGGGGTGAGGTGAAAAGAAGAGTAGAGTTCAAGCAGAGAAAGGCAACACCGAAGTTCTGAGAACCCCTGAGCCAGTCAGAAGGAGAGGTGGGACCAGCAGACAGGATTGGGAGAGCAAGGACATGTGCCACTATGGGGCCAGCCCGGGTCCAAGGCTGTAGACCGTGGTGAAAGACAAAGGGAGTCTAATGTGTACTCGAGTCAGCGGGGACACAGAGAGACTGGGCTGGAACCAGAGTGCTGGCTCTGTTGAAGTGGCAGGGAGCTTCATACCCCAACCACGAACCCCGGCGGGGTGAGGGGTCTTTATGTCCCGAGACCCAACCTTCAGGGCAGTGAAAGGAAAGCCGTTGTACTAGGGCTAGGGGATGCCGAAAGTCACCCAGTGAAAGCCTGTGACCACTGGACTGTAGCTAGCATGCGGAACAGACCGACAAGGCTGAAAAAGACACGAAAGGGGGAGTTGCACATAAACCATCCTGGCTGCTGCTTAACTGTTATATCTTGTACCAGCTGTCGAGAAAGGGAAGTAAAACCTGGTTAAAGCTCTTTGCTGAGACTGAATTTCTTGCGTCTGAGAGAAGATAGACTGGTGTTGTGATCTGGCAGCAGGAGGCTGCCCGTGACTGGGAGCTCCGCACCCTGATGAACTTGCACTACACAACTTCACAGTTGCCCTAGGGACCAGTCCTACCCGTGGAGAACTCAACATCCTTGGCGTTATCCCCATCATCTCCAGAGTTCCCGATTGAAGCAGTGGCTACTCATAGCCGCATGACACAGGTGGCATCCTGATAATTCTTAAACTGTTTTTCCTGTTTTCCCTTACCCTTTTATTGCCCGCCCGGGACCACGGAGCCGGGTTGCGACACTGTGACATCCCAGCAGCCCTAGGCGACGACCAAAGGGCCCGGTTCTGAGTACCCCACGGCGAATCAATTACTTTTAATAAAGTGTTTACAGTTTCTCTTTTTCAGGTAAATTACCTCCTCTAAAATGCTTCTTTTGTGCAGGGGTCTGCAGATAATCATTACCCTCCAACCACCACCAGGTTTTGTGGAGAAAGCAGAGGATGCGTTACGTGAGGATAGTTTGTTTTTGTTTTTGTCCTTTGTGGGTAATGATTTTGTATCTGTAAAATCAGCATCAGCAGTGATGCAAAGATTGTCAGCATTAACAGTTTTATTTAAATTGCAAGGCTTGATGGTGGGTTTACACGCCGCGATATCGGCATCCAACTCCGACCCAACTCCAACAAAAAGTATGGGGGGTCGCGAGTTGGAGCCGATATCGTTTGCGCGTTGTACGGTTTGAGCGTACAACGCGATGCTGGAACGATGCCAAAACGATATCGGGGTTGAATAGCTGAGCTATTCAACCGCCCGATATCGCAAGGCCGTTGTAGGAGCATCGTAGCGTGTGACAGCCCAACTAAGATGTGTACTCGCACCTCAGCCATTAACTCCCATGTTAAATGGTCGTTGCTGGGTTGGTGGGCGTACACATCGTAGGGACGTTGTTTCCCGATATCGCAGCGTGAAAACCACAGATGCGATATTGGGAAAAGTGCTCCCAAAATGCGCGCTCCTGCGCCGTTGTATGCGATATCGGGACGATATCGCGACGTGTAACCCCACCATTAGAGATGTGACTAAGGAATTTTTGATGTGGCAGGCGTTGAAAATGGTTTACATTGAAAGGTTTTCACAGGGGAGTTCATGGTCGTGACAAAAGATGGAGGATTTATTTTTAATTGCTAGGAAGGATATTGTGGTGCTTAGAGTTTGTGTGTGTTTCTGAGTACGAGGTTTTGCTGTTTTTGTCGTCTTTTCTTTTGGCCTTTTATGGTGCGTTTAAAGTTAGTGAATTTAGTAGCCCTTCTTAAGTGGTTGAAAGGGTTTTAACGTTGAGGGGAAATATGTTGGTTTATTGAATGATAGGGTGGGGTGTTTTGGAAGGCGATTTTGGAGGGCGGTTTTGAAAGGCAGTTTTGCACGGCGGTCTAAGATGGACCAAGTCGGTTGCGGTAGATTGGTGGTAGTTAATGCGATTCCGGGGGAAATTTCATGCCCAATTGAAGCAGTGAAGTGGTTTGTGACACTTCGGGTTGGTTATCCTGGTCCATTCCTCCTTTCCCAGCTGTTGCTTTTTTGTTAACAATATCAAGACCAACATATCACATCCAGCAAGGATAGTCCTTTCATTTAATGTAAGCAAGTACTATTTTGTCAATACATTAGAACTTTAAATTATATCATTTTTATTTAATTATTACAAAAATTCATTTGTTCCACCTTGTTATTTGCCCATTCAATTATTTGTGTTATATCAAAAATAAATGTTTGTACAGGAGATATCTGCAGGTTATATATCTTCATTATTCAGATTCCTAAAGATTTAAACATCTAAACAAGGTGGAAGTCGGTGCTGGACGGCTTCGAGAAACAGATCTGGACTTACATGAAAAGTAGCTCCCCTCCCTTCTCTATGCCTCGGAGGTTCACATTTTATGACCAGCTGTAGATTTTTCTCCCCAGCAAGGTTTAGCATGTGTAAGTAATCAGTCTTATTGTCACAATTATGCAATGCTTAACTTGTATGTAAAGAATGGCAATATTTTTATGTAGCTCAGAATGGGAGAAAAATATAGCACATTTTGACATTTACACTCCAGTCTCAGAGACGTCGCACCCGCATGTCAAAATCATAATTTTACACAAAAGAGGCGGAACTTAGACCTGCAATTTACACTATCCCCCAAATAGCATACATTTCTTAAGGCAGAGTACAATGAGTAACATATAAATCTGATTTATTATCACCGTTTTATGAATCAGGCCTTTGTACTCCAGAAAGCGCTTCATTAAAACTGGTCATCGCTACGCTTGTCTTAATCACCACCACTGTATATTTAAAGCCTCAATCACTGTGGTGAAACATGCTCCGAGTGTTTGTTTAGTCATTTTTTGATATTTCAAAAGAAACAAAATATATATCTTATTCACAGATCATTTGAACATGGGGACGCTACAACAGAACAAAGACTCTAGTCTTCTCAGAATGCCACATTTATTGGATGGAGGCAGATCCTTTTATAGTTTATTAAAATTGGCCAAACTTCCGGTTCTGGCGCCGACGTGGCTAGGTCAGAGTGAGGGAGCTCCGTGCCGACTTGCCCATAGACCTGCCATATAGCACACCTGCTTCAACGGGAGGCCCCGGGAGCATCCCTACAGCTTGCGGCATCGGTGACCCCGCGAATGGAGGATAGAGGAAGTGTGCACGGGAAGCCAGGAGACGAGGACTGGCCGCGCCACTGCAGAAACAGGCGCGCGGATATAACCACCGTCGCCTATCGGATACGAAAGGCCCGTCCGCCACAGACTAAGAGCGGGACCGGATGGTGAGTGCTAATAGACCCACAAGGACCTCGCAGATACCGGAGGGGGGAGACGCCTCACCCCTACGCGCCATATCAAAGGCATAGAGACGCCGCGAGGTGAGCCAGGACATACTACACCGACAATCACTGTCCGGAGCTGTATGGTCGGGACTGTGCCCCGTAGCTCGGTGGAGTGGTGGCTGAGAAGTAAAGGGACAGCACGTACGTCAAAAGAGGGCTCCCACCAGTCTGAAGGCGGGAAAAAGATGGCGGCGACAGGGCAAGCACAGAGGAGGAAGGAAAAAGGTGCACAGGAGCAGGCTCAACAACAACACAGGACATCAGTTTCTGACAGAGACAGAGGAAGAGACATTACGAGTTCAAGAGGGGGCAGCCCCGGGCCAAAACAGCCGAGGAAGGAGACAGGAGAGGGTACTATGTCCTCAGAAGAGAGAGCATCCCTGGCAAGGGAGGTGGCAGGATATCTGAAGTTGGACATAGCGACAGCAGTGAGGGAGGCTGTGAGAGATGCACTGGAGGAGGTGAATGAGATATCGGCACAGCATGCCAGTAGGTTGGAACAACTCGAACAAAGAGTCTCAGACCTGGAGGACAAACTGTACACCATGGAACAAGATTTGTCAGACTCCCACAAATTGAACGTACAAATGCAGGATAAGATGGAAGATCTGGAAAATCGCTCCAGACGCAACAACCTCCGCATAGTGGGCCTGCCTGAATCTGTGTCCTTTCAACAGCTTGATGAGGTGTTTGAAAAAGAACTACCCAAAGCACTGGGATTGCCAGAACCCTGCAGAGTAGAAAGAGCCCATAGAATTGGCCCCCCGGGAGAAAGTAGGAGGGAGGTAACAAACAGAAGCAATGGAGTGAATGGGTCTCAGGCTACCCAAAAAAGCAGGCAGGCTATAGCCAGATATTTGGATTTCAAAGATAAAGATAAAATCCTGCGCTCCTTTAGAGCCAGAAGACGCCCCCTAGAGCTTCAAGGACATAAAGTAGTAATTTTCGAGGTCTTTTCGGTGGAGGTAGCGAAGAGAAGAAGAGCTTTCAGCGAAGTCTGCAGTATGTTATTTAAGCGTGGGATTCAGTTCCAGATATTATACCCGGCTACGCTCAAGACAAAAAATGACGATGGGACCTTCAGATACTGGAAAGATGCCAGGGAGGCGCTGAGAGCTTTCACGTTGCCATCGCCTCGTCTTTCGCCGAATCAACGGGACCCTGCCTCAGCACCGCGAAGAAGGACGACTGAACTATCTATATGATGACCCTCCTGATCGTCCGGACTGCTTGGGACTCCCCTCCCCCCTTTTTTTTTTTTTTCTCTTTCTTCTCTCTTCCTCGCTCGGGGGTGTAGGGAGTATGGATGAAGTACCTGAGCGGTGAGGTGGCGCGGCCGGGAGGGTAGGTGATATGGGGGGAGCCCGGGCCTTGGACTTGGGTGGACATGGCAGGTTCAGATACACCTGCAGAAGGGTGGGGTCAACATGAGAGGAGGAGACGGTCATGTCGGAAAAAATGAAAGTATACTATGGCAGATACGGGGGGGAGGAAGGGAGGGGGGAAGGGTTGATTGGGTGTTTTCAGTCTTGAGTTGTATACAAGATGTTATTTGGTTTTGCAGCAGGAGCTCTGTAGCGGTGGTTATCTGACCCCACTACTCACTCCATGGAGTGGCAAATGCAATGTAAAGATGATTTGAGTAACACATTAGCACAAGTTTATAGCTACGATGGTAAAACTCACCTCCTGGAATGTTAAAGGTCTAAGGACGCCACAGAAACGGATGATGATACTCAGACATCTCAGGAGGCTGAGAACTGATATAGCTCTTCTCCAGGAAACACACTTGCCAACTCAGGACCTGACAAGGATGCACAAGTTGTGGGTGGGAGAGGTATACGGATCGGGGGCACGGGGTAGACAGGCGGGAGTGGTTATACTGCTAAGCAAAACATTGCAATATAAGGTGATCTCGTTTCAACATGACGATCAGGGTAGACACGCCAGATTGGTACTGGACACACCTAGTGGACGACTTGATATACATAACTTATATGCACCTAATACGGACAGATCCTCCTTTTTTCATGCATTTACCAGAGACACCCTGGGGACCAACCCTGACGAACTAATCATTGGGGGAGACATGAATGAAACACTAAATGACCTTGAAGACAGAACAGGGTATCGACTGACGGACAGACGAAGAGGGAGAGGAGAGAGACTTACTCCCTTACAAGCAATGGTTAAAGACCTGGCACTCCGGGATGCATGGAGAATGCAACACCCGATGGAAAGACAGTATACCCACTATTCTCACCCGCATGCCACATGGTCGCGGATCGACCTAATGCTCACAAGTAATGCCCTACTGTCCAGGGTGGACTCGACTGACATTGAGGACCTAGTAATATCAGACCATAGCCCAATCACTCTGTCGCTGCGTGAAACTTTTAAGAGAGGCACGGACATAATATGGCGATTCCCCTACTACTTACAGAAAGACAAAGACTTTGCGCTGGTTCTGCGTGAGTGGTGGACGGAATATCTGTCCTATAATAATCCGGACCAAATCAGTCATACTCTGCTCTGGGAGACAGCTAAGGCCGTGCTACGTGGCAAAATTATATCCCATGTGTCAACGCAAAAACGGAGGGCCAATGCGAAATATCTACAAACTAGCAGCAGGGTCAGAGATACTTACATGCAATACCAACGAGACCCGACGACGAATAACAAAAGAACATGGTTGGAAATTTGATGTATGGGCGAGACAGAGAGAACTGCTAGGCAAAACATCCAGGGATGCTGAATTGTATAGATTTGGGGATAAAGCTGGGAGACTCCTAGCTAATTTGGCCAGAGGTAAACACAAAGTTACCCAAATAACATCCATGAAAACTAGACAAGGAACCCTGACGTCGGACCCGAGGGAAATAAACAATATCCTGGAGGGGCGTGGCCTGGAGCTTGCTGAGGATGGTAGCAGGGTAGTGAGCTCTCCAGCCTGTAGCTTCAAACCAAGAGGGAAATTGACTATTTATAGTCAATTTCCCAAGAAAACCTTCTGGAAGACTCCTGCAAGAATTGGGACCCCTGTGGATTACTTTCTAGGACCTTTGGATGTGTATTTATTTGGATTTCCCTGAGCTTAGCTGCTCTTAGGAAACTGAGTCAGCCTGCAGCTCTTCCCTTCATCAGCTGCTTAGCTCACACAGGGTTCAGCCTGGAAGTGTAAATCTGCATGTGATTCCTGGATTTCTACTCTTTTGGATGTCACTGTGTTAACAGACCTTCTGGACATCTATTTTGGATCGTTTGCTCCTTCCTTCTTTGGATTTCGATATTGGCTTTTCAAGAACCATTGTGACAGCTTCTTAAGACTCTGCTTTCTGCAAATGACAATGCTGGGATACATCAGGCTGTAAGTCACAACTCCTGGAAGATTTCTGGAACTCATACTACTGGTAATTCTCCTTAACATTCGTAAGTGGATGGACTTCAATTTTGACTATTATACCTCTCCAAAACTGAAGATCCCCCTGCTACACTTTCTACTTAGGAAGATCTGCATTCCTGGACTTATCAGCTTTTCAAGCTTCAACATCGTTTACCTATCCAAAGTGCAAGTTAACATTGTTTGTACTTAATGTCCACAGGACTGGTAATAACTTTTTCTTACCTGTACTTTATTATTTGAACTAGTTCTCTTCTTGGTGTTATTTTTCTGATTACTAGGAACTGTATATATCTGTTACACTATGCTATTACAAATATAGTATAGGGAAGCTGGTTTTAAAGCTATTTGGACTGGATTTCAAAGATATAAACCTAATTCCTTTAATATTTCTTTCTGTCTGGTTACATTTAAAACCTTTATATTGTAATAGCCTAACTATTTAAAGGTATACGTTTCCTCTTAAAGGAACAGTACACAGTTTTAAATGTATTTTTATTTAACTCCTATTTTTACTTCTATTCTTCTTCTTTATTAATAATTTTATTTATACCTACATTCATAAATATTCAGATAATAGTTTCAAATATGTTATTTAAAGACCGTATGTGACAATTTTTCTTTAAAATCCTAATATTGCCCATGAGATTATTAATGGTGTATCTTTACTTTATTTAAATATAAATATATCTATTTAAACACATATATAATCTCATTTGAAACCACTTAAAAGAAAATCATATATTGCATAAATTTAAGTGCATCTTGTTAGGATTATTACTACAGTAATAACGAGATTCATATAAATTCCTTCTAATAGTAGAAGGAGTTCAGGTATACTAAATCATCAGTACTTGGTTATTGGATATTTCTCTCTCTACTCTTATTTTATCTACTAGTTTGCTTGTGAATTGGTTACTAATCACCTTATAGGTGAAAAGTCTTTTGTTTTTGATTTTTGACCAGCGGTTACAACCCAAATCTTAAAAAGTCATTAAGTTAAAAATTTAAGTACACAACATAACCCTATAGGTTTAGGATGGCTAACACAAGGGGAAAAAATATAAAAAATGTTTTTAAACCAAACTTCTCATCCAATACTGAGCCCACTCAAGAAAAATCAAAAAGTAGAGACTGTTCCAGGTCTCCTAATAAACCAGAGAAAGAAGGCCCGTGGTCTGATAAATGTGTCACATCTGTGGATGACTCAGTTCTTTATGATGCTTCCACAGCTAGGCAAAAAAGAAAAGAACCAGACTCTAAATCTAAATCCAAATCTAAATCGTCTGGTTCGGAACCAGATCAGAAGTTGGAAGATGACACTACTCCGAATCCAAGCCCACTTAAACAACGGGCGAAGCGGGAAAAAAGCTCTAACCCAAGCCAGACAAACCTCCAGGGACATTATGATGACCAACCTATTAACCGACAGTTTTTTATGGATCTATTCTCTGATTTTAAAGTAGACATAGGTAAACGATTTGACACTCTAGAAGCAAAAATGGAGTCTTTGATGGCAAGAACTGAAAAAAATGAGGCAGAGATTTTTGAACTTTCTAAATCCAACCAAGTCCTTACTAAGGACCAAAAACTAGTGAAGGAAGATCTCAAATCCGTCAAATCTAAGTTGACGGATTTGGAAGATCGTGATAGACGATTAAACTTGAAATTTAGAGGAATACCGGAGATAGTTGGAGCAGATCATCTCCAGCTCTATATCAAGGATATAATCAGGAAGGCTGTACCTGACCTCACAGACTTGGATCTTACCATTGTAAGAGCACACAGACTTCCAAGACCAACCTTTTTACGTGAAGAGATTCCTAGAGATGTTATCTCCAGGTTTCACTTTTATCATACTAAAGATCGATTTATGAAGTACATGAAGAAAAATAAAGCATTACCTAACCCTTACGAAAATATTAAGATCCTTGCTGATTTATCAAAGGAAACATTGAATCAAAGAAAACACCTAGCGAAAGTCACGGAGATCCTTCAGTCCAAGAGTATCTAGTACCACTGGGGTTTTAACCCAACCAAGGTTATCTTCTACCATCAAACTAAAACAATTGTGATTTCAAATGTAGAAGATGACCTTAAGACTTTGAGAAAATAAACATTCAGATTTCATGAATACTAGTTTATTCAAGTTATGCTACAGGTTAGTATTTGGCCCAAACTTTAGCTCCCTAAGGAGGCGGTACAACATCTGCTTGACAGATCCCTCCATATAGGGATACTTATAGTGATATAAGTAATTTATATTTTCATAAGTTTAGGTTTAGGTTAAGTAGTATAAAGACTAGTTTAAATAGATTTTGTTTTCTTTAGGTACTTGTTAAAGAACCCCCCTTATTTAGTATTCACTTTTAACAATGACTCTTAAAGGGCTAATATAACGTAAACTCATTGGTTTTCTGAGCTATTTTCTTAACTCATTTTGGTTAGGCTATGTCTCTTAAAGTTCTGTCTAAAAATGTCAACGGCCTCAACTCCCCTCAAAGACGCTTTTTTGCCTGGAAATTGATATATGAATCAAAAGCAGATATAGTTGGTCTTCAGGAGACAAAATTTTCTTTATCTAACCCTCCAAAATTTGAAAATAAACACTTTCCAAATATCTTTTATGCGTCCAATAGTAAGAAAAAATGGGGAGTAGCTCTTTTGATCAGAGACTCTGTAACATTCGAGGAAATCGCTAGATTCACAGACCCCAATGGAAGATATTTAATTCTTATATGTAAGGTAAATGAGTCGTTAATAACTCTTGCTAACATATATGCACCTAATAAAGGGCAAATAACCTTTTTAAATAAAATTATGAGGCTAATTAACCGCCATAAGAAAGGAGAACTTGTGCTGTTTGGAGACTTCAACATTGTCCCTAATGGAACTCTGGATTCTTCCACAAAATCTAGACAATTCCTTGAAGCCTTAGACCCCTGGATGATTAAAGCAGAACTTTATGATGTTTTTCGGTGCCTCAATTCACCCTCAATCGAATTTACTCATTTTTCACATCGCCATAACTCTTATGCGAGAATTGATTTAGTACTTACTGATGTTTTCTCCCTGCCAAAATTTAAGAAGATCGCTATCGGTCCAAGAACATGGTCCGACCACTCCCCTCTACTCTTCGACTTATCTTTAGGCCCTAAAGATCAGACTAACAGAATATGGAGGAATAATAGTTTTTTGTATAACCATCCAGCCTACAAAAAAGAAATTGAAGCTACAATTAAAAATTATTTTATTGAAAATGATGTTGACAACATTTCAATCTTTACACTGTGGTCTGCATTTAAAGTGGTATTAGAGGGAAACTAATTCAACTCAACTTCCAATTTAATAAAGCCAACAGGCAGAAAACACAATTACTAACTAACAAAATATATAACCTAGAAAAACTACAAACTAAAAACCCCTCACATAACATTTCTAGTGAAATATTGAAATTGAGACTGGATTTAAAATCCTTATTGGCTGCAGAATATGACAAAGTTTCCCAAGTAGTTAGAGCCAGATATTACTATTCTGATAATAAACCCTCTAAATTGTTTGCGTCGAAAATTAAAAGCCAGAGAATAAAAACCAGAATTAAACAAATCAAAGATTCCTCCGGTCAAATACATAAACATCCCACAGATATAGTTAACACCTTTGCCAAATATTACACATCATTGTATAACCTAAAAGACGAACCTAACTTTTCTAATTCATCTGATCAGGACATTAATGAATATCTAGAAGAGCTTCAACTCCCATCATTAAACAAATCAGAATTAGAAGATCTTAACCTTCCCTATACTACATCAGAAATTGTGAGTGCGATCAAAACTTTGAAAAACGGAAAGTCACCTGGGCCTGATGGCTATCAAAATGAATTATATAAGAGTTTTGAGACACTATTGTCACCCGTTATCACCAGGCTAGCTAATCAAACTGCGATTCAGGGATTTGTTCCTCATGACATGCTGGAAGCTATTATTACCATTCTCCCTAAAGATAAGGGAAACCCTGAAGATACAAGAAATTATAGACCGATCTCCTTATTGAATTGCGACACCAAGATACTAGAAAACTCGTTGCAAACAGGATTAAAAAATACATCAACAAACTAATTAATAGCGATCAAGCAGGATTTATACCAGGAAGAACAACAGTTGACGCTACTAGAAGAGCAATAGACCTAGTTGTCTTGGTGGAGCGATCAAAAACACCAGCAGCCTTCTTAGCATTAGACGCTGAAAAGGCTTTTGATAGGGTCCAGTGGAGCTTTCTTTTTCATACTCTGAGGAAATTTGGTTTTCAGGGAAATATTTTTAATTTTATAAAGTCAATGTACTCTAACCCATCAGCAAGAGTTTACTCTAATAATACCATCTCACAAAAATTCTCCCTTTCTAACGGAACAAGGCAAGGGTGCCCATTATCCCCTACGCTCTTTGCGTTATTTATCGAACCCTTTGCAGAAAGCATTAGGAAAAATGTTAATATTAAAGGCATCCCTATAGAAAAACATCACCATAAAATTTCACTCTTTGCAGATGATGTTTTAATTACTATATCCAACCCCTTAAAATCACTTAGACATGTAGTTACCACTATTGAAAAATTTTCCAAATTTTCCCTGTATAAAATAAACAGAAATAAATCTCAAATCCTTAATTTTAATACTGATATAACGCTACTAGATTACCTCAAAGAAGAATTTGATTTTACTTGGCAAGATAAGAAAATATCATACTTGGGAATATCAATTTTAAAATCTTCCTCAAATATAGTTAAAGAAAACCTTACATCTCTATACAATGAGCTCCATTTGAACCTTTTAACACTATCGAAACATGAACTCTCTTGGCTTGGTAGAATAGAAGCTTATAAAATGCTTGTATTACCAAAATTTCTTTATGTTATCAGAGCCATACCCCTTTTTATTCCAAAAAAATGGTTCGGAAAATTACAATTGCAATTAAGAAACTTTATCTGTAACAATAAAAAACCCAGGATTTCCAAAAATTCACTTGAAAAGCATAAAGAGATGGGGGGATTGGGCGTACCCAATTTGTATAACTATTATTTAGTATCAATTATAAAATTATCCCAGGGATGGGCTCTTGGTGAAGAAACGATGTCGTGGATAATGATTGAAAGATCCTTTATCAGAAACAAAAATTTAGCAGCATTTATAATAGCCTATCTTATTGAACCATCTAAACCTCCCCCTAATTTCTCTACATTAAAAACCACCATTTCGGCATGGAGGATGCTGTTGGTCAAAACAACTAAGTTTTATAAACCCACTTCTCCACAGAAAATACCATTGGAGGTGTTGGAACTGCTTATTCCAAATTTTTAAAATTTCCTCTTGGCTTAATAGAGGAATAACCTATATTAGGGATTTATTTTATGAGGATTCTTTGACCACATTTTTTCACCTTCAAAATAAATATTCACTTCCTATTTGTGAGAGATCTAACTGGAGGCTCATAACTAATTATTTTAGGGAACACAACCATAAACTTGTTTTTCCACAGTTTATCTCCGACTTAATAGACGACTTGTGGAATACGGCTAAATGGAAGACAAACACATTCTATAAAATACTTAATGAGGAACTAGAATTAACTAATTTATCTTACCTCGCAGCTTGGGAGGGGGAGTTGAATATTAAAATCGACCTCAATAAATGATGAAAACTTTAGCTATCTCATACACACACACTACCTGTGCCTCTATTCAAGAATCGTTTTATAAACTTCTTTCTAGGTGGTATTGGACTCCAGTCAAATTAAACCTTGTTAATCCACTCCTATCTTCCAACTGCTGGAGAAACTGCCAGCAATTAGGGACGTTATCTCCTATATTTTGGTATTGTCCCAAGTTACTTAATTTCTGATTAGAGATAAAATCCCTCATTTCTAAAATCACAGGATTTAAAATTTCTTTATCACCCCAACTGACTCTTCTCTCCATTGGAATTGACGACCTTCCTATAAATCTTAGATTTATCATTACCCATATTCTTCTCACCTCTAAAATACTTATAGCAGCAAGAATGGAATAAACTAGAACCTCCTAATGTTATAGATGTAATTGAAAGAATATCTCAACATAGCATATATGAGTATAACCTTTCCCTGAGAAACAATTGCTTTAACAAATTTGTAGAGAGGTGGGAAACCTGGATCATAGTCTACTCACCAAATCTCTTATATTGAGGCTAATTGACGTACTTCTTTACACTAGCTAGATTTCTTTGCTTGACAATAGAAACTATGTTTGAAGGTATTGTTCATAGCTCAGAATTTACAGTATTACTTGTTACTTGCTATTGAATTTAACTCTCATTTTTCTTTCTGTATATAGTATTGATGTATGTAAATTGTAAGTTCTAAAACTTATAGTTTGGAATTTGATGTACCTGAAGGCAAAAATGTATATTTATCGCTGTAAAATTCCCTATTTATGCTTGTTTGCATTCAATGTAAAAATTTCCTCCCCTCCCCTTCCTTTCCCTATTTATTTGAATATTTGAAACACAAACACATAAACAATATCCTGGGGAAATTTTATGCTGATCTCTATGGGCCGCGTCATAGTGATCCAGAGACGAGATTAACCTGGTTGAGGCGCAACCCACTTCCCACAATATCGGAGGACTCTTTAGACATGTTGAATAGAGACATTTCGGAGGAAGAGATACGGGAGGCTATAAAATGCACAAGTGTCCATAAGGCACCGGGACCAGATGGCTTCACTGCCAGTTTTTATAAGGCATTAGTGGTTCAGGTGGTGCCGCCTCTGAAGTCTCTCTTCAATGACGACTTGCATGGGGGTTCCGTCTCGGATCACATGAACGTTGCGTACATAAAACTTTTACCAAAAGGCGACAAACCGACACATGACCCGTCCAACTTCCGACCAATCTCATTAATAAACCAAGATCTAAAGTTGATATCAAAGATAATGGCAAACAGGCTAGCGGTGGTCTTACCGGACCTGTTGGGCAAAGAACAAGCAGGATTTGTAAGAAGCCAGTCCGCGGTAGGCAATGTGAGACGGGCAATGGTGGTCTTAGAGTCAGTCAGGCTAGGGGATAAGGCAAGAAGGGGGGTTCTAGCCATAGTCACGCTCGATGCTGAGAAAGCTTTTGATAGTGTGGGATGGCCGTGGCTGGAACAAGTCTTGGACAACATTGGACTAACGGGGAGCTTCAGGCACTTTCTCACTGTGTTGTACGCGAACGCCAAAGCGCGTGTACACACACCAGGATTTCTGTCAGACATGATTCATTTGGGAAGGGGAACGCGTCAGGGGTGCCCGCTGTCGCCACTCTTGTTTGACCTCGCACTGGAGCCCCTATCCCGATACATCAACGGACCGGATAGCTTCAAGGAAATAAAGGTAGGAAGTGAGGAGATAAAATCTAACCTATTCGCTGACGACATAATCCTGTACATGGCGGAAGCATGCAAAGACCTACCGGGTATATTGACTGAGATACAGAAGTTTGGGGACACGTCGAGATTCAGGTTAAATGTTGCCAAGTGTGAGATCTTGCCGTTGACAAAAGAAGCTAAGGAACGTTTGAACGTGACCGCACAAGGAGACAATGGGTCCTTTCAGGGGATACACATAGCGAAAGGATCTATCAAGTATTTGGGCATACACCTAGCACATAATACGGCTGACATGTACAGACTCAATTTCCACGCGATCATTCTCAAACTAGAGGGCGAGCTTACTAGATGGCGAGACCTACCATTGTCACTACTGGGAAGGGCACATTTGATCAAAATGGTAAGCTTTTCCCGACTCCTGTACCAGATGCAAATCATGCCGCTTTTGCTCAGACACGTGGATGTTAATAAGATTAATAGAGCCTTTACCACGTTTTTGTGGAGGGGAAAGAGGTCAAGGATTAGGCTACGCACCTTGATGTTCCCCAAGGAGGCAGGGGGCTTATCATTCCCAAATGTAAGAGGATACAATTTAGCCTGTGTAATGAGGCACATATTGGATTGGATAAGGGGCACGAGTATCCATTCTGACTACACACTCGAATCCGAATGGTGTGCTCCCTGGGATCTAGCGGCAGTCTTACATGCCTCGGGAGCAGCATTAGACCCGAAAATAAAGAATTCCGTGCTGTTCAGAGACACGAGAGCGGCATGGAAAGCGATTAGATGTAGATTAGGAATGTCATGGAAAATCTCTAAGTACTTGCCATTGTGGGGACATCCGGACTTTAAACAAGGCAGGGAGAACGCTTTATTTACTGAATGGAAGTTGGCGGGGATAAAGACACTACAAGACGTATTACATAAGGGGGATGCGAGGTGGATGACGGCTATTGAGGTCTATGATAAGTGGAGCCTTCCCCAGACGCATGCTCTACAATATGCTCAGGTGCATGGACACTTACTATCACATCTCCGTGACATACAAAAGGAATGCCAACAGACGCTACTCGACAACCTGGTGATGGGCTCAACTACGGGGTCGACAATATCCTCCATACATTCTATGCTGAGATACTCGCTGATCCCGACGGGCCCCATGCAGTTGTTCAAGGGTTGGGCAGTGAGGTTGCAAAATGATGAGGTGGAGGAAGTTATTTTATCAGGATGGAATGCCCTCCGTAAACATATCTGTAACGAACGTTGGAGGGATACTCAATTTAGAATAATTCACAGGGCTATAGTGGGTTTTAATATCCCCCCTACACAGGCCAACATTTCCAGGACGATGGCATGCCCCAATTGTGACAAGGTGAATACGGACATGTACACGGACTGTGGGAGTGTGAGAAAGTTCAAGAACAATGGAAGAGAGTGCAAACATGGGTTAAGGAAGTGCTGAACATTCATTTGCCGCTTAGAGGGGACACTTGTGTCTTTCATAGGTTCAATGTGACCATAGAGGGGAAAGAGAGGATGAGCTTCTTGCATGCGATACTGATCGTATACAAGAGACTCCTGCTGAGATGTTGGTTGGAATCCACAGTACCTGGAATACATAGTCTAGAGCGGGAATTGAAAGATACATTGCTATTAGAAAAAACAGAGGCAGAAACAGATAAAGAGAGGAAGACACAAGCCTTTTTCACGAAATGGAGGGATTTCATCCTTTAACACCTCATTAGGGAAGACATTGAACGACTGGTTGCACCCTTTCGTAATACCACCTGGTATTGCTTGTCTGACCTTCAGGGCTTGCTGGGAGACCTACGTACAGGAGGAGAGAGTGGTTGAAGGGGACAAATGCCATAATTGGGAATACTGACTAACGATTGATTATGGGATTGTTAAGGAGGGGTTACTGCTGCAAGGTTGTGTTAGGGGAAGGGGGGTGGAGGGAGGGTTATATGGAAGGGGGTGGAAGGGGTTGATGGTAAACTGTTTATTACAATGTTATTGTCCGTCTGTTATCAAATTGAAATTCAATAAAAATGTTTTTGAAAAAAAAATAAAAAAAAAATTGGCCAAAAATATATCACAAGGTTACATAACATTATGGCTTTATTGGCATGGAAATTATATGTCAAGATAAATATATCATAAATGATGGATTATACTTGAAGTAGTGTGGTTTATGGCACTTATAAAGCATTGAGTTGTACAAAAATGTGTCAGTCAACCAACTTGACCTTGAGCCTACAGCTGCGAACAATTTGTCTTATTTTCCTACAATTTATATAATTCCCATTGGCTAAAATTTTCCAATCGCTCATAACCAGGTTCTCTGCCTCAGCTGATGACATCACAGTGGTGAGAACGTTGGGATAATGTATGTTCCATCACTTTCAGTTCATTACTTTCCTAAACAACTAGGCACTATGGTTGTTGCGGATTCCTGTAACGATATTGAAGAACTAGAAGCGGATTGCTATCTCAAATTTAGTGACAAGACTGAACTGGATATACGTCTCAGAGTAAAACAAAAGAAAACAGAGCAGCATGAGTCAAAAGACTATGGCAAACGGGATGTATCCAACAATGAAGGTACATTATCATTTCAAATTATATCATTATTAAATTAAAACAATTCATTTGTTCCCAGTGTTATTTGCCCATCCAATTATTTATGTTACAGCAAAAATAAACATTTGTACAGGAGATATGTGCAGGTTATATATCTTCATTATTCAGATTCCTAAAGATTTAAACATCTGAACACGATGCAAGTCGGTGCTGGACGGCTTCGAGAAACAGGTCTGGACTTACATGAAAAGTAGCTCCTCTCCCTTCTCTATGCCTCGGAGGTTCACATTTTATGACCAGCTGTAGTTTTTTCTCCCCAGCAAGGTCTAGCATGTGTGAGTAATCAATACTATTGTCACAATTATCCAATGCTTAACTTGCATTTGAACAATTGATTATTTTTATATAGCTCAGAACTGGACAAAAAATATAGCAAAATTTACCATTTACACTCCAGTCCCTGAGACCTACATCAATATAGGCGCAGAATACGACGGAAGGGGTCACACTCATCTGTCAAAATCTTAATTTTATACCACAAAAGTGATCTAGCTTAGACCTGCAATGTACACTAGCCCCCAGCTGGCGTCCTATTCTTCTGGCAGAATACAATGAGTAAAAAATAAATCCAATTTATTAAGCGGTGCACACCGTTTTATGAATCAGGTCTTTGTAATCCAGCAAGCGCTTCATTAACGCTGATGTGCACTAGGCTCTTCTTAATCACCACCACTGTATATTTAAATCCTCAATCACTGTGGTGGAACATGCTCAAAGTGTTTGTTTAGTCATTTTTTTGATATTTTAAAAAAATAATAATAATAATATATATGTTTTCTTTACAGATCATGTGAACATGGGGACGCTACAACAGAACAAAGACTCTGGTCTTCTCAGAATGCCACGTTTATTGGATGGAGGCAGATCATTTTTTGGTTTATTAAAATTGGACAAAAATATATCACAAGGTTTCATAATATTATGGCTTTATTGGCATGAAAATGTTAAGATAAATATATCATATATGATGGATTAGACTTGAATAATGGGTTCTATGGTACTAATGACGCATTAAGTTGTCTAAAAATGTGTCAGTCACCCAACTTGACCTTGAGCCCACGGCTGCAAACAATGTCTTATTTTTCTAAATAGTTGGACAAAAATATCCCATCCGGAAACCATTCAACATTCTTTGCTAAATTATATTAAATATTATGATGACCATCAAAACTAAAATTTCATAATATAAAGTTCATACATAAGACAATGCTACTGGGTACAAAATTCAATCTAGCATGAAACATAGAAATTCACAACTTCTTTAAAATTGATGAAAGATACAAAATAGAAACTTCTTTCACAGGCCCC
Source organism: Allobates femoralis (assembly GCA_033576535.1). NCBI lineage: Eukaryota > Metazoa > Chordata > Amphibia > Anura > Aromobatidae > Allobates > Allobates femoralis. The sequence continues at coordinate 710,815,628 of JARQOC010000002.1, read as the reverse complement.
TGCTCATCCAGACAACCTACAAATAAGGAAGAGTGATGCCACTTCAGAGACTAGTTCTGCCCTTGAAGAGGGGGAATTGATGAAGATCAGGCAGGATCTTAAGATATGACCAGGCTGGCACCAGCACCCATACTGCCAGCAATTGCCAGATCTCCAATCCCACAAGAAAAATCCGGGACGGCCGAGCCATTACCCACCCCTCCTTGACGTACCGCTCCTATAACTTACCCGAATTCTATATATCTAAGATGCCTTCGGGTAATTGACAACAAGAAGCTTCAAAATGATGTCCTGCCCTTAATCTGAATAATTTTTGAAGATTACTTTTATTTCTCAATGAGACCAAGCAGGACATGGCCAGCCATGGAGCAGTGAGAATGCACCCGCTGAATCTCCTACACACAGCCAAGGAAACAGACTAACTGGCCCTTTTAAGTAATGGAAAAGGCTGGAAAGGACAAATATAATAACACATCGACACCTGTTTTTAGACCAACATCAACCAACCAATGTTGGTTCTAAACCAACATCAGATACAGGAGGAAACACAAAGAATAGAAGAATAGGCGCCATATACTTTTAAGGACTGGGGGAAAAAGCCTGAAACACAAATCTTCACTCACCGACCACCAAAGGATCAGCTCTCGTAAGAATCCATTCAACTGATGACATCACAGAGCTGAGAATGTTGAGATAATGTATGTTCCATCACTTTCAGGTCATTACCTGGCTGAACTAGGATCTATGGATGTTGCAAATTCCTGCAGTGATATTGAAGCAGTAGAAGCAAATTGCTGTCTCACATTTGAAGTCAAGTCTACACTGGATACACATTTCAAAGTAAAGCAAAAAGCAGAGAAGCATGACAAACCGGATGTATCCAACAATGAAGGTACATTATAATTTAAAATTATATCATTATTATTTCGTTATTAAAAAAATTATAATTTGTTCCCCCGTGTTATTTCCCATCCAATTATTTATGTTATAGCAAAAATAAATGTTTGTACAGGAGATATGCGCAGGTTATATATCTTCATTATTCAGATTCCTAAAGATTTAAACATCTAAATATGGTGGAAGTCGGTGCCGGACGGCTTCGAGAAACAGATCTGGAATTACATGAAAAGTAGCTCTCTCCCTTCTCTATGCCTCGGAGGTTCACATTTTATGACCAGCTGTAGATTTTTCTCCCCAGCAAGTTTTAGCATGTGTAAGTAATCAGTCTTATTGTCACAATTATGCAATGTTTAACTTGCATTTAAAGAATGGCAATATTTTTATGTAGCTCAGAATGGGAGAAAAAATATAGCACACTTTGACATTTACATTCCAGTCTCAGCGACCTATGCCAATATAGGCGCAGCATGTGTGGGAAGACGTCGCACCCGCATGTCAAAATCATAATTTTACACAAAAGAGGTGGAACTTAGACCTGCAATTTACACTATCCCCCAATTAGCATACATTTCTTAAGGCAGAGTACAATGAGTAACATATAAATCTGATTTATTAAGTGGCACACACCGTTTTATGAATCAGGCCTTTGTACTCCAGCAAGCGCTTCATTAAGACTGGTCAGCGCTACGCTCGTCTTAATCACCACCACTGTTTATTTAAAGCCTCAATCACTGTGGTGGAACATGCTCCGAGTGTTTGTTTAGTCATTTTTTGATATTTCAAAAGAAACAAAATATATGTCTTATTCACAGATCATTTGAACATGGGGACACTACAACACGACAAAGACTCCGGTCTACTCAGAGAGACAAATTTATTGGAAGGAGGCAGATCCTTTTATAGTTTATTAAAATTGGCCAAAAATATATCACAAGGTTACATAACAATATGGCTTTATTGGCAAGTAAATTATATGTCAAGATAAATATATCATAAATGATGGATACTTGAATACTGGGGTTTATGGCACTTATAAAGCATTGAGTTGTACAAAAATGTGTCAGTCAACCAACTTGACCTTGAGCCCACAGCTGCGAACAATTTGTCTTATTTTCCTACAATTTCTATAATTTCCATTGGCTAAAATTTTTCATGAGCTCCTAACCAGGTTCTCTGCCTCAGCTGATGACATCACAGAGGTGAGAATGTTGGGATAATGTATGTTCCATCACTTTCAGTTCATTACTTGCCTAAACAACTACGCACTATGGCTGCTGCGGACTCCTGTAACGATATTGAAGAACTAGAAGCGGATTGCTATCTCAAATTTAGTGACAAGACTGAACAGGATATACGTCTCAGAGTAAAACAAAAGAAAACAGCAGCATGAGTCAAAAGACTATGGCAAACGGGATGTATCCAACAATGAAGGTACATTATCATTTTAAATTATATCATTATTATTTAATTATTAAAACAATTCATTTGTTCCCCGTGTTATTTGCCCATCCAATTATTTATGTTACAGCAAAAATAAATGTTTGTACCTGAGATATGTGCAGGTTATATATCTTCATTGTTCAGATTCCTAAAGATTTAAACATCTGAACACGATGCAAGTCGGTGCCGGACGGCTTCGAGAAACAGATCTGGACTTACATGAAAAGTAGCTCCCCTCCCTTCTCTATGCCTCAGAGGTTCACATTTTATGACCAGCTTGTAGGTTTTTTCTCCCCAGCAAGGTCTAGCATGTGTGAGTAATCAATACTATTGTCACAATTATCCAATTGCTCAACTTGCATTTGAAGAATTGAAGTATTTTTATATAGCTCAGAATGGGAGAAAAAATATAGCAAATATTACCATTTACACTCCAGTCCCAGCGACTTACGTCAATATAGGCGCAGAATACGACAGAAGGGGTCACACTCATCTGTCAAAATCTTGATTTTACGCCTCAAAAGTGATCTAGCTTAGACCTGCAATGTGCACTAGCCCCCAGCTGGCATCCCATTCTTCTGGCAGAGTACAATGAGTAAAAAATAAATCCGATTTATTAAGCGGTGCACACCGTTTCATGAATCAGGTCTTTGCACTCCAGAAAGCGCTTCATTAAGACTGGTGTGCACGGAACCAAATCCACAAAATGGCTAGCAGGAGCAAAAGGCTAAAGATTGATGGCACCTTTGCTAGATTCTCCGACGGTGAGAGAGGAAAATGCCCGGGTGTAGGAAAGCTTCAACATCTGGCCAAAGCTGCCAAGTCACTCCTAAACCCCCAGCATCGGGCCCAATTCCAAGAGGTGTCCCCGAGCTTTGTCTTCCTATGCCACGTTGTGCCAAAGGGCAGGCGTGCAAGAAAAATCATCAGTGATTGAGACCGATAACACTACAAGCAGCCTCTATTCGGGGGACTACAGAGACGTCGAACCGAGTTTCTCAAACATAGAGACTGCATCCATGGTTAGGCACTGCCTTGAGATTATGTATGGAGTAGTCCTTGGGTCGTCCATCAAGGTTGCAACCAACCATCAACAGGTTGTGAAGCGATTCAATGCATTCATGGCATCTATTAAGCAGGAAAATCTGGCACAGAGTGCTAATCTCTTAATTACACACAAAGCTGCCCCAGCTATCGACTGGATTAACCAACAGCCTTGGGTCGGAGAACTCGTTGCAACAATTTTGTTTACTGAGTTTGAGTCCCCTGGCAAGGAATTCCCAGAACAAATCAAACTAGAGGCCCAAAGAGCTCAAATGACAACTTATTTCACAGTGCAGGACTTCCTCCACCAGTGCATGGATGGATCCATAGCACTATCAGCAGTCATTCAAGATATCTCCCGGATGAAGGATGCAGCTGATCAAGTGAAGCAGGAGGCAGAAGCAGACTTTGAATATGCAGGAGCCGTACGGTTAAGTTGTGTCACTGCACTAGCACCTAGAAATTACCCCAACCTGGCAACAGCTGCTAATTATTGGGCCAAAAGACTAACGTCCTCTATGTCTGCCTACAGAGCCCCAGATGTCATACCAGGAACCATAATTACAATTGGGTTGATCCAACAAGCATCGCTGAGAAAAATATCAAGAGGGGGAGACAAAGATGAGATGTCCAGTGACCTGGTCAATATCCTTAAAAGATATGGTGTGCATGGATATGCAACCAACTGAACACATCCTTTAGAAAAAAAAAAGAAAAAAAAAAGACTGGTCTGCACTAAGCTCTTCTTAATCACCACCACTGTATATTTAAAGCCTCAATCACGTGGTGGAACATGCTCCGAGTGTTTCTTTAGTCATTTTTTTGATATTTCAAAAGAAAAATAATATATATGTTTCTTTACAGATCATTTGAACATGGGGACGCTACAACAGAACAAAGACTCAGGTCTTCTCATAATGCCAGCAGATCATTTTATGGTTTATTAAAATTGGACAAAAATATATCACAAGGTTTCATAATATTATGGCTTTATTGGCATGAAAATGTTAAGATAAATATATCATATATGATGGATTATACTTGAATAATGGGTTTTATGGTACTAATGACGCATTAAGTTGTCTAAAAATGTGTCAGTCACCCAACTTGATCTTGACCTCACAGCTGCAAACAATTTGTCTTATTTTTCTAAATACGGTAGATTGAAAAGTAAAAAAAAATATTGTAAAATATTATAATTTCTACCAAATACTGTATTCAATTGGATATGTTGGTTGCCAAATTATAAAAAAAATGGATGATCAGATGGCTATAAACTAGGTGTCTGTGATATGTGTGTGGTCACTATATATTTCTTAGAGCAATATTTCTACAGTAGCTAAGGCTCCGTAATTTGACATTTGTGTAAAGTCAAAGGCACAAGTTGACACTAGAAGTAACATTCGGTCCAATATATTTTTTATGAGTGTCAGATACAGGATCTATGTGTCTTACAATCTAAATACACAATTTATTGTGTTGGGGATGGACATTGAAATTTGTACCAATTCTGCCGAAACGTTATGAAGCCACGAGGACAAAGTGGCTTTTTCGGACAGACAATGCATGAGCTGCTTCGTTAGACAGAACCCCGAGAAACCCTGACAACCTTTAACCCCTAGAAAAATACAAGATGAGGTAATTTGTGGGTGGAGGTGCTAATTGAGGGGATTGGTGTGATCCAACGCTAAGCATAAAGTAAAATACAATTGCATACTCCTTTTTGAATGCAAAAAGTATCCTTTATTTAGGATATGAGAGCAACCTTGGGATGTCAACGCGTTTTGGTCAACTGTAGACCGTTTTCACGACAGTTGCACTCAGTGGGTTGTCTCTTCATAGGTAGGGATTTCTTCTCCCTGGGTGAGTCATTTAAATCTGTGATATAAGTCCGCACTGCTGCCCAAAAGAAACACCAGACTCACCAGGGTATCTGGGTTGATGAAGCTTTATTCCACCTACGCGTTTCGGAGCCCCTCCTGGCTCCTTCCTCAGGGAGATATCAAGAGGATCATGCATGCAGTGTACAATTTATAGTAAAAACAAGGCGCCAAAATTTCAAATTTGCAGTCTCATGGTGACGTCACCATAGGGAGGAGATTCAGTGACGTGAACTATTGATCTCACATCGCATTATTCAAAACTTGTGTAAAACATATATTATAATTTAAAACAACAGTGAAACAATGCTTGTGTGCTATTTCGATGAAAAACATCTTAATACAAATTACGGTACATAGTAAAGATTTTGTGAGAAACCTAAATCCTATATAATTAAAAAAAATAATAAAGGAAAAAGAAAAAGAGTGGGGTAAAGACTCGAACTTGTTATCTTAGAGGGGATCACATAATGAATGGTTGTGTCAGTGTGGTGACCTATTTTATTGTTAGGTGAAAAAGGGAAGAACCTGTGTTAATTGTGTGATAAATCAGACAAAAATAGTAAGGAGGGACCAGCTCAAATGCATAGAGACACTGGCACAGACTGCAGGGCAGTGCAATCATGTGTGCACCTAGATGATAATCATACTAAGTATGTCTGTTTTATTCTCCATAGGGTCACAGAGATCTACAAGCAGGAAGAAGGAGGAACTCCACTTTGGTTACAATTGATGTTTGTTAATTCATTTTATTAGGATTTAAAATGTTTAATTAATTAATTAATTAATTAATTAAACAGGGATGTTTATTCATCCTTCTTAATCAAATATTTTTATTAATAATTAATCTATTTAAAATAATTAAATCATTCTTTAAATAAATATATAAAAGCTGACAAATGTTTCTGAGCATGTTAGCTCAATAAAAATTGATAAAAATAATCTATTCCTGTCATTTTATTGCTATTATTTGTTATTTTACAAAGGATCACAATTTTTCTCCATTCATAAAAGCGGAGACTTAATGTAATTTTTCAGAATGACCACTATGTGGAGCTCTTACCACCCTAAATGGATAGTTGTTATAGCTTGTTCTTCATGGAATGGCAGTACTGATATAAAAAGTGATGTACATTGATGATGAGAAGCAAAATATGCTGAAAATGTCTGGGAGGACGTGGAAAGGAGCAACAGGGTTGTATAAAGCAATCCACATATCAATTTGTATAAAAATGGAGCGCTAATGGTATAAGTTCGCACCTGTAGTCTGCCTGATACCGCCAGGACTGCACATCAAGCGCACAGCCCCACGTATCAAAGTCATTTCTGTCTTTTTATTGTTATTATTTGTTATACAAAAAAGGATCACAATTTTCTTTCATTCATAAAAGCGGTGACTTAATGTAATTTTTCAGAATGACTGCTACGTGAAGCTCTTACCATACTAAGATGAATAATATTATATGGTATTCTTCATGTAATGGCAGTGCCGATAGAAAAAAGGGATGTACATTGATGGTGGGAAGAAAAATATGCTGAAAATGTTTGGAAGGAAGCAGAAACGCCCCCCTCCACCGGTCCTCACATGGGGGGCCTGGGTGCAAATCTTGCCCCCGGGCCCGGAGCAGTCTAGCTACGCCACTGCCTATCGCGTATTCTCATATTTTACAGATTTAAATCTGTGAGGAACAGTTCAAGAGATATCCTTCAGCAGGTAGGAGTAGGGAACAAGCCTTTATTTCATGTGTCCAGGACCAGAAAGATCCACAGATCCACCTTGTACGTTGATTTGGGAGTAATAACGCTTTAGGCCCTTAATTCCTATCCCAACCCTAAAAGTATTACTATACCTATCTATTTTGGATAATCAACTTGCTTGTTTCTTTGTGTAATGCTATTGATATCTGTATATAGTACAATATTTTGTCGTTTTTATTGAAGTTTGTATTCAAGTTATTGTTGTTGAAATTCAAGTTGGTTTTGGTTTTCTAATCGTATTCAAGTCGTAGTTCAGTTTGATCCAGGATCTGTATCGGACTGTAAAAATGAAGTCTAGGAACAAATTTTTTTTATCCAACGTCCTCAATTAGCAAGCTTTGGACCTTGGATTTTTTCACAACTTCCTCTGGATCAAATTTTGTTAAAGTTCGTTAAAAATAAATCTTATAAAACTATCAATGTTGTTTTTTCTTCATTAATTAACTGGATGCTGTTCCGATTGCAACGTATCGTTATTATAGAATATGTTTATTGTTTGGATGTATGCAATGCGAAACTTTGAATCCTGCACCATTAGCACATTACTGCCGGCCGTGCGCGACAATTCTGGGATCTTTGTGCTGGATTTCAACCATGCTGCACACGCCAATTTGCGTGCATAATGCAAACGGCTGTCCGAGAAAAATAAGCGGTCTTTAAAGTGAACGCTGTAGATTAAATGGCAGAATTACACAGTGCGGAGGTAGAGGTGTATACAGGAGATATAAGGGCATGGATGAGTATACAGGATATACAACAAATTGAGTAGGTGGAGTATCATGTGCACTGTGGGGAGGAGAGGCTGCACAGGTAATATTGTATAGCTGGTACTCTGATGCTCTCTGGGCGGGGTCACATGCCACCGGTGGCCCGCTCCACACTAAAAACTTTGAATTCCTGCTCAAGTGGGTAGTCGTCACAGATGCCGCTTGCCTCTGACACGGTCCCTGGTAACCCTTACCCATCTGCTATGCTTTAGCAGACACTGGGACACAATTGGTCTGTTAACCATCATCAACATCGGGTTACCATGGACCACGTCAGAGGCAAGCTGCAGCCATAACAGCTCCGCGCTTGTGCAGTAATTCAAAGTTTTTAGCAGTGATCGGGTCAGCGGAGGATTGTGACCCCGGCCTCTCTAACCTGATGTGTGGTGGATGGCTGTCCTCAAATGGGGAGCGGAATGGTAGCTGATGGACCTCCGCCTCTGTCATGTGTGGGGCCGGTATAACAGTGCCGCTCTAGTGATCACCTTATGTTGCAGTTTCGCTTTTCCGTCAGACTGGTGAGCTGTCCAACAGGCAGAGTCACAAGCGACACAGCAAAATGTTGCTGAGCACGCTAAAGAGCGGGTCACAAACCATACCCTGTGATTCATCAACCTCTTATTTGTGGGCCACTTCAGAGTAGTTTTTTACCATACAGTGAGATTTTTTGGGCTACCCTTAAAAGGTGTTGTGTACATTAAAAGGCACACAATGACCCCAAAAATTCAGAGTCTATCTTGAAATGTCAACTTGGACTACCGCTCTTTTGTTGTACGTACTATTTTTGTGTTTGTTTATGGCTGTACCTGGTGTCCATAGCCAACCAATAAAGGCATAGTCTGTACGTTTGATGTACGGAAATAAAAAGATGTAAAAAAAAACTAAGAGTTCTTAATGAATTTTTTGTAGTAGTGTTAATTAAACCTTTTTTAATATTTCAGAAAAATTCTGAATAGCAAAAGTGAGTCAACACCTAAAATAAAATCAAAACCTGAATTAACGTAAATTCAGTCATAAAAATCCCTTACAACTGTATAATACTTTCAAGTTAACATACCATATGGTACAAGACTTATGAATACCCCACTATGTATAGAGGCAATAAATCATAACATTTTTTTTAGAAAGTAAACATTTTTATTTACACACTCATGCATGTTAAGCAAACTTAAAATTACATGAACAAATCTTTCTTTATTACAAACCCGTAAAGATATTTTACAATGGTGTGTAAGTCTTGGTGTTCACGCTCTCCGTGTTGCTGGTGGTGGGTACATGGTGACCTTCGTGAAGAATGGTTTTGCAAAAGTGGGATTCGGACTTTGATCATTAACACCAAAACTAGAAACAGAGTGACTGATACTAGAGTCCAGTTCTGGGAGTGGACTGAAGGAAGGAGACCCAACATTTTCCAATCTCAAAGCAGCACATACTGTAGGAGTTGAGGTAAGACTAGGCCAGTTACACCCTTCTTGTATAGGATAGAAAACGTATGTTATATATTTATGTGTTTTTTCTTTTTAGATGTCTTCGAATGAGGATGATTTGGTGACAGCGAATACAGCTCCCACTACTTACACCGATCCTCAAACACCTGGCAGCGTTTCTTTTTCTGTGACATTTGAAATATAAGAAAATAATGTGAAGAGCAACTTCAGGTAAGACCCGCTGACCCGAACACTGCTAAAAACTTTGAATTACTGCACAAGCGTGGAGCTGTTATGGCTGCAGCTTGCCTCTGACGTGGTCATGCGCACAGATCACTCATGGCGGGCAATGGGAGCGCACGGCGGTCTGCAAGCATCTGCAGACACCGTGAGGCCCATTATAAAGGATAGTGCTGCGGTCTGCATGCAGAAGCTTGCAGATGTTCTCCGCAGAACGCTGCGGAGGCATCTGCAAATGTGAACCCAGCCTAATCCAGGAACAATACTACCATTGTTAGGTGTATCTGAACATACTATCCCTATCTATTCTTCTATTTTGCACCTCTCAATCTCTCTTACTTCATCCTTCTTAAAGGTAATCTACCCACTACCAGGTCTCTTTCTCTTGATGACTCTATACATACAGTACATACCAGGGCCGGACTGGGACCAAAAAGCAGCCCAAAAGCAGAACTATATATACACAGATGTGCATGGTAGGTTGGTTATTTATCAGCACATAAATAATTATGGAATTTAGAACACTGATGATGTCACCCGATGATGACATCACAGACTCCTGGATCTCCAGACATCACAGACTCTCCTGGATCTCCAGACATCACTGACTCCTGGATCTCCATCAGTTAGGGCCACTAGTCTCTCTTAAAGGGACTCATCATGTGTTTACCCGCTTGTTCATTGGGATGGAGTCTTTGTAGATTGACTGGCTGGCTAATAAGACTTGGGCTTTTTAGACATGTCCTCAGGAGTGAAGGACAAACCAGAAGAGAAGGACAAATCAGGAGAGAAGGACAAATCAGGAGAGAAGGACAAATCAGGAGAGAAGGGCCCCGTGCGCCCATCATGAGAGGTAACGTCTGTTTGCTCATCTCTAGACACAACAAGCTGAAAACAAAGGCTCCGATAGAACCCATATCCTCGCTGTAGATAACGATTCTCACGTGTTCATCACATAGGACTGCAGGAAAACCCACTGCCTGCTCACCCTCCCGGATCCGCTACATCTCTTACACAATCTTGTCTTATTTTTTGCAAACTTCATTAGTCAGTCTTGAAGATGGATCCTAATGAAGATCGGCACCCGAAACGCCAAATCTGATGGGTCCTAACACCCATGATGCTTCACATGTAGCTAAATAAAATAGCCCACTTCACCACTAAAAATGGAGAGCTGCCTCTTTTTTTGAATTTTGTATATGACAGACTGTCCGCTACTGCCCCACCTCCCTCACGTTAGGGGCTCGGACTGCGGGTGGGGTGGGGGGGCACCACTGCACCCCATACACTTTGCCCTGGGCCTTGACAGGGGTCCCCGAGTGTTGGCCCCACCTCACCCCTGGGGGCGCCCTAAGGCTGAGCGCTTCCTCCCCCTCTCCTGGGAGATGTATTTATGGACTTCAATGTTCTTACTTTAGGTACAAACTGCCAGTGCCAATCAGTGAAGGAAGACCTTGTGTTTCCTTCCTCCAGCGGATTGTTTTACACTATCAGGTCATCTGAGAAATTAACTACTTTAGATCTGTTAGCTTTTAAAATTTTGCATCCAAGAGGACCTCAGATCTAGATGAACCCCAGTGATAGGGTTATCCAATTTCTGCAAAATAAAGTACTTGCCTCTTGTTTGCTTGCTAATCCAGAGAGACTCATAGGTGGTCCCACTGGTCCTTGGATACTAGCGGTTAATCAATGGTCACATACTCATAGCTGCGCAGTAATGTCAACTAAGTAGAGCTGCAGCAGTCGTGTGCTAACAGTCTGTTAAAAAACAAACAAACGTAAAACCGGCCTGAGTGTCAATGCTGGATTGGCAAAGAGTAGAAGTATGTTATTTTTTTGAGTATTTGATGCTATTTAGTTTATTTTTCCTTTACAGATGGATAACCCCTTTCAGTGTGATTACTGCAGCTCACTATGGAATGAACCAGCAGCACCAGCATCGCTGACATTTGATTGAGAGTCAGATGGGCATTAAAAGGCCAATGTTCTTGTCAATGTCAAGTTCTAAATTATCTCAACCCATTGTTGAAGCTCTTGCATACATCAAGCTTAAAAGAGCTTTTGCATGTTTTGTTGCCATATGCAGGTTATTAAAAGGGACTCTATCAGCACAGAACGACCACTCAAGCAAAGCGCAGGCGCCGTAGCACCACGGCTGGGCTAATTATTTAAATACACCTTTTCATGCCACAATGCACGAGCACCAGCAAGGTAACGTCTGTTTGCTCATCTCTAGACACAACAAGCTGAAAACAAAGGCGCCGATAGAACCTACATCCTCTCTTTAGATATCGATTCTTACGTGTCCGTCACATAGGACTGCAGGGAAACCCACTCCCGACTCTGCTACATCTCTCACATGATCTTGTCTTATCTTTTGCAGCTCGAAGACATTGTTACTAATACTACCGAGTTTTGGGATAGATGCACTGTCGCCGCTGCTGACACTTATTAGTTATCTTGGACCCCGATGAAGAACCGTACCAGAAAAGCCGAATCTGATAGGTCCTGATCTTCACCTGGTAGATTAGCAGTGGCAATAACATGCCAGTAATAAAGAGCAGCAAAGAATTTCTTGTGTGTGATGATTATAATGTGTGAGATCTGATGAATTGTATGGAGAGCTCTGATGTAAAATGGTGTCACGTGCAGGGCCGTATTTACAATTAGGCATTCGTGGTCCAGTGTCTGGGGCAGCAGATTGCAGGGGGCGGCGCCAGGAGTTTTTTTTTATTATTTTTTTAACTTCCCTACAAAGAGAGGGGGGCTGGGGATACCAAATTTGAAGGCCTATTATTTGGCGAATTTTGGTAAAAAGCAATGTCAGGTGGTGGGAGACGCATAATTACCCCGGCAAGAGAGCAGTGTAAGATATCACTGACCGTGGTGACAGAGCCGAGGAACACATCAAATATCCTGGCGAGTGAGCAGTGTAAGCCAACACTGACCCTGAGGAGAGAGCAAGACATAACTGACCCAGGCGAGAGAACTGTATAAGATATCACTGACCCTGGCAAGAGAGCCGAAGAAGACATCACTGACCCTGGCGACAGAACCGAGGAAGAAAACACTGACCCCAGTGAGAGAGACAAGGAAGAGATCACTGACTCCGGCGACAGATCCAGGTTAGACATTGCTGACCCTGGTGAGAGAGCAGTGTAAGACATTACTGACCCTGACGAGAGAGCGAAGGATGACATTAATGACCCCGGCAAGAGACAAAGAAGACATCCCTGAAGTCAGCAAGAGAGACGTGTAAATCATCATTGACCCCGGCAAGAGAACCGAGGAAGAAATCACTGACCACAGCAAGAGAGCCGAGGAAAACATCATTGAACCCGGTGAGAGAGCAGTGTAAGATATCACTGAGCTCAGTGAGAGAGCCGAGGAAGTCATCACTGACCCCGGCGAGTGAGCAGTGTAAGATATCACTGACCCCGGTGACAGAGCCAAGGAAGACATCAAAAATCCTGGCGAGAGAGCCGTGTAAGAAAACACTGACCCTGGGCAGAAAGCAAGACATCACTGACCCCGGCGAGAGAACTGTATAAGATATCACTGACCCTGGCAAGAGAGCCAAAGAAGACATCACTGACGCTGGCGAGTGAGCCGTGGAAGACATCACTGACCTTAGTGAGAGAGCAGTGTAAGACATTACTGACCCTGGCGAGAGAGCCAAGGAAAACATTAATGACCCCGGCAAGAGAGACAAGGAAGACATTACTGACCCCGGCCTAACAGCCGAGGAAGACATCATTGACCCTGACGAAAGAGTCATGTAAGACATCACGGACCCCAGTGGTATGAGGGTAGTTCCTCCTTCCAATTATCTGACCCATAAGGAATAAACAGATCGATCGCTGATTTCCCACAAACCGCATATTCTTAAAGCTATTACTATCCCCTTCACTGTTTGCCATCTAGCTCTGATGTTTGATGTACGCAAGCGAAAAACCCTAAAATCCTAAAAGCAAATTGAGTATAGATTCATCCATCATATTCCTTATAATGCAGTTAAAACATTCACACAGCTTCCAGGGATATATATGTATTTCTTATTTTAAAATCACTGACTTTGCAAACCTGCCTAAAACTTTTGGACGGTCCTATATACACACAGATGTGCATTGCAGGTTATTTATTTGTAAGTGCATAAATAATGATGGAATTTTGAACTCTGATGATGTCACCTGATCTCCATCAGTCCGGGCTGCAGCTTCACCAGTCTCTCTCTTAACACCAATCATGTGTCTACGAGCCCGTGCGTTGGTCTGGAGTCTCTCGATAATCAGAATGATTCGCAGGCTGATAACTAGAATTAGAGAGGTCCACAGGAGTCAATCACCAACCAGGGGACAAGAAGCCTGTGCGCCCGTGAGAGGTAACGTCTGTCTGCTCATCTCTAGACACAATGAGCTGAAAACAAAGGCGCCGATAGAACCCATATCCTCTCTTTAGACATCGATTCTCACGTGTCCGTCACATAGGACTGCAGGGAAACCCACTCCCGGCTCTGCTACATCTCTCACATGATCTTGTCTTATCTTTTGCAGCTCAAAGACATTGTTACTAATACTACCGAGTTTTGGGATAGATGCACTGTTGCCGCTGCTGACACTTATTAGTTATTCTTGGACCCCGATGAAGAACGGTACCAGAAAAGCTCTATCTGATAGGTCCTGATCTTCACCTGGTTGATTAGCAGTGGCAATAACACGCCAGTAATAAAGAGCAGCAAAGAATTTCTTGTGTGTGATGATTATAATGTGTGAGATCTGATGAATTGTATGGAGAGCTCTGATGTAAAAAGGTGTCACGTGCAGGGCCGTATTTACAATTAGGCACTCGTGGTCCAGTGTCTGGGGCAGCAGATCGCAGGGGGCGGCGCAAGGAGTTTATTTTTATTATTTTTTTAACTTCCCTACAAAGAGAGGGGGGCTGGGGATACCAAATTTGAAGGCCTATTATTTGGCGAATTTTGGTAAAAAGCAATGTCAGGTGGTGGGAGACGCATAATTACCCCGGCAAGAGAGCAGTGTAAGATATCACTGACCGCGGTGACAGAGCCGAGGAACACATCAAAGATCCTGGCGAAAGAGCCGTGTAAGCCAACACTGACCCTGTGAGAGAGCAAAGGAAGACATTAATGACCCAGGCGAGAGAAGTGTATAAGATATCACTGACCCTGGCAAGAGAGCCGAAGAAGACATCACTGACCCTGGCGAAAGAACCGAGGAAGAAAACACTTACCCCAGTGAGAGAGACAAGGAAGAGATCACTGACTCCGGCGACAGATCCAGGTTAGACATTGCTGACCCTGGTGAGAGAGCAGTGTAAGACATTACTGACCCTGGCGAGAGAGCGAAGGATGACATTAATGACCCCGGCAAGAGACAAGGAAGACATCCGTGAACTCAGCAAGAAAGCCATGTAAAACATCATTGACCCCGGCAAGAGAGCTGAAGAAGAAATCACTGACCACAGCAAGAGAGCCGAGGAAGACATCACTGAACCCGGTGAGAGAGCAGTGTAAGATATCACTGAGCTCGGTGAGAGAGCCGAAGAAGTCATCACTGACCCCGGCGAGTGAGCAGTGTAAGATATCACTGACCCCGGTGACAGAGCCAAGGAAGACATCAAAGATCCTGGCGAGAGAGCCGTGTAAGACATCACGGACCCCAGTGGTATGAGGGTAGTTCCTCTTTCCATTTATCTGACCCATAAGGAATAAACAGGTCGATCGCTGATTTCCCACAAACCGCATATTCTTAAAGCTATTACTATCCCCTTCACTGTTTGCTTTTAGGATTTTAGGGGTTTTCTCTTGCGTACATCAAAAATCAGAGCTAGATGGCAAATTGTGTATAGATTCATCCATCATATTCCTTATAATGCAGTTAAAACATATTCACACAGCTTCCAGGGATATATATGTATTTCTATATTTTAAAATCACTGACTTTGCAAACCTGCCTAAAACTTTTGGACGGTCCTATTTACACACAGATGTGCATTGTAGGTTATTTATTTGTAAGCGCATGAATAATGATGGAATTTTGAACACTGATGATGTCACCTGATCTCCATCAGTCAGGGCTGCAGCTTCACCAGCCTCTCTCTTAACACCAATCATGGTCTGGAGTCTCTCGATAATCAGAATGATTCGCAGGCTGATAACTAGAATTAGAGAGGTCCACAGGAGACAATCACCAACCAGGAGACAAGGACCCCGTGCGCCCATGAGAGGTAACGTCTGTCTGCTCATCTCTAGACACAACAAGCTTAAAACAAAGGCGCCGATAGAACCCATATCCTCTCTTTAGACATCGATTCTCACGTGTCCGTCACATAGGACTGCAGGGAAACCCACTCCCAGCTCTGCTACATCTCTCACATGATCTTGTCTTATCTTTTGCAGCTCGGAGACAACGTTACTAACACTACCGAGTTTTGGGATAGATGCACTGTCGCCGCTGCTAACACTCATTAGTTATTCTTGGACCCCGATGAAGAACGGTACCAGAAAAGCCGAATCTGATGGGTCCTGATCTTCACCTGGTAGATTAGCAGTGGCAATAACACGCCAGTAATAAAGAGCAGCAAAGAATTTCTTGTGTGTGATGATTATAATGTGTGAGATCTGATGAATTGTATGGAGAGCTCTGCTGTAAAAAGGTGTCACGTGCAGGGCCGCATTTACAATTAGGCACTCGTGGTCCAGTGTCTGGGGCAGCAGATAACAGGGGGCGGCGCCAGGAGTTTTTTATTATTTTTTTAACTTCCTTACAAAGAGAGGGGGGCTGGGGATACCAAATTTGAAGGCCTATTATTTGGCGAATTTTGGTAAAAAGCAATGTAAGGTGGTGGGAGACGCATAATTACCCCTGCAAGAGAGCAGTGTAAGATATCACTGACTGCGGTGACAGAGCCGAGGAACACATCAAAGATCCTGGTGAGAGACCCGTGTAAGCCAACACTGACCCTGGGGAGAGAGCAAGACATAACTGACCCAGGCGAGAGAACTGTATAAGATAGCACTGACCCTGGCAAGAGAGCCGAAGAAGACATCACTGACGCTGGCGAGTGAGCCGTGGAAGACATCACTGACCCCAGTGAGAGAGACAAGGAAGAGATCACTGACTCCGACGACAGATCCAGGTTAGACATTGCTGACCCTGGTGAGAGAGCAGTGTAAGACATTACTTACCCTGGCGAGAGAGCGAAGGATGACATTAATGACCCCGGCAAGAGACAAGGAAGACATCCCTGAACTCAGCAAGAGAGCCGTGTAAAACATCATTGACCCCGGCAAGAGAGCCGAGGAAGAAATCACTGACCACAGCAAGAGAGCCGAGGAACACATCACTGAACCCCGGTGAGAGAGCCGAGGAAAACATCACTGAACCCGGTGAGAGAGCAGTGTAAGATATCACAGAGCTCGGTGAGAGAGCCGAGGAAGTCATCACTGACCCCAGCGAGTGAGCAATGTAACATATCACTGACCCCGGTGACAGAGCCAAAGAAGACATCACAGATCCTGGCGAGACAGCCGAGGAACACATCAAATATCCTGGTGAGAGACCCGTGTAAGCCAACACTGACCCTGGGGAGAGAGAACAAGACATAACTGACCCAGGCGAGAGAACTGTATAAGATAGCACTGACCCTGGCAAGAGAGCCGAAGAAGACATCACTGACGCTGGCGAGTGAGCCGTGGAAGACATCACTGACCCCAGTGAGAGAGACAAGGAAGAGATCACTGACTCCGACGACAGATCCAGGTTAGACATTGCTGACCCTGGTGAGAGAGCAGTGTAAGACATTACTTACCCTGGTGAGAGAGCGAAGGATGACATTAATGACCCTGGCAAGAGACAAGGAAGACATCCCTGAACTTAGCAAGAGAGCCGTGTAAAACATCATTGACCCCGGCAAGAGAGCCGAGGAAGAAATCACTGACCACAGCAAGAGAGCCGAGGAACACATCACTGAACCCCGTTGAGAGAGCCGAGGAAAACATCACTGAACCCGGTGAGAGAGCAGTGTAAGATATCACAGAGCTCGGTGAGAGAGCCGAGGAAGTCATCACTGACCCCGGCGAGTGAGCAATGTAACATATCACTGACCCCGGTGACAGAGCCAAAGAAGACATCACAGATCCTGGCGAGACAGCTGAGGAAAACATCAAAGATCCTGGCGAGAGAGCCGTGTAAGAAAACACTGACCCTGGGCAGAAAGCAAGACATCACTGACCCCGGCGAGAGAACTGTATAAGATATCACTGACCCTGGCAAGAGAGCCAAAGAAGACATCACTGACGCTGGCGAGTGAGCCGTGGAAGACATCACTGACCTTAGTGAGAGAGCAGTGTAAGACATTACTGACCCTGGCGAGAGAGCCAAGGAAGACATTAATGACCCGGCAACAGAGACAAGGAAGACATTAATGACCCCGGCAACAGAGACAAGGAAGACATTACTGACGCCGGCCAGACAGCCGAGGAAGACATCATTGACCCTACGAAAGAGTCATGTAAGACATCACTGACCCCAGCGGTATGAGGGTAGTTCCTCCTTTCATTTATCTGACCCATAATGAATAAACAGATCGATCGCTGATTTCCCACAAACCGCATATTCTTAAAGCTATTACTATCCCCTTCACTGTTTCCCATCTAGCTCTGATTTTTGATGTACGCAAAAGAAAACCCCCAAAATCCTAAAACCAAATTGAGTATAGATTCATCCATCATATTCCTTATAATGCATTTAAAACATATTCACACAGCTTCCAGGGATATATATGTATTTCTATATTTTAAAATCACTGACTTTGCAAACCTGCCTAAAACGTTTGGACGGTCCTATATACACACGGATGTGAATTGTAGGTTATTTATTTGTAAGCGCATGAATAATGATGGAATTTTGAACACTGATGATGTCACCTGATCTCCATCAGTCAGGGCTGCAGCATCACCAGCCTCTCTCTTAACACCAATCATTTGTCTACCAGCCTGTGCGTTGGTCTGGAGTCTCTCGATAATCAGAATGATTTGCAGGCTGATAACTAGAACTAGAGAGGTCCACAGGAGACAATCACCAACCAGGAGACAAGGACCCCGTGCGCCCGTGAGAGGTAACATCTGTCTGCTCATCTCTAGACACAACGAGCTGAAAACAAAGGCGCCGATAGAACCCATATCCTCTCTTTAGATATTGATTCTCACGTGTCCGTCACATAGGACTGCAGGGAAACCCACTCCCAGCTCTGCTACATCTCTCACATGATCTTGTCTTATCTTTTGCAGCTCGAAGACAACGTTACTAATACTACCGAGTTTTGGGATAGATGCACTGTCGCCGCTGCTAACACTCATTAGTTATTCTTGGACCCCGATGAAGAATGGTACCAGAAAAGCCGAATCTGATGGGTCCTGATCTTCACCTGGTAGATTAGCAGTGGCAATAACATGCCAGTAATAAAGAGCAGCAAAGATTTTCTTGTGTGTGATGATTATAATGTGTGAGATCTGATGAATTGTATGGAGAGCTCTGATGTAAAAAGGTGTCACGTGCAGGGCCGTATTTACAATTAGGCACTCGTGGTCCAGTGTCTGGGACGGCAGATCGCAGGGGGCGGCGCCAGGAGTTTTTTTTTATTATTTTTTTAACTTCCCTACAAAGAGAGGGGGGCTGGGGATACTAAATTTGAAGGCCTATTATTTGGCGAATTTTGGTAAAAAGCAATGTCAGGTGGTGGGAGACGCATAATTACCCCGGCAAGAGAGCAGTGTAAGATATCACTGACCGTGGTGACAGAGCCGAGGAACACATCAAAGATCCTGGCGAGAGAGCCGTGTAAGCCAACACTGACCCTGGGGAGAGAGCAAGACATAACTGACCCAGGCGAGAGAACTGTATAAGATATCACTGACCCAGGCAAGAGAGCCGAAGAAGACATCACTGACCCTGGCGACAGAACCGAGGAAGAAAACACTGACCCCAGTGAGAGAGACAAGGAAGAGATCACTGACTCCGGCGACAGATCCAGGTTAGACATTCCTGACCCTGGTGAGAGAGCAGTGTAAGACATTACTGACCCTGGCGAGAGAGCCAAGGAAGACATTAATGACCCCGGCAAGAGACAAGGAAGACATCCCTGAACTCAGCAAGAGAGCCGTGTAAAACATCATTGACCCCGGCAAGAGAGCCGAGGAAGAAATCACTGACCACAGCAGAGAAGCCGAGGAAGACATCACTGAGCTCGGTGAGAGAGCCGAGGAAGTCATCACTCACCCCAGCAAGAGAGCAGTGTAAGATATCACTGACCCCGGTGACAGAGCCAAGGAAGACATCAAAGATCCTGTCGAGACAGCTGAGGAAAACATCAAAGATCCTGGCGAGAGAGCCGTGTAAGAAAACACTGACCCTGGGCAGAAAGCAAGACATCACTGACCCCGGCGAGAGAACTGTATAAGATATCACTGACCCTGGCAAGAGAGCCAAAGAAGACATCACTGACGCTGGCGAGTGAGCCGTGGAAGACATCACTGACCCTAGTGAGAGAGCAGTGTAAGACATTACTGACCCTGGCGAGAGAGCCAAGGAAGACATTAATGACCCCGGCAAGAGAGACAAGGAAGACATTACTGACCCCGACCAGACAGCCGAGGAAGACATCATTGACCCTGACGAAAGAGTCATGTAAGACATCACTGACCACAGTGGTATGAGGGTAGTTCCTCCTTCCATTTATCTGACCCATAAGGAATAAACAGATCGATCGCTGATTTCCCACAAACCGCATATTCTTAAAGCTATTACTATCCCCTTCACTGTTTGCCATCTAGCTTTTATTTTTGATGTACGCAAGAGAAAACCCCTAAAATCCTAAAACCAAATTGAGTATAGATTCATCCATCATATTCCTTATAATGCAGTTAAAACATATTCACACAGCTTCCAGGGATATATATGTATTTCTATATTTTAAAATCACTGACTTTGCAAACCTGCCTAAAACTTTTGGACGGTCCTATATACACACAGATGTGCATTGTAGGTTATTTATTTGTAAGCGCATGAATAATGATGGAATTTTGAACACTGATGATGTCACCTGATCTCCATCAGTCAGGGCTGCAGCTTCACCAGTCTCTCTCTTAACACCAATCATGTGTCTACCAGCCCGTGCGTTGGTCTGGAGTCTCTCGATAATCAGAATGATTCGCAGGCTGATAAATAGAATTGGAGAGGTCCACAGGAGACAATCACCAACCAGGAGACAAGGACCCCGTGCGCCCGTGAGAGGTAACGCCTGTCTGCTCATCTCTAGACACAACGAGCTGAAAACAAAGGCGCCGATAGAACCCATATCCTCTCTTTAGATATCGATTCTCACGTGTCCGTCACATAGGACTGCAGGGAAACCCACTCCCAGCTCTGCTACATCTCTCACATGATCTTGTCTTATCTTTTGCAGCTCGAAGACAACGTTACTAATACTACCGAGTTTTGGGATAGATGCACTGTCGCCGCTGCTAACACTCATTAGTTATTCTTGGACCCCGATGAAGAATGGTACCAGAAAAGCCGAATCTGATGGGTCCTGATCTTCACCTGGTAGATTAGCAGTGGCAATAACATGCCAGTAATAAAGAGCAGCAAAGATTTTCTTGTGTGTGATGATTATAATGTGTGAGATCTGATGAATTGTATGGAGAGCTCTGATGTAAAAAGGTGTCACGTGCAGGGCCGTATTTACAATTAAGCACTCGTGGTCCAGTGTCTGGGACGGCAGATCGCAGGGGGCGGCGCCAGGAGTTTTTTTTTATTATTTTTTTAACTTCCCTACAAAGAGAGGGGGGCTGGGGATACCAAATTTGAAGGCCTATTATTTGGCGAATTTTAGTAAAAAACAATGTCAGGTGGTGGGAGACGCATAATTACCCCGGCAAGAGAGCAGTGTAAGATATCACTGACCGTGGTGACAGAGCCGAGGAACACATCAAAGATCCTGGCGAGAGAGCCGTGTAAGCCAACACTGACCCTGGGGAGAGAGCAAGACATAACTGACCCAGGCGAGAGAACTGTATAAGATATCACTGACCCAGGCAAGAGAGCCGAAGAAGACATCTCTGACCCTGGCGACAGAACCGAGGAAGAAACACTGACCCCAGTGAGAGAGACAAGGAAGAGATTACTGACTCCGGCGACAGATCCAGGTTAGACATTGCTGACCCTGGTGAGAGAGCAGTGTAAGACATTACTGACCCTGGCGAGAGAGCCAAGGAAGACATTAATGAACCCGGCAAGAGACAAGGAAGACATCCCTGAACTCAGCAAGAGAGCTGTGTAAAACATCATTGACCCCGGCAAGAGAGCCGAGGAAGAAATCACTGACCACAGCAAGAGAGCCGAGGAAGACATCACTGAACC
Organism: Allobates femoralis; assembly: GCA_033576535.1. Classification (NCBI taxonomy): domain Eukaryota; kingdom Metazoa; phylum Chordata; class Amphibia; order Anura; family Aromobatidae; genus Allobates; species Allobates femoralis. The sequence goes on along the minus strand of JARQOC010000002.1, from coordinate 710,793,732 downwards.
CGGTGAGAGAGCCGTGTAAGATATCACTGAGCTCGTTGAGAGAGCCGAGGAAGTCATCACTCACCCCGGCGAGAGAGAGCCGTGTAAGATATCACTGACCTCGGTGACAGAGCCAAGGAAGACATCAAAGATCCTGGCGAGACAGCTGAGGAAAACATCAAAGATCCTGGCGAGAGAGCCGTGTAAGAAAACACTGACCCTGGGCAGAAAGCAAGACATCACTGACCCCGGCGAGAGAACTGTATAAGATATCACTGAACCTGGCAAGAGAGCTAAAGAAGACATCACCAACGCTGGCGAGTGAGCCGTGGAAGACATCACTGACCCTAGTGAGAGAGCAGTGTAAGACATTACTGACCCTGGCGAGAGAGCCAAGGAAGACATTAATGACCCCGGCAAGAGAGACAAGGAAGACATTACTGACCCCGACCAGACAGCCGAGGAAGACATCATTGACCCTGACGAAAGAGTCATGTAAGACATCACTGACCCCAGTGGTATGAGGGTAGTTCCTCCTTCCATTTATCTGACCCATAAGGAATAAACAGATCGATCACTGATTTCCCACAAACCGCATATTCTTAAAGCTATTACTATCCCCTTCACTGTTTCCCATCTAGCTCTGATTTTTGATGTACGCAAGTGAAAACCCCTAAAATCCTAAAAGCAAATTGAGTATAGATTAATCCATCATATTCCTTATAATGCAGTTAAAACATATTCATACAGCTTCCAGGGATATATATGTATTTCTATATTTTAAAATCACTGACTTTGCAAACCTGCCTAAAACTTTTGGACGGTCCTATATACACACAGATGTGCATTGTAGGTTATTTATTTGTAAGCGCATGAATAATGATGGAATTTTGAACACTGATGATGTCACCTGATCTCCATCAGTCAGGGCTGCAGCATCACCAGCCTCTCTCTTAACACCAATCATGTGTCTACCAGCCTGTGCATTGGTCTGGAGTCTCTCGATAATCAGAATGATTCGCAGGCTGATAACTAGAATTAGAGAGGTCCACAGGAGACAATCACCAACCAGGAGACAAGGACCCCGTGCGCCCGTGAGAGGTAACATCTGTCTGCTCATCTCTAGACACAACGAGCTGAAGACAAAGGCGCCGATAGAACCCATATCCTCTCTTTAGATACCGATTCTCACGTGTCCGTCACATAGGACTGCAGGGAAACCCACTCCCGGCCCTGCTACATCTCTCACATGATCTTGTCTTATCTTTTGCAGCTCGGAGACAACGTTACTAATACTACCGAGTTTTGGGATAGATGTACTGTCGCCGCAGCTAACACTCATTAGTTATTCTTGGACCCCAATGAAGAACGGTACCAGAAAAGCCGAATCTGATGGGTCCTGATCTTCACCTGGTAGATTAGCAGTGGCAATAACATGCCAGTAATAAAGAGCAGCAAAGAATTTCTTGAGTGTGATGATTATAATGTGTGAGATCTGATGAATTGTATGGAGAGCTCTGATGTAAAAAGGTGTCACGTGCAGGGCCGTATTTACAATTAGGCACTCGTGGTCCAGTGTCTGGGGCGGCAGATCCCAGGGGACGGCGCCAGGAGTTTTTTTTTTATTATTTTTTTAACTTCCCTACAAAGAGAGGGGGGCTAGGGATACCAAATTTGAAGGCCTATTATTTGGCGAATTTTGGTAAAAAGCAATGTCAGGTGGTGGGAGACGCATAATTACCCCGGCAAGAGAGCAGTGTAAGATATCACTGACCGCGGTGACAGAGCCGAGGAACACATCAAAGATCCTGGCGAGAGAGCCGTGTAAGCCAACAATGACCCTGTGAGAGAGCAGTGTAAGACATTACTGACCCTGGCGAGAGAGCCAAGGAAGACATTAAATGACCCCGGCAAGAGACAAGGAATACATCCCTGAACTCAGCAAGAGAGCCGTGTAAAACATCATTGACCCCGGCAAGAGAGCGAGGAAGAAATCACTGACCACAGCAAGAGAGCCGAGGAAGACATCACTGAACCCGGTGAGAGAGCAGTGTAAGATATCACTGAGCTCGGTGAGAGAGCCGAGGAAGTCATCACTGACCCCGGCGAGAGAGCAGTGTAAGATATCACTGACCCCGGTGACAGAGCCAAGGAAGACATCAAAGATCCTGGCGAGACAGCTGAGGAAAACATCAAAGATCCTGGCGAGAGAGCCGTGTAAGAAAACACTGACCCTGGGCAGAAAGCAAGACATCACTGACCCCGGCGAGAGAACTGTATATCACTGACCCTGGCAAGAGAGCCAAAGAAGACATCACTGACGGAACACATCACTGACCCTAGTGAGAGAGCAGTGTAAGACATTACTGATCCTGGCGAGAGAGCCAAGGTAGACATTAATGACCCCGGCAAGAGAGACAAGGAAGACATTACAGACCCTGGCCAGACAGCCGAGGAAGGCATCATTGACCCTGACGAAAGAGTCATGTAAGACATCACGGACCCCAGTGGTTTGAGGGTAGTTCCTCCTTCCATTTATCTGACCCATAAGGAATAAACAGATTGATCGCTGATTTCCCACAAACCGCATATTCTTAAAGCTATTACTATCCCCTTCACTGTTTGCCATCTAGCTCTGATTTTTGATGTACGCAAGAGAAAACCCCTAAAATACTAAAACCAACTTGAGTATAGATTCATCTATCATATTCCTTATAATGCAGTTAAAACATATTCACACAGCTTGCAGGGATATATATGTATTTCTATATTTTAAAATCACTGACTTTGCAAACCTGCCTAAAACTTTTGGACGGTCCTATATACACACAGATGTGCATTGTAGGTTATTTATTTGTAAGTGCATAAATAATGATGGAATTTTTCACCCTGATGATGTCACCTGATCTCCATCAGTCAGGGCTGCAGCTTCACCAGCCTCTCTCTTAACACCAATCGTGTCTACCAGCCCGTGCGTTGGTCTAGAGTCTCTCGATAATCAGAATGATTCTCAGGCTGATAACTAGAATTAGAGAGGTCCACAGGAGACAATCACCAACCAGGAGACAAGGACCCCGTGCGCCCGTGAGAGGTAACGTCTGTCTGCTCTTCTCTAGACACAACGAGCTGAAAACAAAGGCGCCGATAGAACACATATCCTCTCTTTAGATACCGATTCTCACGTGTCCGTCACATAGGACTGCAGGGACACCCACTCCCAGCTCTGCTACATCTCTCACATGATCTTGTCTTATCTTTTGCAGCTCGGAGACAACGTTACTAATACTACCGAGTTTTGGGATAGATGCACTGTCGCCGCTGCTAACACTCATTAGTTATTCTTGGACCCTCATGAAGAACGGTGCAGGGCCGTATTTACAATTAGGCACTCGTGGTCCAATGTCTGGGGCGGCAGATCGCAGGGAGCGGCACCAGGAGTTTTTTTTTATTAATTTTTTAACTTCCCTACATCCCTCCAGACTCCATATGAAAATCGGAGTCTTTGTGGGGGAGGGGGGGAGTTGCTGTTGCATAGCCACCGCATGAGCCCCAGTGCTGAGAGCACTGGCTGCACAGCGGGTCAGGCAGGAAGCCGCTGGGAGCTGTACAGGACCCGGAAGGGTGGGATCAGCCTGGGAGTACTACTGAACCCGCACAGCCTTTTTCCTTGTTCATAACCTTTAGCATTGCGCGCTCACAGAGACTAATTGCATTAAAGATATTTTATTACTTAAATTCCGCTCCTCTTACATCAGAAACAGTCTATTTGTCCTCTTGTCCTCACAAGAGACTCCAAAAAATTACCAGAACCACATAATAATATTGTCTAATTCAATGACCTTTCGAAATCTACTTTTCAAGTGAGAAAATATTTCAAAAAGATAACAAAAGAATTAATCCAAGCAGGAATTAAATACAAATGGACCAACTGCCAGCCTGTATGCCAAGGTATAAAGACCATCTCAAATCAAATCAACTGATGAAGCCCTGCACCTACTTAACTGAACATTAACATTGCCTCCTCTCTGTTCCTCCATCTGTAGCTTGTTGGAGTTATCAGAAGGACACTTCAAGTATCCATTTGTGGAGCAGTATCTGAAGACAAAGAAGATCTCTTACAGCCTAATCGTCAAGTACCTCATCTGCCGGTCCTGGACGCTGGTCATTATGTTGTTGGCCTGTATCTACCTCGGCTGCTACATCAGCCTCTTCTCCTGACGGATGAGTTCAGCTGTAACATCCGCACCGGCATCGGGGAGAACGACACTACTCTTCCGTCCTTAATCCAGTGCAAGCTGATCGCTGTGGGGGTGTTCCAACTGCTCAGTTATATTAAACTGATTGTCTACTGTTTTGTCATGCCTGTCGTTATCTATAACTTCCTAAAACTAAATGTGAACAAAACCTAACTCATCATCTTTCCTCCATCTCACAAACCTTTCTTACCAGACCTATCTATCTTGTCCTTCAAACTGCACATCCAAGCCATCGCCTCCTCCTGCCGCCTCCAACTCAAAAATATTTCCATAATCCGTCACTTCCTGAACCCTCAATCTGCTAAACTACTAGTGCATGCCCTCATCATCTCCTGTCTCGACTTCTGCAACCTGCTCCTCTGTGGCCTCCCTGCTAACACCCTTGCTCCTCTCCAATCTGTCCTTAACTCTGCTGGCTGACTATTCCACCTCTCTCCTCGCTATTCCTCCACTTCTCCACCTCTCTTTACATACAGGTACCAAATTGTTTTTGGACCTTCATGGACTAAACCATTTTATCTATATTGTGTGCCAGTGACTTACTATGGAACAAGAATATTAGAATAATCTGCAACATAAAAAAGGTAAGTTAAATATTCGCCTCATGTAACTGAGCAACATCCTCAGGAAACAACTGCATCCACAATAGTCCCTGCAACCCCAGGGTCCAAACCTAGAAACCCATAGAGGCCACCAGAACCAGCAAATTCTGATTCTACAGGTCCAAGACTATTACCATTACCAGTATCCAATACTTATTGACCTCCAATGAGGAAGAGCAACTGTGGCAGATGTATTAAGAATCAGGAAGGTGTGCACAACAGTTATTGATGATGATTTCACCACAGAGTGGCATGACATATTGAATAAATGTACCTCTTCCCTCATGTCATCAATTGTGAAATATGAAGAATCTAGACAAAAGAATCTTGAAGTGGTGATTGCCAATATCGAAAAGGCAATGGAGCCATTTTCATCTAACGAAGACTTTAAAAATCTCGAAGAAAACTTTAATGAGATTTTGAACACTAATGAGGAGCACATAATGGATAATTAAAAGAAAACGTTCTTAGAGGACCTGAAGAATTATACAGACAATGTTGTGTATAAATGACATAAGGAAAAGAGGTGTTTTCCTACTCTTTAAAAGGAAGAAAAATGACAATCCCAAACCACATAAGACACCAGAGTCCTCACCGCATGTGGCCTTCACCTCATCAGGACAAGATGATGATGAGACGAACATTGGAGGTGAAACATTATTTGTTTCCTCTGAATCGAGTGACTGTGAATCGGATCAAGTGACTGTGAACCGGATCCCGCAGTCAGCAGGAATCAACATCTTGTATTACCACTTGGAAAATCATGTGTTCACTCAGGAAAGAAAGGGTCAATACCTCCTAGAACAACCGGGGCACAGGGCTGGAAAGGAACACCAAAAAGTATATCCATACCCGACAAAAGGGAAAAATATCATGAAGAACTACTAGGGGACACTAATGATGGCAGCAAATTTACGATCATTGATTTGTCTGCGTGTATATTTATGTAATTTGGTTTACAGATTCTACAAAAGGGCTTGAATTTTGTATCCTCAATTGACATGAATTTATTCAATATTCTAATGTCATTTTATCAGGTTGATAACCGTAAAGCGACATTTCTCATCTACTACTGAAGCAGGAAAGACAGAAGGTAATTGTGAGAATCTGAACAGAAATGTAGTAAATACAGTCATTACGGAATGATAAAGCATGTTCATTTGAATTCAGTGATCACTGTCTTATGAGGTCTCTGATTTGGATACAAGGAATACCAATTCTATACTGAGCGACCTCCTTGATTTTAATATCTTATCCTGATTTCTATCCGGTTAAATCTTTAGTTTTGGCTATGGAGGAGTTGCAGTGCAGAGTGGAGGGAGATTTGCGTCACCTAGCAGGCGTACCTTGTAATTTCTAGTCTAATATAAATAGTGAATAAAAACAGGCGACAACATCTTTGAGGAATAATCCTTATACAGTGGTAAAATAATCTGATCAAGGTAGATCAGTTGTGATTTTAGATGGCTCATTATATTAGAGGTTTAATCCATAAAATGTTCTTGAATCCTGCACATTTAAAACTATCTATTGATCCCATCAGTGAGGTCACAATGGAACTGTCCATACTTTTGGAGGAGGGCATGAGGATGAATTTTACCACTAAGAAAAAATATTACCATTTTATAGTGGATAACCCCGTGTGTCTGATTTTTCATGCCCTACCCAAGGTCTGTCGAAATTTTTCCGCCTCCGATGAATCCTATCATGGCTGGAATTCCAGCATGGGAATAGAAGTGTTCCAATAGGTGTAAGGCTGCGATCTGAATAGGTTTGCGGAGTGTATTACCCCTATAAAAGTGAGTGGTACAGAGCAAAGTTAAACGACCCAGAGTGGGAATGGACGTGTTCCAATATGTGTAGGACTGCGACCGGAATAAGTCTGCGGAGCGTATTACCCCTATTTCTCAGGCGTAGAAGAAATGTCCTGAATAGGAGCTTACAGCAACCACCAACATAACTTTAAGTGAAAAGACAATTTAGGGTAAGAGAGATTCGTTTTGCTAAGATTTAGCAAATTTGCAGTCTGCTGGACAACAGTTATCTGTTTCTTTTGAGGTCAGGAAGGGAGTACAAAGCTATAGTGTAAGAGCCGAGGAAGACATCACTGACCACACCGAGAGAGCCGTGTAAAACATCATTGACTCCCAGCAAGAGAGCAGAGGAAAAAATCACTGACCACGGCAAGAGAGCCGAGGAAGACATCACTGACCCTGGTGAGAGAGCCAAGGAAGACATCAAAGATCCTGGTGAGAGAGCTGTGTAAGACAACACTGACCCTGGGGAGAGAGCAAGACATAACTGACCCCAACGAGAGAACTGTATATAACCGACCCTGGCAAGAGAACCAAAGAAGACATCACTGACCCTGGCGACAGAGCCAAGGAAGACAACACTGACCCTGGCAAGAGAGCCAAGGAAGACATCACCAACCCCGGCGAAAGAGACGAGGAAGACATCACCACCGGCGAAAGAGACGAGGAAGACATCACCAACCCAGCGAAAGAGACGAGGAAGACATCACCGACCGCGAAGAGAGAGCCGAGGAAGCCATCACTACATCACTGACCCTGGTGAGAGAGCCAAGGAAGACATACTGGTGGAGACTGTGGAACCCTTCTTAAAACCATGGGTCGATTACCTGTGTCCTTGGCCTGTATCTACTTTGCAGAGATGGTTTTAGCTGTAGAATATCTGCACAGCGATGTAAAGCCAGAGAAGTGACCCCTGGGTGATAATAAAGGGGGTGGGGGGGGTTATCATTTATAGACACATGGCCTCCTGATAACATCTAAAGGACATATAAAAGTCACCGATTTTGGGTTGTTAAAAATTGACCTCATGACACCAAAAATTAATATCCATAAGCAATCAAGTAGGAACATGTTCCTCTGTACAAAAGTGTGGTTTCCTAACCCGTTATAAATAAAACAACTAGAAAATAATTGTTATTCCACAAAAACTTTGCTTCTGTGATCAGGACAATGAAATTTTGAAATTTGTCTGTTTTTGAACTCTATTTCCTCACTGAAGTGCAAGTTTGCATATTTCCTAGAGGAGGGATGCGGCTTTAAATCTCCTTATTTACTTAACTGTCTTGTTATGGTTGCAGGCAAACTCCTCTTCATAAGGCAGATAGCAAGTTCCCCAGACTTCTGTTTTCGGGAAAATTCTCGATTCATATTCAATAATGTCTTCTAGAATATTCTTGAACTGGTACAATTGTGCAAAAGTTTCTACAATTTTCCAGGATTATCTAGAAGTTTAGAAACTTTTAGAACTTTCTAGAATGTTCTTGAACTGTTCAATAGTAGTCATACAAGTATAAAAGCACAAGGTGACTCAAACCAACATTTCGGTTTATGTTATTGCTGAGTAAGAGAATAACGAATCATAGATAAAGAGCAGCTATTTGCTTTAGATGGCATCAATAATTTGTTTGTGCCCAGCAGATGCATCTTACTACGTGTGTGGACAATTTATAAAGACAAGAGCGATAAAATATTCCGTGAAAGCATGTTGTAAGATGTGCGAGGCCTACAAGGCATATTTCGGCATGCCTGTCGAGGATCAAGACAAGTCCTGGGCACCTCATTTCACATGTGAATACTGCATGAAAACTCTTGAAGGTGAACAATTGCTGTTCGTTTAGATGGCAGTGCTTTATTTTGTAGAATTTCAATGATTTAGATCTATTACAGTTTAAGGAGTTGCAATTGACAAAATTTTCACATATGTCAATACACTATAGTAAAATATGTATTAAGTAATGTGTAAAATTTTCTGCTTTTAAATTTATATAATTAATTATATCTGCTATGTTACAGGTTGGTACAGGGGAGAAAAGAGAGCCAGGAAGTTTGCTATCCCGCAACTTTGGCGGCAACCGACCAACTACTCAAGCAACTGCTACTTCTGCATGGTGGATCCTGCCAAATGTCGCAGAGGCAAGAATGTGCCTCAAATCGCTTATCCAGACATTCCTTCTTCCATTGCCTCAGTATCACACTGCCCGAGCTGCCTGTTCCAACTCCCATGAAGAGGGATCAGCTATCTTCAGGAAAGCGCAGTAAGTCAGACAGTGACGAAGATATTGGAGATCAAGATTACGTTTTCAGGGATGCGGTTGAGGAGAGAAGGCCATACTTTCCTAACCAGAAAGACAATCAATGATCTGGTCAGAGACCTTCATCATGTCAAGTCCAATTCTGAGCTTCTTACATCCAGGCTCAAGCATTGGAACTTTTTGGATGAAATCATGCAAGTCACAGATTTGAGAAAGCCTCACCAAACATTTTCTAACTTGTTCAGTTGGGAAGATGGGTTGTGCTTCTGCAACAATGTGGCCACTCTTTTTGAGGCCATAGGTATCACCTGTAACCCAAATGAATTGGGCCTATTCATAAACAATTCATCCTGGAGCCTCAAAGCTGTGCTGCTTCACAATAGAAACAATTACCCATCTTTCCCTATGGCTCACTCTGTGTATCTCAAAGAGGACTACACCAGTGTCAAGATGTTGCTGAGTGCAAACTTTAAAATGGTGTCATTCCTGATGGGCCTACAAGGCGGTTTCACAAAATTTCCTTGTTTCCTTTGCCTCCTGGACAGCCGTGACACTAAAGTGCACTATCACAGAAAGGATTGGCCACAGCGAACAGAGTTCTCTGTGGGGAACTTCAAGTGGGAGCCGGTGATAGAATCTCTGAAGGTGCTGATACACCACTGCACATCAAGTTAAGCCTTATCAAGCAATTTGTCACGGCTCTCGACAAGGAGTCAACAGCTTTCAAGTAGCTTCAAGATCTCTTTCCAATGCTGTCCAAAGCAAAGGTCAAGGCTGGTATCTTTGTCAGACTGCAGATCAAGAAGATCATAGAATGTGACAAGTTCGCCAAGCTGCTGAACAGGATGGAGAAAACAGCTTGGAACTGTTTCGCTGCAGTGGTTCATGGCTTCCTAGGTAATTACAAGGCTGAAAACTATGTGCAGTTGGTTCAGACTCTCATAAGGAATTACGCCATAATGGAATGCAGAATGTCTCTTAACCTTCGTCAGGCTGCATAATTTTACAACGTTAACAGGCTGCAGAGGTACAATTGTACCTTCATATATTATTATTGACATTTGGCAAATATGTTCTGGACCAAAACTGCAGAGATGTCACGAAATTTCAGCCCTCTACGGCTTTTCGAAAAAAGTTATTGCAAATTTAAAAACGGAATAGTTACAATTGTACCTACTCAGCCGGATGAAGGTTAAAGTCCATATCCTTGACACTCATCATGACAAGTTCAAGGAGAACATGGGAGCGTCCTCAGAGGAACAAAGCCAACGCTTTCATCAAGATATATTGGACTTTGAACGTCGTTACCAAGGACAGTATAACAAAAACATGATGGGGGACGACATTTGGAGGCTTCTATGAGAAAGTGATTTGCAGTACACTCACAAATCTAGAAAGCCTACTTATTTCTGAACCTTTTTGAGTGATTTTTGACTGTGTTTGTCTATTTACCATGCAAGTGTTGTTTTTAATCAGACTGCATGAACGAAAATATAATAATTTCCTTTTTTTGTCAAAATAAATAAGACATTTTTCTGGGCTGCAGTCATAAAATCAAAGTTTGTGCTGAATGTAGTTGTTTTTCCATAGTGTTTAAACATAAGCAGTTGAAATATTACCCTTGGAAGCCAGGAACAAAAATTGTGTTACATAGAGTTATTCATTATAATTCTCAGCACCCTATTGATTGTTTTTTCTCTGAAGAATTTTCCCACTGAAAATTTGTCTTGTTATTGTGGTTTTATGAAAAGAACTTTTCCTAAAAATAGGGTAATCAATCTCATCTTTCTTCTTTCGGTTTCCAGGCCTAGGGCACCTCGTAGTATATGGCACCAGAGGTCATCCAGAGGAAAGGCTATGGAAGATCTGCTGACTGGTGGTCACTGGGGATCATCCTGTACAAATTCCTTGTTAGAAATGTTCCGTTTGATGAGAAAGACGAATATAAGCTTTCTAAAAAGATATGCAAAGGTAAGTAGAGTGATCCACCCATTGCTTTGATTAGTTTAGTTATTTTGAAGCTTTGTTTTATAAATGTAGGTCATTGAACTCTATTTTTCAGGATTTTCTTACAACAGACTAAATTATTTGGAATTGTGATCCAGCTCTTCCCTCTGATGCTCAGGACCTCATCATGAAGATGCTCACAAAAAAAAAAAAATGAAGATGAACTTGGGACAGGTAATATATATATTACATTATTAACATTTACTTATTACATTTAGGTCACTACTTTTATTCATGCGGATCAGCACTTCTCTATCTACTTGTCCATTTTTAGCTCCCTATGGTAGACTTAGTAGATTTCCTTCATGTCGGCTCTGTTATGTCAATGTGACTAGTTCAGATTTCTCGTCAGATATGGAGCACTCTCTCGCAATGTTCATGTCACGTCTGATCTTTTTTTTTTCCAGGAGGAGCACATGAGATCATGAATCATCCATTTTTCAGAGGCTTAGAATTTAATAACGTTTTAAGTAAAAAGCCAGTATTGATTCCTCCGCTTGGGTTAGATGTGTCTTCTTTTGAGGAGCAGGAAGGGAGTAAAATAATATACCATAAGAGCCGAGGAAGACATCACTGACCCTGGCGAGACAGTCATTTAAGATAGCACTGATCCTAACTAGAGAGCCGAGGAAGACATAACTTATCCCGGCAAGAGAGCTGTGTAAAACAACACTGATCCCGGGGAGAGAGATGTTGAAGAAGTCACTGACCCCGGCGAGAGAGGCAAGGAAGACATCACTGACCCCGGAGAGAGGGATGCGTCACTAACCCTGGCGAGAGAGCCAAGGAAGACATCACCGTCCCTGGCAAGAGAGCCAAGGAAGACATCACCGACCCTGGCAAGAGAGCCAATGAAGACATCACCGACCCTGGCAAGAGAGCCGAGGAAGACATCACTGCCCCCGCCGAAGAACCAAGGAAGACATCACTGACCCTGGCAAGACAGCCGAGGAACACATCACTGACCCCGGCGACAGAGCTGAAGAAGACATCACTGACCCTAGTGAGAAAGCCGTGTAAGACCTCACTGAACCTGGCATGAGAACCGTGTAAGACATCACTGACCCCGCCAAGAGAGCCAGGGAAGACATCACTGACCCCACAAGAAAGACAAGGAAGACAACACTGATCCCAGCCAGACAGCACAGAAAGACATCACTGATCCCGACGAGAGTCGTGTGAGACATCACTTACATCGGCAACAGAGCCGTTGAAGACATCACTGATGCCGGCAGAGAGAGCCGAGGAAGACATCACTGACTCAGCGAGAGAGACAAGGAAGACATCACTGACCCCGACAAGAGAGACAAGGAAGACAACACTGATCCCGGCCAGACAGCACAGAAAGACATGACTGATCCCGACGAGAGTCGTGTGAGACATCACTTACATCGGCAACAGAGCCATTGAAGACATCACTGATCCCGACAAGAGAGCCGTGGAAGACATCACTGACCCTGGCAAGAGAACCGCGTAAGACATCATCATTCCCAGCGAGAGAGAGTCGAGGAAGACATCACTGACTCAGCGAGAGAGACAAGGAAGATATCCTGACTGCGGCCAGACAGCCGAGGAAGACATTACTGACCCCGTCGAGACAAACAAGGAAGACATCACTGATCTTGGCAAGAAAGACAAGGAAGATATCACTGATCCCGGCCAGACAGCCAAGGAACACATCACTGACCCTGACGAAAGAGTCGTGTAAGACATCACTGACCTTGACGAGAGAGTCATGTAAGACATCGCTGACCCCAGCGAGAGAGCCGTATTTGATCTTTGCCATGAAGAAGATGGCCAAGAACAAGTATGAAGATCCAACAGATATAGAAGGAGCTTTTCCAGACATATTAACATTCATGGATTGTCTCTCTGTGTTCCCCATGCTCTGCTCTTTTCAAACTAAGTTGTACAGGAGATATGTGCAGGTTATATATCTTCATTATTCAGATTCCTAAAGAGGAGGTCATTTACCTGAAAAAGAGAAACTGTAAACACTTTATTAAGAGTAACTGATCTGCAGTGGGGTACTCAGAACCGGGCCCTCTGGTCTAGGGCTGCTGGGATGTTGTCACAGTGTCGCGACCCGGCTCAGTGGTCCTGGGCGGTCAATAAAAGGGTAAGGGAAAACAGGAAAAACAGTTTTAAGAATTATCAGGATGCCACCTGTGTCATGCGGCTATGGGTAGCCGCTGCTGCAATCGGAACCTCTGGGGATGATGGGGATAACGGCAAGGATGCTGAGCCCTTCGAGGTAGGGCTGGTCCCCAGGGCAACTGTGAAGTTGTGTAGTGCAAGTTCATCAGGGTGTGGAGCTCCCAGTCATGGGCAGCCTCCTGCTGCCAGATCACAACACCAGTCTATCTTCTCTCAGGCGCAAGAAATTCAGTCTCAGACAGCAAAGAGCTTTAACCGAGATTTAAACATCTGAACATGGTGGAAGTCGGTGCCGGACGGCTTCAAGAAACAGAGCTGGACTTACATGAAAAGTAGCTCCTCTCCCTTCTCTATGCCTCGGAGGTTCACATTTTATGACCAGCTGTAGATTTTATTCCCAAGCAAGGTTTAGCATGTGTAAGTAATCAGTCTTATTGTCACAATTATGCAATGCTTAACTTGTATTTAAAGAATGGCAATATTTTTATGTAGTTCAGAATGGAAGAAAGAATATAGCACATTTTCACATTTCCACTCTAGTCTCAGCGACCTATGCCAATATAGGCGCAGCATGTGTGGGAAGACGTCGCACCCGCATGTCAAAATCATGATTTTACACAAAAGAGAACTTAGACCTGCAATTTACACTGTCCCCCAACAAGCATATATTTCTTAAGGCAGTGAACAGAGATACCTGCTGATCTTGTATAATCTGGGTCCAACACCTTTGATAGGTTATCTCATAGACACTTAGGTCTTTAGTGTGTCCTCAGTCTTCACACATTGTTGCCTGTCCCTCTTTAAACCCTATGGGCATCTTCCCTGATCCTGGCTGACCTCTGATACCTCTCTGATATTTTCTTATGACCTGATTTTTCATAGCACCTACTACTGTATGATGCTCCTATAATTATTCTCTGCTTATTGAGGTGATTGACATAGCGATTTCTTCTTTTTTTCACATAGCATGTCTACCGCTTTGTGGTTTAGGACTTTGCTATCTACTCACTTACCTATCTCCTATAGTACAGTAACCTACATCAGCTCATTGCTTTCCTTATACCCTAGGATTCCATAGGTGTGCCACCTCACTTGATGCAAATGGTTTTTGCCTATTAAAAAAGGCTTTCCTGTGAACCTCCACCAGTTCCAACACTGGCAACTTTAGTAATAATTTCGAATGTATAATGTATTCACTGATTGCTCCCCTCCTTTTCCCTCTGGAACTTCCCTATCCATCCACGATTCACCTGGCATGCATCGAACTACGTTTCCGTTTAGTACAATAGACCGGATTCTATCACCACCCCCTCACTTCACCAGCACTCTAGAGGCCATAGGCACATAAGAATATACATGTACGTTGTTTTTCGCTTGCCACTTGTCACATGTCACCAACGATGGATCACGAACACCTGGATTTACAATGACACCTCTTTGTCTTACTTTGTATACTGTAATAATACATTGTATGTATGTTGTTTTCTTTGTAATCAGAACCTTGATAAAGGCCTGTCTAGGGCCGAAACATTGCTTTTTTACGGTGCCTGGATACTGTGTGGCAATAAAAAGAAAAACAATTTTTGACATTCAACATATCCTGTGGTTCAACTCTTTTTCTAAGAAACTCAGGTGTGCCCAGATTATCCTCTGCCTCAGCTGATGACATCACAGAGCTAAGAACATTGGGATAATGTATGTTCCATCACTTTCAGTAACAACTGGGCACTATGGTTGTTGCGGATTCCTGTAACGATATTGAAGAACTAGAAGCGGATTGCTATCTCAAATTTAGTGACAAGACTGAACAGGATATACGTCTCAGAGTAAAACAAAAGAAAACAGAGCAGCATGAGTCAAAAGACTATGACAAACAGGATGTATCCAACAATGAAGGTACATTATCATTTTCAATTATATCATTATTATTTAATTATTAAAACAATTAATTTGTTCCCCCGTGTTATTTGTCCATCCAATTATTTATGTTACAGCAAAAATAAATGTTTGTACAGGAGATATGTGCAGGTTATATATCTTCATTATTCAGATTTCTAGGTCAGGCAGCTCATGGAGCAGGACGCTTGGTGAAGAGCTCCTCACACACAGCCCTGAAAACGGCACTTACAGGCTCCCTTGGCCCCCTGACACCTTCTCATAACAGCCAGGATTGTGCAGATTCCCCCCTGAGATGCCGCAGGCTTCATCCAGATGCCGGGAGACAGTGAACTCGGTAAGAGTTCTTCTCTGTGGAGCGGCCGCCTGCACAAACATCTAACATGGCGTCAGGGGAGGGTGCTGCTTCCCCAGGCAGATCTCCCCGCTCTCTGCACAGCCTGGGAAGATTTGATGGAGGAGATGACGGGGCTCCGATTACAAGAGGATGCCTGCGAGGCTTCCTAGAATCACTGCGCAGATCCATACATGAAGATATGAGGGGTTTAATAAACGATTTGAGAGCTGATATGGCGGCCATGAATGAGAGAACATCCCATCTGGAAACTAAAATGGCGGAATTTGCTAGTGTTCATAACCAACTAGCAGACGATTATGCTGTGATAGACACTGACGTAAGACTCCTGCAAGCCGAAGTCTGCGACTTGGATGATAAACTACGCAGGGGAAATGTTAAGGCCTGGCTGAAGCGACGGAAAATGAGGACTTAAAGGCTTCTGTGGCGTCATTTCTAAAGTCAGTCCACCCTGATGCTTTGGAGGGGGACTTGGCTGTGGACAAAACCTTCAGGCTACCTAAACCTGCAAGGCTACGGAAGGACATTCCCAGAGATGTGTTGGTATGCTTCTCTTCGCCCAAAACTAAAGATATGCTGATGGAGGCCATGAGACAAAATCCCCATCCACCTGACCCTTTCAGCTCCATCTCGGTATTCCCTGACCTGTCCCCCGGGACCTTCGCTAGGAGACGAGACTTTGCACCTTACTGTCTCGTATTGAGAGAAAAGGGAATCTCTTATGTCTGGGGATACCCGGTTTCGGTGAACTTTAGGTACAGGGGTTCCAGGCAATCATTCTCCTCACCTACTAGGCTCGGAAGAGCTTTCAAAGAATGAAACTTCCCTAGGGTCTCTCCATCGTCTTCGCCTAAACAGACCCAGCGAGAGAAGGACGTGGGCTCTAACTCTGGAGGTGGCCGAGGTTGATGCTCTGGTTGACACTGGACAGTCTGTTTGTGATTGAGCTCCATGACCAGTGGAGGAGTCTTGTGGACTTGGGTCCTCTGGTTGAGGTCACCTGTTGCCACGGATTTACCTAGTGGTCATTCCTCCCTGGCACGGAGGTGCAGGAGGTTGTTTTCTTTACCCCCATAATTGGTCGGAGACCTTTCTTATTGTTTACATTTGTGTTTTGTTTGTCTTTGGGGTCTAAATAACCCCTAAATTGTTCTATTTGACTTCTTCTTCCCCTGGTTCACTTCCCCCTATAAGTTCCCTTTTACTTTAATTTCCCTTCCCACGCTTTCTTCATTCTCATTCCTTTCCTTCCTCACTTGTACTTTCTTTCCTCCCCTTTACCCTATCTATTTCATCCCCCCCCTTCTCTTGTTTCCCCATATTGCTCTAACCTGCTGACAAGCTTTGGGTGCACCTCTCCGCTGGTGTGATGGCATTGAAGATAGTCTCACTTAACGTAAAAGGGTTAAATTCCCCGATAAAGCGTTCATATTTGTGGAGAGAGGCCCTTAAATCGAAAGCAGACATTTTTTGTGTAGAGGAATCTCATCTTTTAGAACCGGACAATGTTAGGCTACGCCATAAAGCATTTCCTCATCTCTTCTTTGCCAATCATCCAGTCAGTAAAAAGGCGGGAGTGGTAATTATGGTGAGGAACTCTATACAGTTTCAGCTGGTCAAGGTTAAGCAGGACCCTGCTGGACGCTATATTATTCTGACATGCTTAATTGGTGGTGAGACCCTTACCCTGATCAATGCCTATGTGCCTAATGAAGGCCAGATTAAATTTTTAAGATCTCTTTTTGAATTGTTACAGGGAGAGTCAAATGGGCGAGTAGTCCTTTGTGGGGATCTTAATGTGGTACCTGACCGAGATCTAGATGTGTCGTCCCCTAGCCCGAGGAGGGGTAAGACCTTGGGCCCTTTGTGTCGGGAATTCCACCTCCATGACATCTGGCGCTACATGCATGCATCAGAGAGAGATTTCTCCTTCTATTCCCACAGACACAGAATGTATTCAAGGATAGACCTCTTCCTAGTTGATGGAGGCACACTGGATGCCTGTGTCTGTGCGGAAGTAGGTCTGATCACCTGGTCAGATCATGCGCCGGTGTCGTTGGAGGTGGCTCTGGGGCACAGACACAACCCTACTCGCACGTGGAGATTGAATGTGAATCTCCTGTCTGACCAGTCAATTACCAAAACTTTGAGGCAAAACATATCGGACTTCTTCGCCCTCAACGACACAGGCGACGTATCAGATGGGACTCTGTGGGAATCACATAAAGCAGTCATGAGAGGCGTGCTTATACAGAAGGCCTCTCAACTAAAGAAAAGCCGAGACCGGCTGAGGGCCAATCTGATTTCGGACCTAAGTCGCCTTGAGGAGCTGAACAAGTCTGATTCCGCCCACAAACATGCCTCCCAAATCCTACTAATTCGAAACCAGTTGAGAGCTCTTATGCTTCAAAACTATGAAAAGAATCTTAGACGTGTCAAAACATCCTTCTATGCTGCAGGTGACAAAGCAGGGGCACTCCTGGCACGAAGAATAAACAGGAGAGCTGCATTGACCATGATAGAGTCCATGAAAGTGTCAGATGGGAAAATAGTACGAAACCCCACAGAGATAGTTGAGATTATGGCACAATTTTACGAATCGCTATATAACTTGAAAGACTGCCAAAACACCATACAACCAAACATGGGGGAAATAGATAACTTCCTTGCCTCATTAAACCTCACGTCACTATCGGAAGAGCAACTCACGATATTAAACGCGCCCGTCACGGAAGCTGAAATCATTAAAATTATTAATTCTACTAAGTCCTTATCAGCACCGGGTCCGGATGGGTTTCCAAACTCATATTACAAGACCTTCGCCTCTAATCTAGCCCCTTATCTCCTACGAGCTTTTCGTCGCTGGCAAATAGAGGGAACGATTTTCTCCCGCTTCCTTGGACGCGACGATTACAACTATACCCAAACCAGATAAAGCTCTAGACTCCCCGGGTAGTTATAGGCCAATCTCGCTCTTAAATTGCGACCTAAAAATTTTCTCAAAATTGTTGGCCAAACGGGTTTCCCACGTCCTGCCATCGTGGGTCGGCCCGGACCAGGTGGGATTTGTGGCCAGTAGGCAGGCTAAGGATGGGACCCGGAGGATGTTGGACCTGATTGGTGTTGCGGAGGCTAGGAGGGTCCCCAGTGCACTGCTGTCTCTTGATGCTGAAAAAGCGTTTGATAGGGTGCACTGGGGATACCTTCGGGCAGTTCTTGGGAAGTTTGGCTTTAGGGGGCCGATTTTGTCGGCCATCCTCAGCCTATACTCCTCCCCCAGCGCCAGGGTTCTTGCCTCGGGATTCCAGTCTAGAAGGTTCCACATCACGAATGGCACGAGGCAGGGTTGTCCAATCTCGTCTGTGATCTTCACCCTGGTGGTGGAGCCTCTGGCCGCCTTGGTCCGGGCTGACCCTCTGATTTCGGGTATTGAGGTTGGTGGAGTCTGTCATAAGATCGGATTATATATCGGATGACATTATAATCTCCTGTACAAAATTAGAAAATTCATTCCCAGCAATAATGGCTAATCTTACTCTCTTTTCCCAGGTGTCCCTTTACAAACTCAACTCCCCTTTCAGTGGTGCCCGGCGGGTGTCCCGTATCTGGGTATAACCCTGTGCTCCTCCTCCTCGATTGTGGCAACTAATATGGAGTCTCTTAGGAAGACCTTGCTGACCAGCTTAGATAATCACCCTCTGCAGTCCTTGTCCTGGATGGCCAGGGTACAAGCGTTTAAAATGCTACTTTTACCCAAAATAATCTACTGCTTCAGATGTATGCCTCTTGCCATCCCGGACAAACTTATTCAAAAACTTCAAAATTTAGTTAACAAATATATCTGGGCAAAAATGAAACCTAGGATCTCCAGAGCGGTGATGTCATTGCACATAAAGAGAGGAGGGATGGGGTCCCGGACTTTGGGGCCTACCACCGGGCGGTGATTTTGGAGGAGACAAAGGCATATTGGAACTCACACGGTAACTTGGGTTGGACCCAGATAGAAGGCTATTTTGTTGGGGGCGGAGAGTCTGGCTTGCGAAACATTCTGACAGCGGAATCGTTAAGACCTCTAAGGCGAGATTTTAAACTGGCCACGACCCGTTCCATGTTGCTGATTTGGCGTACACTCCCCCGGGACTGGACCTCTTTACCCTTATCTTTGATCCCCATTGAGGCGTTACGTTTTCACATCCCATCATTAGATGTGCCTAAATGGAATGCAGCAGGGATACATGCAGTCTCAGACTTGATGGTTGGAGATGACCTAATTGGTCATGAAGCCTTACTAGCTCAACATCCGTCTCTGGAGCAGATATTCCTGCAGTGCTTACAGGTTAGATATTTCTTGTTATCAGACTCCAGTGGATGTGGGGTGGGGAGGTCCTCCCCCTCTGCATTTCAGGGATTTCTGCTGTCGGACCCAGAAAAAACTAAAGGTCTTTCTATAATTTACTCAGCGATCCTGTCGTTGAGTGGTCCTCAGAAATTAGCATATATGAACAGGTGGGAGGAAGATTTACAATTTTCCTCATGTCTGTAGGATTGGGAAAGAGCAATTCGTCATATGTCTCGCTCAACTAGATGCATTAATCACCTTGAAATAATTAAGAAGATACACCTACGGTGGTACTACACTCCAGCGAGACTGGTTTACTTTGGTGGTCGAGTCTCTCCACTGTGTGGGAGACTTTGTGGCAAAAGAGGGGAACTTCCACATATGTGGTGGTCGTGTCCTAAGATAGCTCCTTTTTGGCATTTGATAGCCTGTTTGATTAAATCGGTCACAGGCTTGTCTATCCCCCTCACTCCACAATTAGCGATCCTCAACATAGGCCTGGATGACTTTCCTCTCATGTTTCACAAAACTTTGGTTTACATTTTGACAGCGGCTAGATTGTCCTTGGCTGCTTGCTGGAGGGAGGAGACCCCCCCCTAATCTGGCAGAGGTCACATCCAGAATTAACTTTATCTTTGCCCAGGAATATTATTTGGCGTTGAGCCTCCCGGATAGAAAACAGGCCTCAGTGGCTTGGCAGATCTGGGCCTCCCACCCTATGGCCACACCTGTACCTTTATAATAATGATGCTGTAATGATATTTTTGTCTGAGAAGCTTTAAAAAAGTGCCGTTTGAGATGCTTTATAATTACTTTATCTGAGATACCTGTTACTGCTCCTCATAGTCTTGAAACGTCTCCATGTCTTGACGAGAATGTGGGATTTCTTGTATTATGCATTTTAATGTAATCCCAATTAGGGGACATGCTATATATTACACTAATGAGAGAAATACTGCCCTCCACTCCCATCCCTCCCCCCCTCTTGCTTTCTCCCCCACCTTTAGCTTTGGATGAGCATTGATCTCTTATATTTTGATGTTGACTGCTTAGGTTGTAACCTTTATATGATTCTTTGTTTGTCATTTTCGAAACTTGCTTAATAAAAAATGTATTGACTCAAAAAAAAAATTCAGATTTCTAAAGATTTAAACATCTGAACACGATGCAATTCGGTGCCAGACGGGTTCAAGAAACAGATCTGGACTTACATGAAAAGTAGCTCCTCTCCCTTCTCTATGCCTCAGAGGTTCACATTTTATGACCAGCTGTAGTTTTTTCTCCCCAGCAAGGTCTAGCATGTGTAAGTAATCAATACTATTGTCACAATTATCCAATGCTTAACTTGCATTTGAAGAATTTAAATATTTTTATATAGCTCAGAACTGGACAGAAAATATAGCAAATATTACCATTTACACTCCAGTCCCTGAGACCTACGCCAATATAGGCGCAAAAAAGGACGGAAGGGGTCACACTCATCTGTCAAAATCTTAATTTTACACCCCAAAAGTGATCTAGCTTACACCTGCAATGCACACTAGCCCCCAGCTGGCGTCCTATTCTTCTGGCAGAGTACAATGAGTAAAAATAAATCTGATTTATTAAGCGGTGCACACCGTTTTATGAATCAGGTCTTTGTACTCCAGAAAGCGCTTCATTAAGACTGGTGTGCACAACGCTCTTCTTAATGACCACCACTGTATATTTAAAGCCTCAATCACTGTGGTGGAACATGCTCCGAGTGTTTGTTTAGTCATTTTTTTGATATTTAAAAAGAAAAATAATTGATATGTTTTCTTTACGGATCATTTGAACATGGGGACGCTACAACAGAACAAAGACTCAGTCTTCTCAGAATGCCACGTTTATTGGATGGAGGCAGATCCTTTTATGGTTTATTAAAATTGGACAAAAATATATCACAAGGTTTCATAATATTATGGCTTTATTGGCATGAAAATGTTAAGATAAATATATCATATATGATGGATTATACTTGAATAATGGGTTTTATGGTACTAATGACGCATTAAGTTGTCTGAAAATGTGTCAGTCACCCAACTTGACCTTGAGCCCACAGCTGCAAACAATTTGTCTTATTTTTCTAAATAGTTGGACAAATATATCCCATCCGGAAAACATTCAACATTCTTTGCTAAATTATATTAAATATTATGATGACCATCAAAACCAAAATTTCATAATATAAAGTTCATACATAAGACATTGCTATTGGGTACAAAGTTCAATCTAGGATGAAACATAGAAAATCATAACTTCTTTAATATTGATGAAAGATACAAAATAGAAACTTCTTTCACAGGCCCCTGCTCATCCAGACAACCTACAAATAAGGAAGAGTGATGCCACTTCAGAGACTAGTTCTGCCCTTGAAGAGGGGGAATTGATGAAGATCAGGAGGGATCTTAAGATGTGATCAGGAGGGATCTTAAGATATGACCAGGCTGGCACCAGCACCCATACTGTCAGCAATTGCCAAATCTCCAATCCCACAAGCAAAATGCGGGACGGCTGAGCCATTCCCCACCCCTCCTTGCCGTACCGCCCCTATAGCTTACCCAAATTCTAAATATCTAAAATGCCTTCGGGTAATTGACAACAAGAAGCTTCAAAATGATATCCTGCCCTTAATCTGAATGATTTTTGAAGAATATTTTTATTTCTCAATGAGACCAAGCAGGACATGGCCAGCCATGGAGCAGTGAGAATGCACCCGCTGAATCTCCTACACACAGCCAAGGAAACACACTAACTGACCCTTTTAAGTAATGGAAAAGGCTGGAAAGGACAAATTTAATAACGCATCGACACCTGTTTTTAGACCAACATCAACCAACCAATGTTGGTTCTAAACCAACATCAGATACAGGAGGAAACACAAAGAATAGAAGAATAGGCGCCATATACTTTTAAGGACTGGGAAAAAAGCCTGAAACACAAATCTTCACTCACCGACGACCAAAGGATCAGCTATCGGAAGAATCCATTCAACTGATGACATCACAGAGCTGAGAATGTTGAGATAATGTATGTTCCATCACTTTCAGATCATTACCTGCCTGAACTAGGACCTATGGATGTTGCGAATTCCTGCAGTGATATTGAAGCAGTAGAAGCAAATTGCTGTCTCACATTTGAAAGTCAAGTCTACACTGGATACACGTTTCAAAGTAAAGCAAAAAGCAGAGAATTATGACAAACCGGATGTACCCAACAATGAAGGTACATTATAATTTAAAATTATATCATTATTATTTAGTTATTAAAAAAACAAATTAATTTGTTTCCCCGTGTTATTTGCCCATTCAATTATTTATGTTATAGCAAAAATAAATGTTTGTACAGGAGATATGCGCAGGTTATATATCTTCATTATTCAGATTCCTAAAGATTTAAACATCTGACCACGGTGGAAGTCGGTGCCGGACGGCTTCGAGAAACAGATCTGGATTTACATGAAAAGCAGCTTCTCTCCCTTCACTATGCGTCGGAAGTTCACATTTTATGACCAGCTGTAGTTTTTTCTCCCAGCAAGGTCTAGCATGTGCAAGAATCAAATGTATTGTCAACTTATGCAATGCTTAACTTGCATTTGAAAAATTTTAATATTTTTATATAGCTCAGAACTGGAGAAAAAATATAGCAAAATTTACCATTTACACTCCAGTCCCCGAGACCTACACCAATATAGGCGCAAAATAGGATGGAAGGGGTCACACTCATCTGTCAAAATCTTAATTTTACCCAGAAAAGTGATCTAGCTTAGACCTGCAATGTACACTAGCCCCCAGCTGGCATCCCATTCTTCTGGTAGAGTACAATGAGTAAAAAATAAATCCGATTTATTAAGCGGTGCACACCATTTTATGAATCAGGTCTTTGTACTCCAGAAAGCGCTTCATTAAGACTGGTGTGCACTAGGCTCTTCTTAATTAATCACCACCACTGTTATTTAAAGCAGTGTTTCCCAAACTCAAGTCCTCACGGCCCCCAACAGGTCATGTTTTCAGGATTTCTTTAGAATTGCACAGGTGAAGGAATCATCATCAAGGCATCACCTGTGCAATACTACAGAAATCCTGAAAACATGACCTGTTGGGGGCCGTGAGGACTGATTTATAGCCTCTCTCACTGTGGAAGAACATGCTCCGTGTGTTTAAGTCAATTTTTTTTAGATTTCAAAAGAAACAAAATATATGGCTTCTTTAAGGATCATTTGTACATATGGACCCTGCTCGTCCAGACAACTTGCAAATAAGGAAGAGTGATGCCACTTCAACGACCAGTCCTGCTCTTGAAGCAGAAGGACAAACTGATAAAAATTAGGCAAGATCTTCAGATATGGCCAGGGCAGCGCAAAGTTTGACGTTATAGAAAAGCTTGAAACGAGTCATCATCAAGATTCGTCTATACCTTGAGATGAAGGCGCAATTCATTACCACATTAGGGAACTCAAGGTTCGGGTCACCTCTCTGGAAATCAAGGTGTTTCAGGAAGAGCTGCAATATTCTGAGATTCTGCGCAACTTGGAGCAGATCAGCAAGGAGATCCATGCCTGGTGCATGCACATGCCCCTATTAACACTGCAGACCCTGACTCAGAGATGAAGGCGCAATTCATTACCACATTAGCGAACTCAAGGCTCGGGTCACTTCTCTGGAAATCAAGGTGTTTCAGGCAAAGTTGCAATATTCTGAGATTCTGCGCAACTTGGAGCAGATCAGCAAGGAGATCCATGCCTGGTGCATGCACAGGCCCCTTTTAACACTTCAGACCCTGACTCTGAGAGATGAAGCCCCCTCCTCTATGCTAGACGGGGAAGTAGGCCCGCCGGCAGACACAGTCCTCAGTCTGCAGACCAGCGCCTCCGACCTGCAGAAAAGAGATTCCGTGGAGCACTTGAGAGGTCTGAGTGACGTGACCAGCTTGGAAAGGAAGGACCCAGACCCCAAGGATTTATTTTTATGTAAAATTAATTTTAATTCATATCTTGTAAACATTGCTTTTAGGGGATTTACGAAGTGGTCCAGAGATCCTGCAGCTGCAACTAAACGATCCTTTCCGTGTGTAAGTAAGCAATCTTATTGCCACAATTATGCAATGCTTAACAATGGCAATATTTTTATGTAGCTCAGAACAGGAAAAAAAATCTAGAAAATGTTGACATTTACACTCGAATCCCAGTGAACTACACCAACATAGGTGCAGCATGGGTGGGAACAGGTCACACCAGTCTGTCAAAATCATAATTTTACACAAAAGTGACATAACTTAGACTTGCAAAGTACACTAGCCCCCAACTGGTGAACATTTCTCATGGAAGAGTACAATAATGAAACCCTCAATCACTGTGGTGGAACGTGCTCTGAGTGCTTGTTCAGCCATTTTTTGATATTTCAAAAGAAATAAAATATATGTCTTCTTTACAGATGATTTGAACATGAGGACATTCTAACAAAACACAGACTCAAGTCTTCTCAGAATGCCACGTTTATTGGACGGAGGCAGATCCTTTGATAGTTTATTACAATTGGCCCAATATATATCACAAGGTTACATAACATTATGGCTTTATTGGCAAGTAAATTATATGTCAAAATAAATATATCATATATGATGGATTTACTAGAATAATGGGTTTTATGGCACTAATTAAGTTGTCCAAAAATGTGGCAGTCAACCAACTTGACCTTGACCCCACAGCTGCAAACAATTTGTCTTATTTTTCTAAATTGGTTGGACAAGAATATCTCACCTGGGAAACATTCAACATTCTTTGCTAAATTGTATTAAATATCATGATGACCATCAAAACCATAATTTTATAATAGAAAGTTCATACATAAGACAATGCTACTGGGTACAAAGTTCAATCTAGCATGAAACAGAATATCATAACTTCTTTAATATTGATGAAATATACAAAATAGAAACTACTTTCACAGGCCCCTGCTCATACAGACAACCTACAAATAAGGAAGAGTGATGCCACTTCAATGACGTCCTGCTCTTCTTAAGATATGACCAGGCTGGCACCAGCACCAATGCTGCCAGCAATTGCCAGATCTCCAACAAGCCCACAACCAAAATCCGGGACGGCTGAGCCATTACTTACCCCTCTTTGATGTACCGCCCCTATAGCTTACCCAAATTCCACATATCTAAGATGTCTTAGGGTAACTGTCAACAAGCAGCTTCAACATGATGTCCTGACCTTAATCTGAATTTAGTTTTTGAAGATTATTTTTTATTTTTCAAAGAAAAATGAGACCAATTGTAGCGACCGGTGGTAAGGCCGCGGGTGTGTGTGTATGATCTTTCTCAACAGAATCTCCATACTCAGATTTAACCGGTAATAACGTTTCTTTACTGTAAAACATGTTTATATCACAGTCAACCGAACTATATGCGCACTTGTATATATTAGAGTCTCTGGATCTTCACTTCTTCCGGGTACGCAGCAAGAAAAGAAAACACAACAATGAAGGTATCTTTCCCTAACTTTCCCTAAAATCACGTACCAGTCTATCACAGAAGAAGATGTCGCTCCCACGTAGCAGGCCTGG
The DNA here is from genome assembly GCA_033576535.1 of Allobates femoralis. Classification (NCBI taxonomy): domain Eukaryota; kingdom Metazoa; phylum Chordata; class Amphibia; order Anura; family Aromobatidae; genus Allobates; species Allobates femoralis. The sequence goes on along the minus strand of JARQOC010000002.1, from coordinate 710,767,485 downwards.
GGATCTCCTCAGTCTTCTTCTTTGGTCTCCTTCTGCAGGTAACAGTCTGTCTCTCCCAGTCTCAGGGCACACAGAGCAACAGCAGAAGGGAGATCACAGCAGCACAAATGGCTCCCTTATGTCGGTCACGGCCCCTGCGCATGCACCCTGGGTGCTCGGCGGGCAAGGTTTTGCAGAGCGGCAAGAGTCACAGCACCAAAGTCCAGTGGCCCAGGATCAGTCACAGGGGCTTCTGCAGGGTGATTTTTCCGGCAAGGTGTTGCAAAGTAGTCCACTTTAAACAGACATCCACAGGCAGATCTTCTCTGGTTCAACTCTGTTTCTATACTGCACTGATTCTCTGCTTTCACTTCCTGGGTAAACAACAGAGATGGTGGGGGAATTCCACCCTCTGTGATTGTAGAGTCCACTGATGCCCCCTGGTGGACAAGTGCGGACTGTGCACAGTTCATTTCAGTGTCAATTTCAATAATACAATCTGAATTGTACACCTCATTACATACCCCCCACTTAAAGGTTGACAGTCCCTGTCAACAACCATCGGCTCCAAGGCAGTGATGGCCGTTGATATCACAGGGATTGATCTCCGGCGGAGTAGGGACCTCTGTTGGGGGAAACCGTCATCCCCCCGTTCACGTTCGCTCCCTTGTTCAGGGCTCACAATATCTCCAATAAACTCAGTCACGTTTTCTAACCGGGGAGAACAGGATCGCCGGCGGTAGCGGCGCCGGTTGGGGGCAAATCTGCTTCCTTTAACGGGAACACCCCCAGGACCGGTGACGTCGGCGGCCTCTGTACCCCTCTCTCCCTTCACAACATCAAACTGTACCACCTCCCCATCACCAACGCTGCGGAGGCACTTACGAGGATTGTTACTCTTTATGGCAGTCTGATGTACAAACACGTCATCCTTTGTGTCATTCCTGTTGATGAAGCCATACCCATCGCGGACGTTAAACCACTTCACTGTCCCCTGGACCCGAGTGGCCAGTACTTGCTTATCGGTCTGGCTCTGTCTCTTCACACCCTTTTCCCTGATCTCCCTGCCGAGCGAACCGCTTTGGCTGGGGCGTCTAGTTTAAAGGTGGCTGCTGTTGTGGGGCATGACTTGCTGGTTCTGGTATATCGGACCACGGATGGAGGATGCGGACAACGGTTTGCCCTATGGCGGGGGTCGCCACATGTCCAGCACCTTCCCATAGGCCGACTGGGTTGCTGTCTTGCTTGCCTGTCCGCCTGTTGGTCTAGCCTGAGCTGTAGCATCTGTTTCTGCAACTCTGCTACTATCTGCTTCAATTCTTCCGTGTCACTGCTCGGAGTGCTGGCACCGGATATGGACCTGCAGGCCGTAGTATAAGTCTGGTTATAAGCTACTACCGGGAGGAGATTCTGTTGATCACACATCCTGCCGACTACGCCAGATGTAGCGACCGGTGGTAAGGCCGCGGGTGTGTGTGTATGATCTTTCTCAACAGAATCTCCATACTCAGATTTAACCGGTAATAACGTTTCTTTACTGTAAAACATGTTTATATCACAGTCAACCGAACTATATGCGCACTTGTATATATTAGAGTCTCTGGATCTTCACTTCTTCCGGGTACGCAGCAAGAAAAGAAAACACAACAATGAAGGTATCTTTCCCTAACTTTCCCTAAAATCACGTACCAGTCTATCACAGAAGAAGATGTCGCTCCCACGTAGCAGGCCTGGGGATCTCCTCAGTCTTCTTCTTTGGTCTCCTTCTGCAGGTAACAGTCTGTCTCTCCCAGTCTCAGGGCACACAGAGCAACAGCAGAAGGGAGATCACAGCAGCACAAATGGCTCCCTTATGTCGGTCACGGCCCCTGCACATGCACCCTGGGTGCTCGGCGGGCAAGGTTTTGCAGAGCGGCCAGAGTCACAGCACCAAAGTCCAGTGGCCCAGGATCAGTCACAGGGGCTTCTGCAGGGTGATTTTTCCGGCAAGGTGTTGCAAAGTAGTCCACTTTAAACAGACATCCACAGGCAGATCTTCTCTGGTTCAACTCTGTTTCTATACTGCACTGATTCTCTGCTTTCACTTCCTGGGTAAACAACAGAGATGGTGGGGGAATTCCACCCTCTGTGATTGTAGAGTCCACTGATGCCCCCTGGTGGACAAGTGCGGACTGTGCACAGTTCATTTCAGTGTCAATTTCAATAATACAATCTGAATTGTACACCTCATTACACAATCAGAACATGGCCAGCCATGGAGCAGTGAGAAAACACAGCCAAGAAAACAAGACTAACTGGCCCTTTTAAGGTATAGGAAAGGCTGGAAAAGACAAATTTAATGCCACATCGACACCTGCTCCTAGACCAACATCAACCAACCAATGTTGGTTCTAAACTAACATCTGGCACAGGAGGAAACACAAAGAATAGCTGACATATACTTGTAAGGACTGTGGAAAAAGTCTGAAATACAAATCTTCACTCTCCGCACAGCAAAGAATCAGCAATCCATTCACCTGCACCTACTACGGACAAAGATATGCCCACAGATCCACTGTTCTGGACCATGAGAAATGCACACAGGCAGCAAGCCCCTCTCATATTCCATGTGCGCCCACAGTTTCACTACAAGAAACATGAACATGAGGCTGTACATGGGTGAGAATTCATTCTCCTGATCAGATAGCGGGAAAAGCTGTAGCAGCCGTTTATAAATGCCGAAGATGTATTTATGTGCCGAATGCGGGAAGACGTTTTCAGGGAGATTGCTCCGTGCGAAAGATGAGAGGACTCACAGGGCGGAACATCCTTTTCCCCTCCATACAGAGCAATCATTTTATCATTCTATAACCTCTCAGAAAAAGATCTTAATCTTTTAAGAAACAGTCTGACTGTTGTACCCACGGAACATGTTGATCTATTTATGTGAGCCAAAGATTTGGCTCTGTTTGGTAGAGGGTTAAAGAGGGAAAGATTTTTGAACACTATCAAAAAGGAAAAACACTTCAACAAGGAAAAACACTTCAACAAGGAAAAACACTCCTTGCTGGGTATAAGTGAAGACGATAGAGAGATTTTTGAAGAGTTATCAAATTTACAAAAAAGTAGGTGTGATATTCATCTAATCTCACTAATGATGAAATGAATGCATTGGTAGAACTTTTAAGTCTTTAATCCAAATCTGTGCAATACAAGAAAGAAATATTAAAGTAAGTTTATAATGTTGATATATAGAATCTAAATCTAAGTGTCACCATTCAGAGATACTTATTTTTTTTATATTGTGATATCACTAGAAACATTGTGGTTTTTCCCCCAATGAAGAAATTCTTGATGTCCATTGATTTGATTTTCTTATCTTTATTTGGAACGGTGGCTGGACCTTTTCAATATAAACTGGCAGTTGAGGGGGTTAATTATCACTTCAAGCCTTGGGGGCTAAAGTGGGTCAGGATGTTTACAGCAGTGACGTGGTATTTTTATTTATCTATTTAGTTGCAGATACGGAGAGTACAGTAGTGTATAATGCTCCTCAGGAGGCTTCATAGTTTGGAGATTATTTATTTATTTATTTTTTTCAGGTTTTCCACATTTATTAGTTTAAAAAAAATAGTGTATATAAACAACACTTGTTTTCCAAATTCATTTTTAGGAAAACCCAGCATTCCTCAGCCACAGTATTCCTTGTAACTCTTCAGCTAAAAGTTGTCAGATTTATCTCTTGTGGGGGAGCTTGAAGGAATTAGTCCCTCTTTTTAGGAGTTCGGGAGGGTGGTACATTGTCTTTGGGACACTTGTCATCTGGTGGAACACCAAACTATAGGTGAAAAAGTATGGTTTGTGACACAAATGGAGGGCACCCGAGCTCACAGAGGTAGAGGGGAACGTGTTCCATGACAGCTCTATAAGACCCAAGATGAGAATTCTGGCAAGACCTGGCAGGACGCTGGTATCTGTGCACCACAACAGATACGGCAACGTGTGAAAGTACCAGATATAGAACTGATAATGTAGAGAGCGGCTGAATGTAACACCCAGGAAGTTACTAGAGAACAAGACGAATATGATCTTATTTGCTGAAAGTCTGCGTGACTGCAGTTTCCTCTGTGCTGGATCCTTTAAGAGTGAAAAAATGCTCTGTCCGGACCTGTGCCATCGGAAGAAACAGAAGAGCAGTAGTCCAGCGAGGTGAGCTGAAAGTAACGCTAAGTGGAAAGCCCGATGCTGAAACACATACTCAGGGAGGAAACGCCAATTTACTGTCCACTGGAACAAGAATTGCCTACCAAAATCAAAGGATCGCAGGAGATATCCAGCAGGGTTTTCTAGCACTTTATTTCCTGGGGTGGACTTTTAATTTTCTTTTCCTTGTGTGCCGACAGTGATGTAGAGATCTTTATCAAATATACAGAAAGCACATACATTAAATATTACATACACTTTACATCACAACTCCACATTTAAACACTATTTATGGTCTAAATACAGTAAATTGCTCCTTCCTTGTTGTCCTTTTTGACACTTGATTTCTTTCCTTTTAAAGATTAGTCAGTAGATATTGTCGCTTTTAATCAGGGTTTTCTAGCAGAAAGGGGAGGGCCAAGATAACCTGAAGCAGGGCACAGATACAGAGTTTTGGTATCATGCGCAGTAGCCCAAACTGGCACACAAGGAGGTACAGAAGTCCAGTCTAGTAGTAGAATGTTCATTTTGACAGATACTGCCAGGACCAGTGGCCCGGTGTCCCCCTGCAGCTTGGTGAAGTCGTAGGTCCCGTTCAACACACCCTCCACCTCGGCCATGTAGGCTCTCCAGTCAATTTCTGTGTATGGGACCCTCTGGATGACCCAGTGTGTGACCACCAGCTCGGCCAGGCACACTCCCAGCAGCGCTGTGTACCGGGGATCCACCAGAACCTGCAGCTTGTTGTCCCATCCCCGGCGCAGGCCGTCCATGAGGCTAGAGCGCCCCCCGGTGGGAGCCCCTCTCCTCTGGGCAGCAACAGCTGGAGCCATCAGAACAGTGACAGCTGCACCGGACCAGCCGGAAACAGGAAGCGGCAGTGCGAGGCCGGGAAGGAGCAGCCACAGGACCGGCAACGGGACCGTTTGGGGATTATTTTTTTTATCATCAATAAGTTTTTTATTAAAGAATTTTCACATTAATAACAACGTACAGTGAATAAGATCTACACAAAGTAGACCCACAACAGGTTCAGGATAAAGAAGGGTAACAATGAAGCCCAAAAGGCGGTGGCTTCTGAACCTATAAAGAAGACACAGGTGAGATAAAAATTAACTTAGGGTAGAAAGGGGGGACATAGGAAAGGGAGAGAAAAGTAGATGAAAAAGAAGGTAGGGAAGATGGGCAGAGTACAAGAGGCGAAAGTCGTCAAAGAGTAGGGATGGAGGGATGAAGGGATGAAATGGGGGGCAGAGACCGGGAGGTTGGGGAGAAGCGACCCAACAGAAGGACCCCAAAAGGTATCCTCAGTCAGGAAGGGGATTAGCCAAAGGGTGAGAGGCCCACTGGGACCACGCCTCTCTGGTGTACCGCCTCGGGGCCAGTTCCCTCGCCAGCCAGTACTCGTATACAAAGATCACATTTAGTTTAGTTGTAAGATCACTCATGGTACGGGGGGAGGAGGACTTCCATATGGCCGCTATGCATCCCCTAGCAGCTATAAGGATAAAGGACACCAGGTTACGAGTCACCGGGGGCATCACCTCCAAGCCAATATGGAGAACAGCAAGCTGGGGTGTAAGTGGGACCCTTGTATCTACCAGTGTACCTATGAGTGAGTCCACCGTCGTCCAAAACTGAGCCACTTTCGGGCATTCCCACCACATGTGAGCCAGAGTGCCCCTGCCTCCACAGTTGCGCCAGCAGAGGGAGGAGAGCGAACCACTTATTCTTGCCAAGCGAGTGGGAGGCAGATACCATCTCAGGTGGACTTTTTTAATTGCTCCAAGTGGTTAACACATCTTGTCACTCGGCCCACATACCTGATAGCACCCTCCCAGTCATCTATATCCGCCCTAAAGTCTAGGTCTGATTCCCACTTAGAACGATAAGGAAAGGCTATCGGGGCAAGCACCTCCAGCAGGCCCATGTATAACAACAATAAGCCCTTACGCACTTGCGGACCTGCAAGAAGGAAGGAGCGCAACGGGGACAAACCCAAGCGTGGGAAGGTCCTGCCGCCACTTCTAGATGCCAGAAAATGGGAAATCTGATATAGCTGAAAGAAGGAGTGACCTACCTGAGGAAACCTCTCCCCAAACTCGGCAAACGACATAAGTCTGTCTCCTACCAATATGTCGGACAGATGCGTCAAGCCACCAGCCAACCAATCCTTGAGACGCAATGAGGGGATGTGCAACCTTAGGGGCCCCAGGTGAATCGAGGAGGGAGAAAGCTCAGTCCACACGTCCGGAGTCTTCCTCCAAGCCAAAATCAAGGCCCTTATCGAGGAAAGGCCAAACATAGACTGTGTAGGGCCCAAGGCCTCCGCCATTAAAAGGTGACGAAGGGATCGGCCCTCGACCTGCTCCATCTCAATCCTCCACCACCCCACATCCGAATATTCCGCCCACCACAACTTAGTTATTTCCAGCAGTGCAGCTCGATGATATGAAGCCAGGTCAGGAACTCCCATGCCCCCCCTCCTCACTCCCATTACATTACTCGTCTGGCCACTCTTGAGCGTCTGTGTGCCCAAATGTAGCTATTCGTGGCCGCCTGTAATTGAGCCAAGGCTCTGGAAGGAAAGGTCAGAGGGACACAGCGGAAAAGGTACAATATCCTCGGCAACCACATCATCTTGAATGCATGAACTCTCGCTATCCAAGACAGAGAGGTGGACTTCCCCTCTGACGTCTCCTTATGTAACGCCTTAAAAAGGGGGTCCAAGTTGCGTCTGACAAAAGATGCCAGGGGACAAACCGTGATCCCTAGTAGGGAATACCCTCCGGGACCAATCTAAATGGGAGGTCCCTGGAGAGGGAAGCAACAACAGACTCCGGAACCCCAACAGGATAGATCAGAGACTTCGTGGCGTTTAGTTTATAGTATGATACAGAAGCAAATTCCTCAAGGAGCTCCAAGGCCCGAAATTTACATATGCTGATAGAATCTCAAGAAAAAAAAAAAAAAAAAATGTACAAGGATTATAATAACCTGTCATCATTCATAATAATTCATCAGGTCTTGCCGGATATTCATACCTAGGGGGGCTCTGGATTTTAGTCGATACATCCACCACATTTCTCTGTTGGTCAATTTTCGTTTTATATCTCCCCCCCGAAACGGAGCCTTAACCCTTTCAATACCGCGGACCTCAAATGAACTGATATCCCCATTATGTTTATGGATGAAGTGTTTGGATGCAGCAGAGCTCTTATGGGTGATTTTATTCACTGCATCAGACAAGTGTCTCCTAATTCTGACTTTCAGAGGGCCCCCTGTGCACCCCACATACTGCTGCTCACAGATGGTGCAATTAATCACATATACAACATTGAGGGTGTTACAGTTGATGTAGTGGTTAATTTTGTACATCTTTTTAGTAACTGGTGAGTGAAATTCCTTGCTATTCACCATGTATTTACAGCAGGTGCAGATATTGTGCCCGCACTTGTAGGAACCTTTAGTACTCAACCAGTTTTCCTTCTCTTTTAACCTCTTATCCTCACTAAAAAAGAGGCTGGGGGATAGGATATGGTTCAGACTAGGAGCTTTTTTAGCGATATATCGCACTGGTTTGGATAGGATTTGGTTCAGTTTTTTATCCTGACTCAGCATAGGGATCCTTTTTCTGATGATATTAATGATTTCTTTATACTGGGGGCTGTATGTGGTAGTGAAGGTGATATGCTCCTCACTAGACATACGTTTAATACTTGTATTATTAAGCATGGTGTCTCGATCAATGTCATCAATAATGCTCTCAGCCCTCTGGAGCATCCAGGTGGGATAGCCCCTATGAGTCAGTCTATCCTTCACCTCCCTCTTGCTCCTGGCATAGACTTCCTTGGTGGTACAGTTCCTCTTGTATCTGTACAGTTCCCCCACAGGGATGTTTTTTATTACATGTTTTGGGTGACATGATCTGACATGTAATATGGAGTTAGTGGCGGTACTTTTCCTAAAGGGGGAGATTGTGATGACTGAATCTGAATCTAGATCTAGGGTAACATCTAGAAAATTTATATTTCTGCCACCCACTGTATAGGTAAATTTCAAATTCATTTCATTATCATTCATATATTTGAGGAATTCAGATATCAAATCTGCCGGTCCCTCCCATATCAGGAGCAGGTCATCCAGATAGCGCCCCAGCCACCTGATATGGGGGGAGAAGGGGTTGGCATGAGAAAACATGAACAGACTCTCCCAGGCTGCCATATACAGATTAGCAATAGATGGAGAGAACCCTGCGCCCATCGGGGCTCCACAAACCTGCAAAAAAAATTCTTTGTTAAAGGAAAAGAAATTATGTTTAAGGAGAAAGTCCGCAGAGGAAATCAGAAACTCCTGTATGGCCGGAGTGTAATCACTGTAATCCTGGAGATGTCTACTCAGGATTGAGATTGTCAGATCATGCATCAGGGAAGGATACAGAGCCTCCACATCACAGGAGAGGAATATGCAATCTCTAAACCATGTAGTGTTATCCAGGGAGGAGATCAGGTGCTTTGTGTCTTTTATGTGACCTGGTAATTTGGAGACTAGCGGCTGCAGATACATGTCCACCCAGGTACTGAGGTTTTCCCCCATACTCCCAATGCCTGCCACTATGGGTCTGAATGTAGGGGGAAAAACTTCCTTATGAATCTTAGGCAGGGAATGGAAGATGGGGATTATAGGGTGTTCCACAAATAAATCCTCAGACAATTTTTCGTCCAGAGCTCCCATAGCAAAACCCTCAGAAAGCAGATCCTTTAATTTTTTCTGGAATAGTTCGGTGGGATCGTGCTGTAGTCTCTTATATGTGCTGTTATTATTCAGCATCAACATGTTCTGCTGTACATAGAGCCCTGCATTCAGTAGGACCACAGCTCCCCCCTTGTCAGCTCTTCTGACTATGAGATCCTGATTCTCTCTAATCTCCTCCAGAGCTTTCCTTTCTGATTTACTCAGATTGGGTCTGCTGTGGTTACATGAGGATTTTTTCAGTTCCATCAGGTCTTCCTCTATACATTCCTGGAATGAATCCAAGATGTTAGGTCTTGAGTTAACAGCTGGACATTCGCTTTTCCTTTATACCACCTGCGGCACTGCAGGATCCGTGCGCTGGGACTGAAGAGAAGGTGAGCTGATCTTTTTTGCTTTTTTCAGTATTATAGTAGTTATATTCTTGTATATAGGGGCAGTATTATAGTAGTTATATTTACTATGTATTTTATAGGAGCAGTATTATAGTAGTATATATTCATTTTAAGTAATTTGGGAGCAGTATTATAGTAGTTTATTCTGATAAGTAGTAGTTATATTCTTGTATATAGGAGCAGTATTAAAGTACTGAGTATGGAGTTAATTAATATTGCATTATTTACAATAATTTGTATTCTTGTGAGTATAACAACACTTTGTTCTCTGTGTCTCTCTTTATATAGGGTCTCCTGCACAGTTGTAGATTTTTCTGAATATTTCGGGATTTGTCCTTGGCCGTTTGTCTCTGATGCGTTTCCTGTTTTCACCTTTCTTGTTTTGTTCATATTTTGTTTGTTTTTTCCTTTGGTGGAAATGAGTTCAACATCTCAGAACCCGAAGTCATTAAAAGATTCTTGAGGATATGAATAAAGTAAATAATGCAGGGTTTGTATTTTATGAACCAGGGGTGGGTTCGGACTTGGATTTAAAAACAAGAACTACATGGTTCGTAGGAGAACCCCTATCAACAGATCATTACACAATATGTAATAAAGTCAATAGAAGTCAACATGATCCACACTGCCTGGCACTAGATGGTCTGCAGAGATCTTGGTGTGCCAAGGCCCCAATGGTGGGAATCTTAAATTATTTATATTGTCTGGTAGATAAGGTAATGTACACTGTGCCCCTCAGGAAAGCCTGCACATTGTCCCCTGGGATATATCTGGTGTGTGGCCACAAAGCCTTTAAATGGTTGCCACCTGGAGGGGAAGCAAGATGCACTCTAGCCAGATTAGAGCCAGTGCCTCTCCCCACTCCACACCTTCCCAATTGGGACCATGGCACTACTGTAAGTAATAAGGAGCACTCTAACAACCAAACTGTTTGGTGGAATGGAGTACTCTCAACCCTAGCCTTGTTTGGAGGCACTTGGGGGTGGATTCTGGGAACAATGTGCATGTTGGGGCTGATCCTTATAGGATGCTGCACTGTAAATGCTCTGATCAGGATAATAAAACTCTGTACATGAGGCCACTAAAGGGTTGGCACCAGGTACAGAAAAATCAGTATAAAAGGAATGGCATGATGTTGCTCATCTTTCTCTAAGAAAGGGATTGAGAAGTCCAATGTCATTCAGCTCTTGCAGAGACGATAGTGAATATAGATATATAATCTTGGTCATCCTGATAGTCTGGAAACTAATAAAGTGTTGTGTTTCACAGATAAAATAGAAGCATTGCTAAAGTTTAAAAGGATACCACTTAAATTCTGAACTCTAGAGTGTTCAGTGAATATCTATATAATATGAGTAAACTAATATATATAATGAGTGAACTAAAGTTTTCTTCTTTTAAGTTAATAGAGTGAAGTAATCCTGTGCCATAAACTAATGATGGGAGAAATAGATGTCTCCATTGCAATAATGACTGCACCTGATGACAAGCACGCCAGAATGGACAAAGCTGAAACTTCAGATGACCCAATCCCTCCCAAATTGATTCAAGAGGGCTGACTAGATGACTGGCAAGCGTCGTGCACCTTATTGCAGGGACTTTTGATTGAAATCAAGACTCTACCTGAGCTATGATGAGAGTCAAGATGCATTTACACCTATTATATGCCCATTGTGGCTTCACATTTAGGCTCAAAAGGTAACACCAGGAATACGGACAAGGAACAAGATTCTACAGTTGCACCCCCACAGTTTGGGTCAGTACCCTGTTGTCATTACAGGAGGGTAATCCAAGTGTGACTACTGGTTTTGCCAGTATGGTTCACAAATATAGGCCTGTGGTGGGGTGCATCTCTGGATAAGTTACCTACACAAGCATAAGGATTAGAGAATGTGTGTTGCAAATGAAAATAAAGATGTGTGAATGCTTACAGGGGAAACCACCAAATGGGCAGCTCAGAATGGTATATATTACCCATAGTGTATGCAGCTTATCTGTGTATTCTGTGATATATCGCCTGTCCAGGGGGTCATCCTCTATATAGGCAGAATAGCAGCTTAAGGTTACACAAGGTAATATATCATGTATCTTCAGAAATTCAAACAATTAGAGGAGGAAATAATGTCAGGGCAATTACCTGACATTCCTGAGTAATTGTTTTAATAAGTAATTGTTTGATTTATTGAAGAATATACATATATACACAATTATATGTATGACTCCTAAGATGGCGTCCAGAGCTCTTATGTAAGTTGTTTTTAAGTAAGAACATATAGGGATCTTTGCTTTCAGGATGACTCCATTCAGGTATTTTGAGTAGTATTAGAGTTTTCAGATGGAATAATATGTGTAATATTCTACATGAATTGTCAAATAAATTCACAAAACCTAAATTAATAATCATTCACGCTGATGGGAATGATCAGGGAATGGCAAGAACATTGATTTTGCTCTGGCAAATGAACAAAGCTTTGTCTTGTCTTCAGAGTCATTTCCCAGGTTCTTTATTTATATTTTTCCAGATTATACCTCGTTTAATGTGGAAATCCAAACAATTGTTGTTCATGGAGAAGATTAGAAAACGTGTCAATAGTGAGATGGAGAAGTTTGTGTTAGTTTTTAAGGGATTTTGTAGAGACACCAAGACTTGGAAGGATTTGCTCCGGGTCTCTATAGAGGTGACTTTCTTCACTTATCTGAAGTGGGACTTGATATTTTCAGTTTCTGTTTCCAGAGTATTGTTGATAGATGATTACATTTTGGAGGGTGATCACCTCTTTGAGTTGGGCCGGTTGGGAAAATCACTCAGCTCCTCCGGGCGGATTGGACACACTGTAATCTTTATGGTTTATTTCGTTGGTGATTTTAAATTAATTAATTTTGTATATATATAAATGGATTCACTTATTTCAGTAACTCTTAATAAATGACCAGCCATACTCTGAGACTCGGTGGCATTTATGTATGTTATGTAAGGTTAAAGATATATTTGTATGGTAAGTCTGGGCCCTGTGAGTCCATGAGTATAATAGAAGTTCTCAGTTTATCCCAGTGATGGCCGTAGGCTTCATTTGGCTCCACACTTTTTTGTCTCATTTTCCTATTGCTTGTAGTGTTTGAGCCGCTTAAGCCACTCTAGATAGAAATACCCTCTGCATAATGGATTGTGTGACCACTTTAACGAGTCTTGTCCCATAAGTTTGGGTAAAAGGCCAAACAGAGTTCTGAGCATGGGAAAGTGAAAAAAAAATGAAATTCCTTTATCTGAATAAGCGACATCTCAACATTTCTATCAGTAAAAGAATTACATTGCAGACTGTGGCACAGATGCCTCGCTCCTCTCTTTTGTTAGTGAATATATATATATATATATATATATATATATTATTATATATATTTAGATATGTGTATGAGCGTATTGTCAATGTAGAATGTACACTGTAACATGTAACCCAGCAGCACAATCCTCCACAATACTGTGCACAGACTGAAGATCTGACAGTTTGGTCCCCGGCTGTGATGTCATACATAGTTCTCAACTATGACATCATGCCTGTAACACTGCACATCATGAAATGAAGAAACCACTGACCATTTAGCCAATGTTTGATGGGAATGAGGCTGTTACCCGGTGAATTCTGCAGATTCCTGTATAAATCCAGATGTGAATATTATGATGGTGATTGGAAACATCTTCCCTGATCGGCTCATTATAATTTATCACTGCAGGTGAGGGCTCACAAACTTATGTCATCACAACTGTCTAATGAATAAATTACCATGGGTTAGGAAAGTCTGTAGGACTCCTCAGAATATGAAGATCACGGTCCCATCCTCCCCCTTTAAAAAAATGTTCTTTTTAAGTGTAGAGGATATGTATAGAAATGATTGTAACAATATAATTAATGGTTACTTTATCCTTCTTAGATTCCTCCAGCGTCACTTATTGCAATATAATGTATGGGAGATTATTTTCCAACTGGACCGTATGTAGGATTCTAGAACATCTTCCCTGAATATCACAGACTGTATGGGGTCACCATGTCCATTATCCTATAGTAGATAACCGAGGAAACACCAAGTGATACAGGGAGAAAAAAAAAAGCATCACACCATTCCAATATAAAGGAGTTGTCACTACTGGGGCTGACACATAAATACGCCCCAGAATTTGATAAAAAAGGAAGAAAATGTAAAAACATCAGTTGATCAATATTACGAAAACCTCAAAGAGAGAAAGGATAAAAACTTCAGGAGGGATCGTGAGGGATTTAGAAATAGAGGCCTATCCTAAATGATCTTTGATTGATGATCAAGTTACTAAACCCCCCCCCCCCCCCCCCCTCTTACATAGACAACTCTGATTTTGAACATCAACCTAGACCTGGTAAATTTAGTACTGTAGCAACATTCTACACCCCACCTAAAATTCGCAAGGGAGAAACCCCCCTAAAAAGGAGACCAATTGTATCAGGGGTAGCTGCTTTGTGTCAAAATTATAGTGTAGCGGGCGGCTGGCAGCACGGGGTCCCCCAGGGGGTGGGGGCAGTGGGCCCCTCATGGCTTGGGGCACGGGGCGCTCGGCCCCCCTGCCCCCGCTAGGTACGGTGGTGGGTGGAGGGGAGAGGCTGGAGGGCGGACGGAAGTTCCGAGAGCGGAACATTCCTCCGCCGCTCCTTGTAGCCGGGGGACCGCGCAGTGGTGACACATCAGGAGCATGGGTCGAGACCATGACGGAAGTAATATTCCGGAAGTGGCCTTCGGCTTTTATTATATAGGATATTATATAGGAAGACAATGGCAGACAAGCAAATTCCCGTAGTGGATGTTGTGGATACAGACATCCGCACCCCAAATGGAACAATTCATACTCTTCATGTTGGAACCTCAGCGATTATCTTATACAGCCTTCTTGGATTTGGAGTTGGCATCTTGGTTTGTGGCGGAGGCCTTATTGCTTACTGCGTTAAAAAGGGTCTCGGCCCAACCTTAATCGCCTTATGTAACAACTGTCTGTCGGTTATCAGACGCTTCCTGCCAGGGCACTAAAATGAGGGTCTCCTGCACAGATTTCCTTCCCTCCTCCCAGTCTCCCCCCTCCTCCCCCCCTCCCACTTTCTCTTTCTTTTCTTATTGTTTCTGTGGGCCGTAGAGTCCCCCTCCCCTACCTATGCACTGAGTTTGTTTCCCTTTTGCTCCGGCCTGTTAACTTGTTCAATAAAAATTTATTGTTAAAAAAAAAAAAAAAAAATTATAGTGTATAACAACCAAATTTTGACATCTTTTGTTACGGCTTTACCCTCATATATACGGGATACGACTGATCTTAATAAACGTAAAGGTATTTCTGTTGAATCTGGAGCTCTGCTTGCATCAATTAATGTAGAGTCCTGATGTACGAGTATTCAACACCCGTTTGGGTTAAAAGCTGTCAATTATTTTCTGAATGGAAGAGGTATACACTAGATTCCCCATAATGACTCTATTGGATTTTACTCTGCGACACAACTACTTACTATTTAATAGGAAGTTCTACCACCAACTCAGGGGCACAGCAATAGGGAGCCCTTGTGACCCCGCTTATGCTAATTTGCTTCTGGGCTCGGGGGAAGATACAGTGGTCTCTGGGGACGAGGAGTCCACTCTTCAAGAACTCCTTTTTGTGCTAGTTTTCAGGGACTGTTTCGCATTACTGAGTGCGATCGGTAAGAAAATTCAGCTAAGCAAATTACTCCTGTGGTTGGTAAAAAAGTGGCCTAAGTTTTGTTTTGTTCCCCTCGCTGGATTCAAGACTGTGAACTGCTGGAGGTTCTACACCCATTGCCAAGGACCCTGTCACTCTGGACCTTGCCCCTCCACCATGGACTATGCCCCAGGTGACTGTGAGACTGCTACCTGGGCATTTGGTGCCATCACTTAGGCTGTCTTCCGGTGTAGACGCTTTGGACCTTGGGTGAGCTCACTGTTACATATGAAACGCAGGTATTAGTTGGCGCCTCTTCCCAGATGTCTCTATTTCTCCCCTCATTACCGTGGTACTTAAGCTACTGTAGACAGCTGTGTTAGCATAGTGTAACACGTGGGGTCTCTTCTCCCATTAAGAGAAGACGTCGACTAGGGGTGGTCAGACCCCTCGCTGAACATCACAGGTCAGTAATCAATGGCTTGTGTTTCCATACAGACAGGCATGATTTGGAACCTAACAATCAACGACTGGTCAATGCTCCAATGACCATACTGCACCTCAATGACCCTGCGGAAACTGTCCACCGGCCCAGCCCAATGTACCGTGAGCAAGAAATACAGCAGCCAGGGCAGCGTCCTGTACATCAAAAGTGATAGGACGGCAGCCCGGGGCAGAAGAGGTGTCACCACCATGGACGGCCACCTCACCTCCACCTTCTCTCCATAGATGACAGCGCAGTCTTCATGGAGGTTCCCAATCCAGACATCTTTAAAGATTTATTCGGGACACCCTATGAAATTGATTATCACAAAATGCAGATTCTGCGGCCAATCACTCTGCCAGCAAGGACAATTGTTGATCTGAAGTGTCTAGTCATGGCCGTCATATCAATATCCTGTATACACTGTGTGAATATATATACACAGACCGTCATGGCAGCCATCTTATTGTAGACGGCAGAGTCTCCCTCATACAATGAATGTGACTGTGGAGTCTTGTGATCTGTGCTCGTCCTGCAGGAGGTCCTCTGATCGCTGGGCCCTAATCAGCTGACGCTAATTGACGGGTTTGAGAGAATATTCATGCAAGGGTGCAATCACCATGGACAGTTGGTCACCAGTGACAAGATTGGACAAGGAGAGTTCTACCACGTAAATGCCATACCATCCACCTAACTTCTGTCCTTTGTCTATTCCTCTCTATTAAGCCTTTGTCTACCTCCCTCCACCTTTCTCCCTTGCCTCTATCCTCCTTCTGCCTCTTTCCAAATAGCCTCTGTCCTCTATCTCTCATGTCCTTGGCCTCCATCTCCCTTTCCCCTGACCTCTTTTTTCCCTTCTTCTGGCCTGTGACCTTCATCTTGCCTCCCTCTGGTCTCTGACCTCCATCTCTCCTCCCTGTGGCCTCTGACCTCAATTTCTCCTCCCTTTTATGTATTCTCCATTACTCACTCTGGCCTTTTTTCCCACTAGATCCCATATTTAAGGATCCCGATTGACATATTTTGATGCCCCCACCACTCTTTAGTCCTGATGCCCTTTATAGATTCTGTGAGGAAAGTGCAGATCCACAGGTGAGCGCTGGAAGGAGCTTACCTGGATGGCCAGAAGGAAGCCTCATTTTTGTCCAGTTGGTTCTGAAGGTAAATAACTTCTGCTGGGTCATACTACTTCTGTCTGGAGAATAATGGAGATGCTGCTGTCTCATTATGTCTTCTGGGGATCTATACATACAGAGAGGCAAGGTAGGCATGAGAAACAAGGCAAGGAAGACATGTAAGTTAAGGGAAACAGTGAAAGGCAAGTGAGACACAGAAACAGGCAAGGAAAGCAATGAAGACAAGAGAGACAGGCAAGGAAGACAGAGATTGTGTGTAACCCAGTCCTCACGGTTCCAAAGATTTGAGTGAAAAAGAGCAGGAACCCGGTGTCAACTCTAATGAGCAGGAACCCGTTGTCCACTCTAATGAGCAGGAACCTGCTGTCCACTCTAATGAGCAGGAACCCGGTGTCCACTCTAATGAGCAGGAACCCGCTGTCCACTCTAATGAGCAGGAACCCGGTGTCCACTCTAATGAGCAGGAACCTGATGTCTCCTCTGAGAAACAAGAACCCACTGCATGCTCTGATGATCAGGAATCCACTGTCTGCTCTCATCAGGAATCTGCTGTCTGCTCTGATCAACAAGAACCTGCATTCTGTTCTGCTGATCAGGAATCAACTGTCTGCTCTGATGATCAGGAACACACTGTCCACTCTGATGATCAGGAACACACTGTCCACTCTGATGATCAGGAACACACTGTCCACTCTGATGATCAGGAACACACTGTCCACTCTGATGATTAGGAACACGCCGTTTGCTCTGATGATCAGGAAACACTGTCCGCTCTGATGATTAGGAACACGCCGTTTGCTCTGATGATCAGGAACACACTGTCCGCTCTGATGATGAGGAACACACTGTCCGCTCTGATGATCAGGAACACACTGTCCGCTCTGATGATCAGGAACACACTGTCCGCTCTGATGATCAGGAACACACTGTCTGCTCTGATGATCAGGAACACACTGTCCGCTCTGATGATCAGGAACACACTGTCCGCTCTGATGATCAGGAACACACTGTCCGCTCTGATGATCAGGAACACACTGTTTGCTCTCATGAGCAAGAGCTTGCTGTCTGCTCTGATGAAGATCTAAAAACATCAGGAAATATAACATAAAAATATATATATTTAAATGGTAGAACGCACTCAGCCATTGTTGTTGGTTTCTGCGGAGAGAAATAGTCACACCGTGGACTGTGGGGACCAGACGAGACCCCGGGTATCACAGTTTATAGTAGATGCCGATGTGTTCAGGAAATGTGCAATCCGTCATTGTTTTTTCATATTTTTTCATAATCTGTAAAATGTAACAAGTCTGAACTGTTGTTCTTTCAATCAACATTATAGCGTCCTAAAGACAAAATGGACAGGACTAAAACTAAAAATGAAGAAAGCTGGATTGTATAAATGTTTTTAATATAGTAATCCAATTCTGAAAGGTTTTGAGAATTATTTAAAGCAAAACCTGTCAGTAAGGAAGATCAAACAAGAGGTTGCAAACGTCTTAAGATTCCTCTTGTACATGAATAAAGACTGCGTGACTTTGGATTTTGTGAAGGACATTGAAAGGTCTTTCTTTGTCAAGCTAAGTGGACTCGGGCTCTGAAGCCACACGGACTGCAGTTATTTGAAAAACCTTAAGAGATTTGTGCACTATCAGCTAAGAGGAACCAATGAGGCACATGAAGACCCGCAACTGTATAAAGTATTCAAAATCTTTACAGGTGTGACCATGGACATCCAGACCATGCTACAAAAGGTGTCTGACAGAAGGTGGTCAGCCACGGGCGAGTTATGAGCTTATATAAATTTGTGTATATTTTGTTATATTCACTCTTATGTCCTCACGGTTTTC
Organism: Allobates femoralis; assembly: GCA_033576535.1. Lineage (NCBI taxonomy): Eukaryota > Metazoa > Chordata > Amphibia > Anura > Aromobatidae > Allobates > Allobates femoralis. Next base: position 710,749,027 of record JARQOC010000002.1, on the reverse strand, counting down.
ACATGGCCGTTTGTATCTGTACATACTACAGTTCAGAAATCGAGTCACAGCTCAGGGACAGCGGGCACATACACGCCTATCCCACAGAATCCATCTTCATCCATTAAAACCATCATTCAGGTGAGAGTGGACCACCATTTACATATGAGGACCATAGAGAAAAAACTTGCAAAGTTTTTAGTAGATTAACACCAGGTCACTCCTGTTTTTTATATCCTCCCCAAGGTCCACAAAAATCTATATCATCCTCAACAGGACGTCCCATTGTAGCTTTCATAGACTAACTATTGTCTCCCCTTGCTAAAACCTTGCCGAAAATTCTGACTCCCCTCATTCTTTTGATCACTTCATACATCAAGGACGCTTCCGATTTCCTTGAACACATCAGGGGTCTTGACTCTACCTTGGTAGTTGTCGTCCTATTACCCTAGATGTAGATAAGCCTCTACACCAGTAGTGATCATGATGCAGAACTTGAGGCAGTCAGTTGGGTTTCTAGAGAAAAATAGCACTTTCTGTGATTCACAAAAAAACTTCTATTTTGACATGTTATGTTTTAAGAAAAAAAAATCTCTTTGGTGACCAGTTTCATATGCAGCGTAGGGGGACCGCAATGGATTCAAAAGTGGAGACCTTCTACGCTAAGATTATTATGGCCAGAATTGAGGAGTCTTGTATACAGTCATACACTAGCCATAAAAAACGTCATTACATGGCATGTGTGCATCGACTTCATATTTGTCATCTGGACGGGAAACATAACGTAAATGAATTATTGCAGTTCCTTATCAATCTAAATTTCAGCTGCAGGAGACTGTCAAGCCACCTTGAAAATACTGGCCATGCACAGCCGGTATAATATACACACCTGGAAAGGTGGTGTCTAGATACATTTGGTTGGTCTTTATGTTCACAATGCTTTCAATGTTTTTCATATTGATGTTTATAATGTTATTAATTGGAAGGTTACAGGAGTGGGTGGGAGCGGGGATAAATATCTTTGCAGCAAACAATTGATTCGGCCAACCAGGGTGACCCAACGGCCTACTCACTGGGAAAGGCAGGGGTCCCAACTAAACTTTATAACAATACCCATATTTAAGTTACCAAAGACTGGAGGGGATAATGGCCACTGAACAAAGTGGTGGGGTGGATGAGCTGGCGTCTATCCAGTGCTGCTCATGGAATGTTAATGGATTAAATTCCCCAATCAAAAGGAAAAAGATCTTAAATTATCTACACCAGAAGGATTTCCATATAGTTCTCCTCCAGGAGACTCACTGGATTAGGGGTAATCATCCGTTACTTTGTAGTAAAAAATTTACGGTATGTGCTGAAGCATCATATTCCAAGAAACAACGAGGGGTGGTCATCTAAATTAATAATAATATCAGATATGAGGTGGTGGATGTGATGGCGGACCCAGCAGGCCGATATGTATGTGCTAATCTTATAATTGAGGGGACACCATATAAAGTGGTGAATATCTACGCGCCAAATATGCTGGATATCCAATTCCAGACCTCTATATTAGAACAAATAGCAGATAGGGGTACACATTCATTGATTGTGGGGGGATTTTAATTAAATATATGATAACACTATGGATTCATCAAACCCACAACAGCTAAAAACGTGGCCCCCGGGAAAATTGTTGAGGTCTTTAATGGGTGGCTTAGATCTGGTAGATGCTTGGAGGACACAACACCAATTAGAGAGAGACTTCTCATACTATTCACATGCCCAAGACTCCCACGCCAGGATAGACTACTGGTTTATAAGTTCTGCACTGATGTTGTTAGTTCAACAGACAAAAATTGACATATATATTTCTGATCATGCACCGATCACGATGTATATCCAGCTAAGACAACCCATCAAATTTAACAAGAGATGGAGGTTTCCATCGTACTTATATACATCTGAAGATTTTAAAAACTATCTTCATCTGGAATGGAATAATTTTAAATCAACAATATAGACCATATAGTAACACCTCAACTTTTTTGGGATACACCCAAAGCGGTCATGAGAGGCCATATTATATCTTATGTGAGTAATAAAAAAGAAAAATTTAAGACGTAGAATTTTGGAATCACAAACACAACTCACAGAGGCATACAAACAATTTAAAATAAATAATACCCCACTCACAAAAAAGACGTATCTAGAGACAAAGGAAGCGGCAGAGGTCGTAGCTCATGAAAGAGCGGCCTATGGGGTGGATTTTCAGAAACAGAAATATTTTAGATGGGGAAACAAACAGGGAAACTGCTGGCCTCACTCACAAGACCGTATCGAAAAGTCACCAGAGTCCATAAAATCTTAACTAAACAAGGTGTAACACAGACTACTGACGAGGGAATTAATGGGGAGTTCAAGTCATTTTTTGAGTCTCTCTATAAGGTAGAACCAAGGGAAACGGATGCAATCTCTGACTTTCTAACACCTGAGACGGTCCTCAGTCTGACGGAAGAGCAAAGACGACTACTTAATTACAGGGTGACGGTGGCGGAGGTAATACAGACCATTAGCACATTGAAGACCTCCAAGGCACCTGGTCCAGATGGGTATAGTAACGAATACTATAATCTCATGGGGGGAGTGATTGGCCCTCACCTATGTGAAATTTTTAACAGACTGGTTGAGGGGGAGCGTGCCCCAGACGGGTTTACAGACGCAGACATAATAGTACTCCCAAAACCAGGCAAAGACCCATCGAAAGTGGAGGGCTATAGACCGATCTCACTGTAAAACTCAGACTTTAAAATATTTACAAAACTACTGGCAAACAGAGTTCAGAGGATACTTCCCTCAATCATTTCACCCCAACAAATCGGCTTTGTCCATGGTAAATCTATCACATACAATATACGTACAGCACTGGGAGTAATATCATACGGGAGGATAGGGGGGACAGGCGGGCGGTGGTGGCTAGCCTGGATGCTGATAAAGCATTTGACCGAGTGTCATGGGATTAATTATTTAAGGTCCTGGCATTGAGGGAATTCGGTCCATGGTTTTGTAATGCCATTAAAAACATTTACAATGCACCGGTATCCAGGCTGGCCATAAACGGCACCTTTACAACACCCTTCAAGATCCAAAGAGGCACAAGACAGGGATGCCCGCTATCGCCCCTACTGTTCAACCTAGCCTTAGACCCATTAATCAGAACCCTACAGAACTCAATAGTATATAAAGGCATACAAATTGGAGATATACCATACAATAGCAGCCTTTGCGGCTGACATCCTGTTGTTTATCTCCAACCCTGAGACTGAAGTCCCTGTGATAATGAAAATCATAGAAAAATATGGTAAATGCACTGGTGTTAAAATAAATTACAACAAATCAGAAGCTCTGGCCCTCGGGGAGACGGGGAAGATAACAGGGACTATCCCCTGTAGATGGAGCACATCTTCCATAAAGTATCTGGGTGTCCATATTCCAGCAGATTTGTCCACAGTATACACAATAAACATAAAACCCCTTATGGTTTCAATACTTCAATTATTAACATCTTGGAAACACTTAACGCTATCTATCCTATCTATCAATTCTATTGAGACGTAGCTGTAGTGAAGAGACAACTTTCTTGAGAGAGGCAAGGGATATGACAAATAGATTTAGAGAGACAGGTTCTCCGAGGAAAATTGTGTCCAAGGCTTGTGAAGCCTCTAAATTTTAGAATAGACAGGACTTTTTGAAGTCAAGAGTAAAGCCACGAATGACAACTGGTAATCTTATTACTCCCTACCATGATCGATGGGATGACACTATAGGATTGTCAGGAAGAACTGGAGGATTCTACGATACTGTATATAGCGATCGCACCTCTAGAGTACCTAATGTATACTCTGGTTCATATTGAAGTTCCTCCAAAATATTTAACACGTCTGTCGTGTCTCTGAGGTATGCGGGTAGTTAATTCACACAAATACAGTACAGCCTGGACTGTATTAGCAGGTTACTACCGCTGACATAGACCAGCCAAAACAAGACCTCCAATATACTCAAAAGAAGCAAGGTAATATCAAACATTGTGCGCCCGTAGGAGAAATTACATTTTTTAAGCAATTCACTGCTTTACACATTTTAGCAGGAAGAACGCACAACCAATTTTAAGAAACCAGTAGGAAGACCTACCCACCATATAAGGTTATTGGGTGAGCATCTTCATCTTTAAGCAAGATTACTATTAAATGGGAGATATGTGACCCCCTCAGACTATATACCACCGTCATATAGAGGGAATCACACCTCCAGGGGAGAAGGGAATCAGGAAGGAGGAACAAACAAGCTGGAAGACATATATCATACAGCACAGTAACCGGTGAGAGCAACACTGCAATTACTACTAGTTTTAGTTAGGTGGACCGGTACAGTCTAGTAACACAGGTCCTATTTACCACAGCAAATGAGGAGTTCGTTCAGATTGCAGTGGAATTAGCGACAATCATCTATTGCAGCAACTGTTCAGAAGCACTAGGAGAAGGCACTGTATAAGGCCAGGACGCCACACAGCAAATTTGAACACAAGCTGCTATTACAGATTTTATACTCAGAATCTAATATACTTTTATGTACACATTTTTTAAACCACGTTTTTTGATATTTGTAATAAATAGTTTTAAGAAATTATACATTTAGTTTAGAGTCTTCCCTACCTTAAATAAGTGTGAAGGCAAGCGCTAGGTCTATAACCATAATCAGCTAGTTGAAAATCTGCTTTGTAAAGAAGCGAGATGGATTTACAATCTGCATAGTCTGGTCCCCGTGGGGATAAATGAAGAAATTGTCTTTAATGGCTTTTACAAGTCCTGATATGGTCACAATCATATTACTTCTTTTTGACTGTGATTATCTCTTTCCTGTTTGCAGCATCTTCAGGACTTCATCATCCTCGTGTCCTTTTGCACTCCAGATGACTGGACACTGACACTGCAGAATTAATCCTTATGAAATCTAATCAAATCTCTATGACTCCCAAAAATTAATCAGCGCGATATCTGGAAACTCATTAATTGGTGAACTTGGGTCGTGGACAAGATCACTATGGACCAGCTATGAAAGGATCCAGGAGTTTACATCATTATAGAGGACTTTATCATCAGTGATTTTTGGTTAATTAACTTATACTAACTTAGTGTGCAGTAGTCCTAATATTTGAGCAAGATAGAGGAATGTAATGGTCAGTGCCCTATTCCCCCCTTCCAACACTCCTCAGATAGAGTACTAATTGGGATGCCCAACTGACCAACGGGATAATAGGGGAAGGGGGATCCAGCCACACCTACAGGGGTTATATTCAGGTACCCAGGACAGTAACTTTCTCTTTTCACCCGGTGACCTTGGAAGCTTTCATTATCTAGGGTCACTCCTCCTGCCATTACCCAAGCGGGAGCCGGGATTCCCCCATCAGCGGGAGTCACCCCTCCTGCCATCACTCACACAGAAGCTGGAGTTCCTCCGTTTTCCGGTGTCACTCCTTCTGCATCAGAAAGCGGTGAGTATGTCGAAACCAATGAAGACGATAACACAGCCACAAATGACCTAGCCTCAGTGATCAAGACGCTAGTTCGACAGCTAACTCAATCATCCAGCTCTATTGACAGTAAGACGACAGTTCAGCTAGCTAGCGTTCACAAAGATGAGTTTTTCTTCGGGATAAGCCCTCTAGGTGCACACATAGATCAGGAGACAAGACACAAAATATGGAACAATGACTATATTGACTTATGGTCATTATTATCACCTGACCAGCTAACGGTAGATAAAGAAAGGAGGACAAGCGACCGGCCATACGATAGAAACAGACCAAGAATAGCACCAACTATGAACAACTGGCTGCAGGCGTTTGCAGTGTTAGGCTGTATAATGGGCCAGAAGCACCCGGAACGCTGCTCTAAACTATATAAATATCAAGATTTCATATATAACTCATACAAAACCCATGGCGGTTCTGCCTGGCGGTTGTATGACGAGGAGTTCCGCAGGTGGCTGGCCCTACAGCCTGACCTAGGCTGGGGAGTCAAAGCGACAGACGTATGGTTAAGACTGATGTTGTCACATAGGCATACCCCCTTTTCATCCACGACCACTAAACTACCCCACATCAGCAGGTCCACACCCAGTGGTCGTACAGAAACCCGGGGCCTGCTGGCTATTTAACGAAGGAAACTGCCGTTTCCATGCATTGTGTGAATATAGACATGACTGCTCAGCTTGCAGGGGGGGGACACCCGGCAGCGAGGTGTACCCTTCCAGCAAACAGGGCACCTGCAAGGCACAACCCCGGTGAGCGTGGCCGCAATGGACCCCTGGCTAAACCTCTATCCAAATAAAGATGCGGCGCAGCAACTACGCTCCAGCTTCACATACGGTTTTTTTCATCCCATTTAAATTCGATCCAATTCCAACCCTGGCTGATAATTTAAAATCTGCTCGAGAATTCCCAGAGATCCTACATCAAAAAATCCAAATAGAGGTTGAGCTGGGTAGAATGGCGGGCCCCTTTCAAACGTTGCCTTTCCAAAACATTAGGATATCTCTATTAGGCATCATTCCAAAAAAAGAACCCGGAAAATATTGGCTAATCCACCACCCGAATCGGTTAACGACGGTATCCCTCCCGAGGAAGCATCCATAACATACGCCTCGTTTGACAAAGCAATAGAATTAGTTCGAACTGCGGGGCCCGGAGCACTGCTAGCAAAATCTGACATCGAGGCAGCATTCCGCCTATTACACGTACACCCAGACTGCTTCCATCTGTTGGGTTGCAAGGTGGACCAGCACTATTACTTTGATATGTGCTTGCCAATAGGTTGTTCCATCTCGTGTCACTATTTTGAGCTATTCAGTACTTTCCTGGACTGGGTAGTCCGTTATGAGACAGGCAGAAATTCACCTCATTCACAATCTCGACGATTTTTTATTCGGCGGCCCCAAAGGCTCCAAACTCTGCTCTCTCCTTCTCACTAAATTTAAGTTCATAGCGCAGCTTTTCGGCGTACCCCTATCACCTGAAAAAATGGTCGGACCATGTAACGTACTACCTTTCCTCGGCATTGAAATAGACACCAAAGCAATGTTTTTTTGTTTACCAGCAGAAAAAATTCAGAAGACACTAGAAATGCTGGAGGGTTTCTGCGAGCTAAAAAAGGTCACCCTCCAGCAGATGCAGTCACTTCTGGGTCTGCTGACATTCGCCAGCCGCGTAATGCCGGTCGGCAGAGCATTCTGTTGCCAATTATCGTTAGCAACAAAAGGCATTTCCCAGCCGGGCCATAGAATCAGGATCACTCGCTCATTGAAGGCAGACTTACTAGTCTGGAAAACATTTCTGCAATCGTTCAATGGTCATACATGCGTTATGGCAAAAGAAATGCCAAACAAGGATTTAGGGCTCGCTGTGGGACAACATAACAAAGAAGGATTTGCAGCAATTTACAAAAACCAATGGTGCAAAGGCAGCTGGCCAGAGCGATGGATCACCACAGGCTGGGGGCGCGATCCAGCCCTGTTAGAAATGTTCACAATAGTGTTGTCTGTTGAGTTATCGGGACATCAGCTAGAAAACTCAAACATACGACTCCAAACAAAACACCCAAGAACAGCAAAGAGCCTAAATCACATGTCTTCCACATCACTGCCCTTACTTGCGCTGCTGCGTAGGCTAGCATTATTATGCCTAAAACACAACATCTGGTGCCGAGCCACAGTAATAGCGGAGGTAGATGATAACCTTATTAAGTCACTGTTATGTTCCGATTGGCAGGCCTTCACAGACCTTCTCCCCACGGCGCAACCAGCTGGTCTTCAGTGTCCTCCATCACTATGGGACACAGTGGCCAATCACTGATGCCATTAATTCGTGCTTCCATTACACCGGCTACCTGGCAGGTCTATGGTAAGGCTTGGGAAGAGTGGTGTTCGCTAATCCAGGGTAGGCCCGTCCATAAGTGCGATCAAGCGAGAAGTGAAGTGACAACTGAATTTTTAATGCTGCTCAAAGAAAGAGGGGCGTTGGGCACGTCAGCACAACAGCATCTCTCAGGAATAGCCTTTTACTTCCAACTAATGGGGTGGGTGGACGTAACTAAGTATTTTTCATCAAGCAAGCCATGAAGGGCTGGAAAAGGCTTCAACCTAGTCAGGAATGCCGTCGTCCCATTTCATTGAGTTTACTAAGCGACATTATTACAATATCCCCGGTAATATGAAAGTCACAAACAGCCTTTGCTATGGCTTTTTTCGGTGCGCTGCGCATTAGTGAATTATTGTTGCGTTCAAAAACAGTGACGGAGGGCGGGTTAGCTAACGAAGACGTAGTCAAATGCAGCGACGCTCTGCGCATTCGCGTGCGAAAATCTAAATGCAACCCCACCGGTAGGGGTACATGGGTCCTGGTTAACTCTTCAGACAGCCCAGTATGCCCGCTAAAAATAGTCAAACGTTACATGTCAATAAGACACACCAGCAGATTTTTCTCTCACATACGGACGGGTCCCCTCTTACCAAGTATCAATTTCAGGCATTGTTCAAACAATGCTTAGCTAAAACAGGGGCAAATCCTAAGGAGTATGGGACGCATTCTTTCCGAATCGGCGCGGCCACAGAGGCAGCTAGGGCAGGAGTAACGGAGGCCGAAGTACAGAGAATGGGGCGTTGGAAATCCGCATGCTTCGCAAGATATATAAGACCCGATTTGCTGAAATAACATGCTTTTATCTTACAAGCAGCAGTAGGCCTGAAGTTTGGGTTGTAGGACATTCCTACATTTACTGGGCGGCAAAAAGGGCAGAGGTTCGCCCTGGAGGAAAAAACCTAGGCTTCCTGAATCTTGAGGTGAACTGGAGAGGCATCAGAGGGCTCCACTGGAAGCAGGTGTTCCCGGAGTTAGTTGACATCCACAGGAGGGCCAAGGGGCCGATAATATTGGTGTTGCATGCGGGTGGAAACGATTTGGGCAAAGCCAAAATGAGCGAACTGTATACGGCAATGACAACGGACATTGAGCATGCTATCTATCTATGCCCGGACTTAACACTGGTGTGGTCTGAAATGGTACCACGCGCCGACTGGCGTGGAGCAAGGGATGCCAAAGCCATAGAGCGAGCAAGAAGAAAGGTCAATGCGAGAATGGCGAAGATTGTGAGGGGAAAATGCGGGATCGTGGTTCGCCATCACCAGTTGGAAGGCTATAACGCTGCACTAAGATCGGATAAAGTGAACCTCACAGACATTGGTCTAGACATTTTTTTGTCTGGTTTGCAGGACAGAGTTGAGCAAGCCCTGATGATGATGGGTGGGGGTCAGAGTCCTGTGTAGGGGTACACATGATCCTCCGTGGCGAAGAAGGGCTAAGGTTCATAACCGCTCATTGGCCACATCGCCGGTCTGTCACAGACAGGGCATTCAGCTATGAGCCCCTATCACCTGTGCCTTTCTCTGCTAGCGAAATTAATAAACTGTGACCGACCTTTTCAACCCATCCAGCCCTGGCCGTGTTTTTCCTTGTGGGACTGGTGGGAGGGGGGAAGACACTGTTTAAAGCAAGCAGGTCCCCACAGTCTCTGCAGGATGGGTCTGAAGGGTTTTAAGAGTTTGAAAGGTACAAAATATAGTAATTTAAACCTGGAAGCGGTAAATAATCTGAAAAAGACCTGCGATAAAGGTGGGGGAGGGGGAGTTCAGGGCCGCACTGAATATATCAATCAAGCATTCAAGATCCTGTCAGATCCGTTATTTTTTACAATTTGTCCAAAAAACAATGGAAGTTTACTGGACCCCGCAGGTCGTCCCATTATCTTGAGAATCGGCAGCCTCACTTGCTACTTGGCAGCCTCACCGCCTACTTGGCAGCTTCACCGCCTACTTGGCAGCCTCACTGCCTACTTGGCAGCCTCACCGCCTACTTGGCAGCGGGCCTAGATGAGATCAGGCAAATTCATACAATTCTTCTCGTTATTGGGTTCATTTCAGACATCCCATGGAAAAATAATGTTATTTTTACGACTACTGATGTATTTTCATTATGCTTAAATATTCCCCATGATTTAGGTATTTTTTGTTCAAACAATTTATTTTGAAGGATGACCGGATACCATGATCCTGATTCAAAACATTACTATTATTCTCCATAATAATTATTTCTTGTTCCTAGACCAAATGATCATTAGCGCATCGGTACAGCAATGGGTTTTAAGGTCAAAATGGGGTACCCAACAATACCTGAATTCCAACAGAACCCACTCTCTTGTTATAAAATAGAACACGCCCTCAAAGATCACCTGGTCAGAGCGGATACTGGTTCTAAAAAAAAAACACTACGCCAGACAACTCTATCCACTATATGCTCAGGTACCTACCCATGTCTGAACTGCGTTCAATGCTAAAACGTCATAAAAGGGGAATTTTTCTTTCACCCTCGTACAGGAAAGAGGCTAAACATAAAGGGCTTCAATACGTGTGATTCCAGTTAAGTCGTTTATCTTATAACGTGTACATGCAGTCTTGGGTTTGTTGAAAAGACAACTCAATATATCCAAGATCGCATCTGTAATCACAAGTCGACCATAAGATGTCAAAATTCTTTGCTCTCTTTGGCAGCCCACTTCATTAAATTTGGGCATACTGTCAGTCAGCTCAGGTTACAGATACTTGAGCACATTCCAGCTCCTAGAAGGGAGGTGATAGGATCAGGAAACTAAAAGAAAGAGAAGCATTCTGGATCTTTATGCTATAGACTCTGGACCCACATGAATCAACTACAGAGTATGAGTATGAGTATATATTAAACATAGGTGTATGGCCCAGTCTGGGACAAATTGTGATGTGGACATGATAGTATACATGGGTACTCTATGTATTCATGCGACTTGCACATGACTATAGTGTTTATGTCTCTCATTCTCTTTTCCACAGGCATTGTCTAATATAAAGTCTCTAGTTATTCTCTTTTGATTTGTAACTATGTACATCTATATCTTACAGATAATCTTCCCATCCTCATGAAAACCCTGTCTATGTGCACTAAGAATCTCGCGAGACCATCACCATGAATCACTCTCAGCTTACTGTAATTGTTCACTGTATCAAAGTCTATATGCCACCTTCAAAATGGCGACCGCAATCACCACAGGACGCTTCTCGGTAGTACGTATGCCACCTCCAAAATGGGGCCACACATACGCACTAACCTTTCTATACCCTGCACAGACCGAGTGGCTAATCACATTGAAACACGTCACAGTGAGGAAGTGGCGACGCTGTGATCACATGATCACACTATGGTCACGCCCCTCGAGCATTTAAACAGAAGTCTTAGCGCTCACTATTCATCCTGCCACTCACTGGAAGCCCCCACCGCAGGTAATGACGTTCTTTGAGACTGAATCTTTCTCTCTGTTAGTAACCTACAGCTTTAACCCCTACATGACCTTGTTTGTGTTCCCTTATACAGGGACACAGGAACTACTGGACATATCACCCTTTTCAAGTGTTTTGAAACTTTATTCATAGGTATGTGCTATCTCTTATACCAAATTATGACAGCATAACTTGCCTGATTCATCATCTCCCTCACTCTAGAACATGAAATTTGATGATACCAAAAGCTATTACAAGTATGATATGTGCTTACACCCCATTGACTACAACTATAATTGAATTACTTGATGGAAAGTGAATGGGTTCGCCTCTTTTTTGCACTAGCTCTAAGGAATACTTTAGGCCAGACTGCATAACCTTTCCTTCTGGCTTCCACCTCTGCATAACCCATAGACACTTGTTGATATACCCAATCATCAATGTGCCATATATTATTATATATATATATAATATATAAAAGTAACGTCATGTGTTTCCATAGTAACCTTTGGTGATATCAGTGTTATGTTCATGGTGTCATCACTCTATAGTGAGATAGTATCTCTTCATTCATTCTTGTGTTTCCATGGTAACGCTTAGTATCTCATTGTGTTGTTTCTAAAGGCCACGTCACACGTAACGATATCGTTGCCGATATCGTTCAAAAGTCACGTGTTCTGTGACGCTTGAACGATGTCGAAACAACATCGTTGCGTGTGACACTACAAACGATCAACGATCAGTCGGCTGATCGTTCATCTTGTGATGGATTTGAGGATTGTCTTTCCCCAGCCATGATGTTTAAGACAATCTCACTACTGAGCACGGATACTGAGAAACAGCAGCTATTGCTGCTGACAGGTGAAGATGGAGGCCGGAGGCAGTTAGGCCCCTCGCTGAATGACACCGTACAGTAATCAATGGCTTGTGTTTCCATTGTGAGGTAGCGAAGTTGGTTAGCAAGTCAGGAGGCAGGGACCCAGGCACTAAATTACACAGCACACAGTTTAATCAGCACAGTTCAGGCATTTACAGACCCCCAGGTACTGGGACCCAGCCGGTACAATCTCTTACAGTCGCCACACAGACCGGTGTGTATTCTGAACCTCTAACTCGACAGAAATCAGAGCAGCGTCCTGTACATCACAGGTGAGAGGACAGCAGCCCGGAGCGGAGGAGGTGCCACCACCATGGCCAGCCACCTCACCTCCACCTTCTCTCCAGACGAAAGCGCAGCTTTCATGGAGGTTCACAATCCGGATATCTTCAAAGATTTATTCGGGACTCTTCATGAATTTGATCATCGGGAAATACAGACTCTGCAGCCAATCACTCTGCCAGCAAGGTCAATTATTAATGTGAATTGATGGTTGTGGCCGCCATCTCCATGTTCTGCATACACTGTGTGATTATAAAATATGCACAAACCGTCATGGCCATTTTCTCATTGTAGACGACGGTTCCTACCTCAGACAACGTATATGACTGTAGGGTCTTGTAATATGTGCTCATCCTGCAGGTGGTCCTCTGCTCACTGGGTCTCAATCACCTGGCGCTAGTCAACGAGTTTGGGCAAATATTCCTGCAAGGAAGCAATTGTCAAATCTTAAGGGATTAAATAGGCAACTCCAACTCTACATTTTTAGAGCGTAAGTAGTCCGACCTCACTCTATATTTTAAGACGGTCATCACGTGGACCTTGCTTTATATTTTAAGAGGGGAAACAAGCAACCCTTGTTCCAAATTTTTGGAGCGTAAACAGGCGGACCTCACTCTATATTTTAAGAGGGTCATCAGGTGGACCTACCTTTATATTTTAAAAGGGTAAACAGGCGGCCCCTTCCTTACTCAAGCACATGTCCAACATCACCCATGCCCTCACCAATACAGTTCCTAGAAAGGTCCAATTAACCACATACATGTAGACAATTGCTTACGAAGAGGAAAGCTACATTTCCCTGACAGCACACTGGGTGAACCTGGTGGAGACTGGAACAGAGTCGGACCCTGAGACACCACACGTCCTACCAATGTCTAGAATTACGAGCCCAAGTTTTATCAAGGTTTCCTCTTCCTCCGACAGAACTTCCTGCCCCCCTGTTCTATCCTCATCTGAATTACCCTTCCCATCAGTCCCAACCTGGAGGTACAATAGCACTGCCTCGTGAAGGGACAATAGCCTCTGCTTAAACTGATATCTTTAAGTGATAAAGCGCACATTGCAGAAGAGTTGTTGAAAGGTCTAAGGATGGTTTCACATATCCATTCTTTGGAATCAAGGGGAATGCTGGAAAAACCGGCATCCCCACGGATCCCCCAGATATGAAAAAGCACATACAACTAGATGCTCCCGCATCGGTATTTTTGCTGATCTGGCTGACTGGTTCGGCATAATACAGAAGCTTGAGCATCCAGTTCCATCCAGTTGTGTGCGTTTTCACACGAATCTGTGGAAATTTTGTATGTGAAATGCCCCCTGGTTGGTTTGTCTTATGTGAACTGTATATATAGAGTGCTGGACTATAATACCCAAATCCATTTTTGTTCACCAAAAGCAGCAAAATGGCTATGTCACATGAAGCATTATGCCAGTATGTGGATGCCTCCTACAGTATGGACACGCACGTTAGGTAGCAGTTGCCTGTGATAAGGCACAGAGAAGACCGTCTGCTGCACTGATACTGGTTACACCCTCAAACTTCTCAAAGAGAGACACTGAGATTCATCTACTTTGACTCTGAAGATACTCTGAGACGAGGAAAAGTTTCATGATTATGTGCGAATGACTGTTGATAGCTTCGATGAGTTGGTGGAACGTGTCCAAGGACGTATACTCAGAAAGTACACGGCAATATGCAGAATGGTTTCTCCTGAAGAGCGTCTCATGGTGACATTTAGGTATGTAATTGGTTTTACTACACTTTTTCAGGTTTTAAGTGTTTCCACTATTGCGAATATCTACTAACATGTTGTTTTGCTTTTGATAAGATTTCTTGCTACCAGACAAACATTGTCATCATCATTACATTTCCAGTCTGCCTAGGAATTTCAATCATCTCTGGGATTGTTATGGACACCTGCCAGATGTTGTGGGAAGTTTTATAGGAGGAATCCATCCCCCATCCAACAACACAAGACTGGATTGCCATTGTAGAAAAATTTCAGGAAATTTATCTTGGTGCGATGGATGGGAAACATGTTCAGATTCTGAAACCTGGAGAAACGGGATCTGAATATTTCAATTATAAGTAGTTCTCCATTGTTTTGATGGCTATAGCAGATGCAGAGTACTGTTTTGTAGCGTTGGACATTGGCGCCTATGGACGCTCTAATGACTTACAGGTGTTCAATCTTTCAAGCATTAGACATTGGGTTTATGGCAATGACTTTTGTCCCCCTTCCCCCCAGACCGCTTGTTGACATTAAACAACCACCCATGCCTATAGCTTTATCTGATGATGAAGCTTTCCAAATGTGTAATAGCCTGTCGAAGCCAAACTCTAGTCTAGGATTGAGTGCAACAAAATACACATTCAATTATAGACACACTAGGGCCAGAAGAACTATGGAGTGTGCCTTTGGATTAGCTGCTAACTGGTGAGTTTTCGGCACAGCCATTAATTTAAAAATAGATTGTGGATGTAGTCAAAGCCTGTGTTGTACTGCACAACTTCTTATTGAAGAAAGAACGACATCCCTTTGATTATGATGAACTATTGGAAAGTTAATATATAACACTCCAATATTCTGCATGGCCGCAAACGTTTGAAGCCAATCACAAATTTTTAAATTTCAGTGATAATATGGAACGTCCTCCCCGGGAAGTCCCAAAATTTTGACAAAACTTTTTCAAATTTGTCCAGACATTGATCATTTTAGCAACAAATTTGCTCTAGCATACATTCCCAAAAGGGAAATCCGCATGGAAGAGTCCCTTATTCACTTCTAGGGGAGGCTGATATTCTCTTGGTACCTGCCTAGTAAGAGGGCCAGGTAAGGCATTAAACTCTATAAACTTTGCGAGACAACTTCAGGGTACACTCACAGGTTTAGAGTTTATGAAGGAAAAGACACCCAGATCCAACCCCTGAATGCTCCTCTGTCCTGGGGGTGAGTGGTTAAACTGTGGGATTTGGTGCGCCATAAGGGTTATCACTTCTATGTGGAAAAATGTTATACCAGCATCCCACTGTTCACATCCCTCTCTGCCAGAGCTACCGCAGTTTGCGGCCTTCACTCTAAATTTTATGAGGGTTAACACATGACACTCGCTCAAAACATTTAAAGGGTCACACTAAGCGGCCATAACCACTTACTGTATATACAAGTATGTGTTGAGAGTATATATGTGTTGGTTATATGTTTATAAATGTGCAGGTGTGTATATGTGTTGGCGGTAAAGTAGCTGCATTAGGTTTGTAATTTATATTGCCATCCCAGAGTCTTGTTCTGTTTTAAATGCATCAGTTTCCATTGTCCTTTAAGTGTGTAGACGTTCTGGTGCTGGAGTTATTCTGTGTTAGGTAAAATTGTTCCTGCAGATTCTGTTACATGCGTGTTTGGCACAGCACTCTGGTCCCGGTCTGTGTCTGCTTATACATATATCTGAATAGGTGAAGCATGAGTGAATGATGTTTTTTGCATTAACTCCCTTTCCCTGATGTCCTTTGAGTAAACTTTCAGTATAAAACATAAAGTCACCTCCGTGTTTGCCTGTGACCGCTGTATCCCAATTGAATCACCTGTATTTTAATAACTTTTACACCAGCATCCCACTGTTCTAATGTGTGTGCATATACACATATCTGAATTGAGGAGGAGTGGGTGGAAGATGTTATTGTGAATTTACTCCCAATCCCTGATGCCCTTTCAGTGTAAAACATAAAACCGGCTCTGTCTTTGGCTGGGCCGCTGTATCTTAATCTAACCGTTCGGTTCACACATTTTGCTGGATAAGGGTTATCACCTGTATGTTGGTAAATTTTATACCAGTATCCCACTGATGAAATCCCTCTCTGTCAGAGATACCGCAGCTTGCAGCCTTCACTCTACACTTTAGGAGGGTAAACAGGTGACCCTCGCGCAAACATTTTAAAGGGTTACACTATGCGGCCCGTGCTCCATATTTTAAGGGGGTGATCAGGTGGGCCAGTTGTTTGTAGGTATCAAGGGTGTCTTAATTCACTCTTTCCAAGAGCTCCAAACACTGTCAAGTTATATAAAATGTGCGAGAGAGTCTCCACTCCCTGCATCCCGCAGGCCAGCCGGGTGCCATGACAACGCACCCGCTGGCCGCTGCTGCCGGAAGCCCGGACCGGCCCCGCGGTGGCGCAGCCCAGTGCAGAGAGACCTGAGAGCTATTCTTAGAGGTCTCCGTCACTAACAAGCCACCAGAGAGTGGAGGAGGTACCATGGACGTGCAGCCAAGTGCCCCGGCTCCTTCAGCACCTCCCTCCTATGAGGAGGCAACAGCAGGAGATGGAAAGAAGGCTGGTTTTATTAACACATCTCCAACTGTGGCCCCATACCCAAACTGGATGCCGGAAGATGCAGGCAGCAGTCCTGGCTACGGCAGTGGACCCTATTCAGGAGACACCGAGATGTTGACCTCGATGAGCTGGGACGACGAAAGAGTGAGGCGGTCATTTGTTAGGAAGGTGTATTCAATCATATCCTTACAGCTGTTGGTGACTGTGGCAATTGTGGCTCTTTTTACCTTTTGTGACCCAGTTAAGGAATATGTTCAAGAAAACCCTGGCTGGTATTGGGCTTCCTATGCTGTCTTCATCACAACATATCTGGTTCTTGCCTGCTGCAGTGGACCAAGGAGGCTTTTTCCATGGAACTTGATTCTCCTCTGTGTCTTTACTCTCTCCATGGCGTACATGACAGGGATGTTAGCGAGTTACTATAACACCACTTCTGTGCTCCTGTGTCTCGGAATCACCGCACTTGTCTGCCTCGCTGTCACCCTGTTCAGCTTCCAAACTAAGGTTGACTTCACTTCTTGTCATGGACTCCTCTTCACACTGGTCATGGTGCTTCTATTCGGTGGACTTTTCCTAATGATCTTAATTCCATTCCAATATGTGCCGTGGCTTCACGCGGTCTATGCTGTTCTTGGAGCCATTGTCTTTACCTTGTTTTTGGCATTTGACACGCAGATGTTGATGGGAAATCGACGATATACCCTGAGTCCTGAAGAATACATTTTTGGGGCACTGAACATCTACCTGGACATCATCTACATCTTTTCATTCTTGCTCCAGATATTTGGTGCAACCGAGATTAAGGATTTGCAATAAATTAATCAGCATTGTACACAGATGCCTTCCAGGAAACCATTCATTCTTTTGGGGGTTACAATATGGCACTATACACCGAGATCTGCACCGTAACATACAGGCACACACATACATGTTACCTAACTTCAATTTGCAGCCAAGCACACGCTCGTCAGAGACTCGACCACCACCATAAATATACAATGTGATCATGAAGCTCGGTAACATGTAAACGACATAAATTCATTGGAGAGGCACAATTTACACATTTGACTTATTAATAAATCAGTTACAGGACTGGAAATTGGAGTTACCAAGAGTGACAAAACTGAATAACATTGTGACTTCTAGCAGTTGTTGCTTTATACTTAATAGGGGAGTAAAAGATAAGAAAGCACGGCGATTGTCATCCAGAAATAGCGCCACCATTGTCCATTGGTAGGGTGTACAATTGAAACTCAGTTTGATCTGTGGATGGCAAAGAATAGAGAGGAAAAAGCTGATCAGAAACATATATAGGTTTATTGGACTCAGAATAACTTGCATTTTTATTGGCTAAGAACCTTGGTTTGTATGTATGAGTCCAGTGGGCGGTCCCATTCGGTGGTTGACAGCTCTCTCTGCATGCACTATCATGCAGGGAGGACTGTCTTCGCTGGTGGGACAACCCACTACCAGGGATTTAATTAAGGTCCAAGTTATACTGAATCTCTTCTCATAAAAATGTCTCTCATTCTGACCAGCTCCTGCTCCATAACATCCTGCCGGCGTCAGATACCATGTTCGATAGGACAGGTTACCTTTAGGTGAATATACCTGACACAGTCTATGGACAGGAGTGGTGCTTTCTGGTAGAAATCAGCCATGTTTATCTGGTACAACCCTTTCAATTGCTATCTAATGTTGCTTTCTAGGCCGAGTTGTTTGTCTCGTATTTCTTGTCATGGTCATGGACTGTCACAGCAGCACGATAACATGTGCATGATGTCTTTTTTTGTATCCCATCTGAGCTGTAGGTACAGTGAATTACCAGCTGACATACAGATTGATACAATAAAGTCTTATATTCTTCTGAAAAAACAAAAAAACAAAAAAAAATGTGCGAGAGCACAACAGGGTACACCTGCACCTTTCTAATATATAAAGGTAGGAACCGCCAAATAAATCCACAAAACTGCCCACAGTTAATTGACATCCTGAGTATCAAGAGTAACACGTGTACACCTTTAATTGTTATACAAGTATCCCACTATATAAATCTTTCAATGCTGCAAATACAGGGGCCTAGAGGACAGTCAGAGAATAACAAGCATGGTTTCCTCCACAGTTGGGTGTCCAGACGTTTGGAGGAGGAGGCGTTATTCTCACTTCATGTGACCAACTTCTTACAATGAAGTAGAATGACCGAAAAGACGTGTACATGCCGACCACGCTACATGTGGACACCACTGTGATTGAAACTGGTGGAGAGTAGGGGAGCATGTAGGCGATGTACAAAATGTGAACATGCGGATGACCTCAAGTACATCTCATTCTGTGGGATTGAGGTGATTGCACCAGCCCACGGGGGGTGGAGGGGGGTCGATTGGGACAGTCTCCTTCTACTGAATCTATCGTCTGAAAGTCTTTTTCCAATGCTTTAATGACCTGGAACACATTTTTCCGGCTGCGCATGCACGGTCGTGATCTATGCATTCCACCCAACCGGCAGGTCTGCGCCGCTCTCTATGATGATGTCATTGCGACTTCGCAATTACACTTCCTGATGTCGGCGGCGCACGACTGCACAGCATCAGCTGTGGCTGCTTACAATTCATTATACAGGTATATTTAAGTTGTTTTGCAGCTTTCAATTGTACCCCTCTGACACCTGAGGAAGCCCCCATGCGAGGGGCGACACGGGTAGGGTGAGGGATCTATTCCCTATTTGCTGCCAATATCAACACCATTCTGGTAATATGGACACTGCTCCTTATGCTCTTCTCTGAGTGTTACTAATTTTTCCATTTGGAGTCACATGCTCTTGCCCTGTTTGCCTTATTGTGCTTATTCTAGGACTTTGTTCTATTGTGAAGAGATTACATGTATTATTAATTGATGTATGCAATTTCTTTCTCTTCCAATTGAATTGTCTGTGGCAATTGAGACATATAACCTACAAGTGTGCACTTGGTTTTGTATATATTACTGATTAATGAGTCCTTTGAGTTTATTTGCTCTGAGCTGATACGGCTACATAAATGTGTGACAAGGATTTGGTGGAATATAGTGAGTCTGGAGGAGTACCTGAAAATGGGGATTGCTCCGAGAGGGTACAAATCTTCACGGTTGGTGAACCAGATGCTGAATTCAAGAAAGTTTGGGAGTCTGGCTTATCCAAGTGCTCTGTTGTTATTATTAACATGTTACTTGATTTTGATAGAAAACTTTTGGGCAATACTAAAAATGAGATCAGAGCTTTGGAGGAGAAATTGAAAGAATTTGATAATCTGAAACAAGTGATTCCTTTTCGTAATCAACTCAAGGAGTTGATTGATAAATTTGAAACAGAGATAAAAAAATGGCAAACAGCAAAAATTATCAAGAGATAAGAAAGATCTAGAGGAAAAGAAACTGTATAAATGGTCCCATAGGAACAATACTAGACCTAGAAAAGCTCCTAAGAAGCCACGGAACCCAAAAAATCCTTCTAAACCGGGACAACCGGAAAAACCAGACAGGATAAGGATAAGGATAAAAACACAGCTCCCAGAGTACCTACATCACCTGTTTCAGGGGATGATTTTTATATCAGAGGAAGAAAGCGATCTGGAAAACCCACTAGAAGTGGGAGGAAGAAATCTAAATCTAAACCTGAGTCCGCCCAGCCTCAGAAACCACAATCCGCACACGGGACGATGGTCGCCGTTACAGCCACAGAAACCGGAACTAAGGAGAAAACGTCTGTGATGGAACAAGACAACAGCAGTGTCGGAGGTAATGTCCAAGTCATTAATCTGTCATCCTATTGTCTCTCCAAGTGTGAAGTTGATTTACTCTCACGTGGTCTCTCTTTTTCACCAACAAATATGGTTGAAAAGTTCGAACTTACAAAGGATTTATCTCTTTTTTGTAGGCAGGTGGCTTTTAAATTTCTTTACCACCGCCCGTCATTACTTGATAATTTCCCTACTCAAGATCGAGCCGTCCTACAAGATCTTCTAGATTTGGTTCAGGATGGGTCTGAAGACACAGGTACAGGTAAGAAAGCTAAATTTCTACATCATATACCCTCACAGGCAACCCACCACTTTGCTGTCTGCCCTGCAGTACAGATATTTTTTGAAGTGACCAATAGAGATGACAACTTGTCCTCGTTATAATTTTTCTGCGGGGGAGAGAAAAGCACTTGACAGCTTAAAAAGAAATCCCTCATTTATTATCAAAGAGGCTGACAAAGGGGGTAACGTTGTCTTGTGGCCTGTGGAAATGTATTTGGAGGAGGCACATAAACAGCTTCATAACCTCTCCTGCTATCAACCGCTACCCTCAGACCCTACTGGAGTTTTCAAGAGAAAACTTGAATCATTAGTGTGGAGAGCTTATGAGATGGAAATTGTAAATAAAAAAGAGAAGGATTATCTGTTGGTGAAATATCCAAAAACTCCAACTTTTTTTTTATTACAAAAGGTCCACAAATCACTGACTAGACCGCCAGGGAGACCCATAGTGTCTGGAATAGGGGGGCTTTTCGAACATGCCTGCTCTTATATTGATTATTATTTGCAGCCCTTGGTGTTCTCCCTAGATTCGTACATTCGAGATTCATCACATCTGATTGGACTTCTTGAAGGTATTGACTTGCTGGAGAGGACGCTTTTGGTAACAATGGCCGTGGAGAGCCTTTACACCAGCATTTATCATCTTCTTGGCTTACAGGCAATTTCCTTCTTCTTTGATGTGCAGAGTTCAGGCAGTCGACAACATGACTCATTCCTTTTGGATCTTTTGCGAACAATATTGGAAAATAACTACTTTCTCTTTGATAGAGTTTATTACAGACAGGTAACCGGTACTGCTATGGGGCAAAATGTGCCCCATCTTATGCTAATTTATTTTTAGGGTGGTGGGAAGTGACCTATGTCCACACCCTATTAGCATGTGGGAGCAAAGTTTTACGTTGGTATCGATTTATCGACATGTCTAGTTTCTGTGGACAGGGACCAGGGAAGAGTGCCTAGAATTCATAAGGATCCGTAACAATGATGACTGAAACATCAAGTTATTGTTTAACATCTCATCTGAGTCTTTCGACTTCCTGGACTTAAAGATATTCAAGAGAGAAGGTAAGATCTTTACCGCGCTACATAGAAAGCCTACAGCTACTAAAAGTGTTTTACACTATGGTAGCTTTCACACCACGCCATATGCGTAATGCCATACCAAAAGGTCAATTCAACAGATTGAGACGTAATTGTAGTGAAGAAACAACATTCTTCAGGGAGGCAAAAGACATGACAGCTAGATTTAGAGATAGAGGTTATCCGAAGAAATTGTGTCTAAGGCCTTTGAGGCCTCTAAATTACAGAAAAGACAAAACCTATTGAGATCTAAAGTGAAGCCACAAATTACTAATGTCAATCTCTTTCTTTCCTATCATGACCGTTGGAATAACATCCACAGGATTGTCAGGAAGAACTGGAGCATCTTATGAAGCGACTCAAGACTACATCGGTTCCTGAGTGAGAATCCCTCAATAATTGCGAGAAGAGCGCGGAACCTAAGGGATACCCTATCTGAGAGCCACTTTAGAAGGCCAACACACCGTTTGGGGCACGGCACAAGAACAATTGGTACGTATCCTTGTGGTGACTGCACAGTATCCCCACACATGGTAGCAAGGGACGAAATTGAACTATCTATTTTTCCGCATAAGATTAAGACCAACTTTTATGCAAATTGTCGCTTGCGCAATGTTGTATATGTACTACTTTGCAGTTGCCCAAAATTATATGTGGGTGAAACTACACAGGAAGTAAGGAAACAGATCCAATGTCATCTTTCAAATATTGCTTGTGCTCGCACCCACCTGGAAAAGGGTAAGGCTATAACATCTGTGGCTAGACACTTTCTTGAAAAACAAAATGGCAACTCAAGAATTTTGAGGGTCATCATTGTTGATAGGGTGTTACAAACTAACAGGAACAAACGGATAGTTGAAAATCTGCTCCGTAAAGGAGCTAGATGGATTTATAACCTGCACAGCTTGGCTCCAGTTGGGATAGATGAAGGGACTGTCTATAATGGCTTTTATAAGTCCTAATATAACATAGTCAGATTATATCTTCTTGACTTTCTATTCTTTTTCTGTTTACAGCATTTCTAGAACCTCAAACATCTTTCTTTCCTATTGGAATTGACTGGACATTCCGACACTGCAGAAATTCCATTAAAAATCCTTCACAGACCTTCACTTCTCCCTGGAACGATCTAGTGCAATGTCTTGAAGCTCATTGATGGGATGACATGGATGAAGATCATCATGGATTAGTCACAGGAAGATCAAATAAGTTCATATTACTCTGAAGAACTTTTTTTTATGATTAATTATTGTCCTAATATTGTGCACTATCTGAATTTTGGATTCTGCACACTGGTATACTATATGGAATGTAATATGAGGCTCTATATTTATAGATGGTTTCTTAATGTGATTAATGATTATCTATTATACTTTGTTATTGTGTTATCATGTTTTGTATTTGCTCCCCTTTAGATATACTACTCTGTGGGATTTGTTCTCCAGACTATTGTCTCCAAATTTGCTGCTCATGTCCCGCCCTTGTGCCCCATCTGCTTCCTTTTTCCAATGCTTTAATGCCCTGGAACGCACTTTTTATGCGGTGCAGTGAAAGACCAGGGCCTGGTAGAAAAAAATAGCAATCTACTTCAGATTGTACCTACAAAATCTTTATCCTGTGTAAGAAGTCACAAGGAGCAATAGCTTCTCTCCAGTTCCAGGAGGAGATTGTCAAGTGTCTCCTATGTGACTCGTGGGCACAGGAGGCGTCTTCTAGTCTGAGGATGTCCGGAGACTTTTAGAGCGACGTGTTATTCACCCAGTCCCTGCCACAACCACAAAACACTGCCCCTGCTACTGCCCCCCCCCCAAAGCCGTCCCCAGAAAAGATGCCGGGTTTGTACTAATATATTGCTCTTTCCCATAGTAAATAGTTACATACAAACTCAATTCAATATTCTGTAAAGTAATTTATGCATAGTGTTTATTTATCAATAAATATTAAAATTAAACATAAAAAATAAAATAAATAGCTGACAAAGAGTGCAGGGACATCAGAACAGAGCACAGAGGAAAAGGCCACAGGAGATCAATCCCATTCAGTATATAGATATCTATATCCACCTTATAAGTATCAATTCTTATCGTAATGCAAAACATGCACTTGTATATATAGAGTAAGCTGGCATATATACCAGAGTTAACCCAGACCGCAGCCACAGCTACTGTCTATGCCAACAACCTAAACTGCATATAACCGACCAACAAAGGTACAGGTGTATAGCAGTATAATTATAGAAGAGCTGCAGGTGTAACATAGCAGCAGCCTAACAAATCAGTACATAGTGAGTATATAGGAATGGCTCTTGCATGTACACTAATATCAGTGGATCCTATCTTAGATGGCCCCACCACCTCGCTGCACGTTTCAGTAAGTCTTCAGCAGGCGTGGTCAGAGACAGGGAAGCAGCCATATAAATGTGTGATCAGCCAATAGTAATTACCCATTATCTTCATTATTCAGATTCCTAAAGATTTAAATATCTGAACACGGTGGAAGTCGATGCCGGACGGCTTCGAGAAACAGATCTGGACTTACATGAAAAGTAGCTCCTCTCCCTTCACTATGCGTCGGAAGGTCACACTTTATGACCAGCTGTAGTTTTTTCTCCCCAGCAAGGTCTAGCACGTGTGAGTAATCAAGACTATTGTCACAATTATCCAATGCTTAACTTGCATTTGAAGAATTGAAATATTTTTATATAGCTCAGAACTGGAAAAAAAATATAGCAAATATTACCATTTACACTCCAGTCCCAGCGATCTACGTCAATATAGGCGCAGAATAGGAGGGAAGGGGTCACACTCAGCTGTCAAAAAATCTTAATTTTACACCACAAAAGTGATCTAGCTTAGACCTGCAATGTACACTAGCCCCCAGCTGGCGTCCTTTTCTTCTGGCAGAGTACAATGAGTAAAAATAAATCTGATTTATTAAGTGTCACACACCGTTTTATGAATCAGGTCTTTGTACTCCAGAAAGCGCTTCATTAAGACTGGTGTGCACAACGCTCATCTTAATGAATCACCACTGTATATTTAAAGCCTCAATCACAGTGGTGGAACATGCTCCGAGTGTTTGTTTAGTCATTTTTTTGATATTTCAAAAGAAAAATAATATTTACGTTTTCTTTATAGATCATTTAAACATGGGGACGCTACAACAGAACAAAGACTCAGGTCTTCTCATAATGCCAGCAGATCATTTTATGGTTTATTAAAATTGGACAAAAATATATCAAAAGGTTTCATAATTTATGGCTTTATTGGCTTGAAAATGTTAAGATAAATATATCATATATGATGGATTACACTTGAATAATGGGTATTATGGTTCTAATGACGCATTACGTTGTCTAAAAATGTGTCAGTCACCCAACTTGACCTTGAGCCCACAGCTGCAAACAATGTCTTATTTTTCTAAATAGTTGGACAAATATATCCCTATATCCCATCCGGAAACCATTCAACATTCTTTTCTAAATTATATTAAATATTATGATGACCATCAAAACCAAAATTTCATAATAGAAAGTTCATACATAAGACAGTGCTCCTGGGTGCAAAGTTCAATCTAGCATGAAACATAGAATATCATAACTTCTTTAATATTGATGAAAGATACAAAATAGAAACTTCTTTCACAGGTCCCTGCTCATCCAGACAACCTACAATTAAGGAAGAGTGATGCCACTTCAGAGACTAGTTCTGCCCTTGAAGAGGGGGAATTGATGAAGATCAGGCTTCTTAAGATATGACCAGGCTGACACCAGCACCCATACTGCCAGCAATTGCCAGATCTCCAATCCCACAAGCAAAATCCGGGACGGCTGAGCCATTACCCACCCCTCCTTGCCGTACCGCCCCTATAATTTACCCGAATTCTAACTATCTAAGATGCCTTCGGGTAATTGACAACAAGAAGCTTCAAAATGATGTCCTGCCCTTAATCTGAATAATTTTTGAAGATTATTTTTTATTTCTTAAAGAAAAATGAGACCAAGCAGGACATGGCCAGCCATGGAGCAGTGAGAATGCACCCGCTGAATCTCCTTCACACAGCCAAGGAAACATAGACTAACTGACCCTTTTAAGTAATGGGAAAGGCTGGAAAGGACAAATTTAATAACACATCGACACCTGTTTTTAGGCCAACATCAACCAACCAATGTTGGTTCTAAACTAACATCAGATACAGGAGGAAACAAAGAATAGAAGAATAGGCGCCATATACTTTTAAGGACTGGGGAAAAAGCCTGAAACACAAATCTTCACTCGCCGACCACCAAAGGATCAGCTCTCGTAAGAATCCATTCAACTGATGACATCACAGAGCTGAGAATGTTGAGATAATGTATGTTCCATCACTTTCAGATCATTACCTGCCTGAACTAGGACCTATGGATGTTGCGAATTCCTGCAGTGATATTGAAGCAGTAGAATTAAATTGCTGTCTCACATTTGAAGTCAAGTCTACACTGGATACACGTTTCAAAGTAAAGCAAAAAGCAGAGAAGCATGACAAACCGGATGTATCCAACAATGAAGGTACATTATAATTTAAAATTATATCATTATTATTTAGTTATTAAAAAAATTAATTTGTTCCCGTTATAGCAAAAATAAGTGTTAATACAGGAGATATGCGCAGGTTATATATCTTCATTATTCAGATTCCAAAGATTTAAACATCGAACACGGTGGAAGTCGGTGCCGGACGACTTCGAGAAACAGATTTGGACTTACATGAAAAGTAGCTTCTCTCCCTTCATTACGCGTCGGAAGTTCACATTTTACGACCAGCTGTAGTTTTTTTCTCCCCAGCAAGGTCTAGCATGTGTAAGTAATCAAATGTATTGGTAAATTATGCAATGCTTAACTTGCATTTGAAAAATTGTAATATTTTTATATAGCTCAGAACTGGAGAAAAAATATAGCAAAATTTACCATTTACACTCCAGTCCCAGCGACGTATGTGATTATAGGGCAGAATAGGACGGAAGGGGTCACACTCATCTGTCAAAATCTTAATTTTAGCCCAGAAAAGTGATCTAGCTTAGACCTGCAATGTACACTAGCCCCCATCTGAAGTCCCATACTTCTGGCAGAGTACAATGAGTAAAAAATAAATCCGATTTATTAAGCGGTGCACACCGTTTTATGAATCAGGTCTTTGTACTCCAGAAAGCGCTTCATTAAAACTGGTGTGCACTAGGCTCTTCTTAATGAACCACCACCACTGTATTTAAAGCAGTGTTTCCCAAACTCAAGTCCTCACAGCCCCCAACAGGTCATGTTTTCAGGATTTCTTTAGAATTACACAGGTGAAGGAATCATAATCAAGGCATCACCGGTGCAATACTACAGAAATCCTGAAAACATGACCTGTTGGGGGCCGTGAGGACTGATTTATAGCCTCTCTCACTGTGGAAGAATATGCTCCGAGTGTTTAAGTCAATTTTTTTAGATTTCAAAAGAAATAAAATATATGGCTTCTTTAAGGATCATTTGTACATATGGACCCTGCTCGTCCAGACAACTTGCAAATAAGGAAGAGTGATGCCACTTCAACGACTAGTCCTGCTCTTGAAGCAGAAGGACAAACTGATAAAGATTAGGGAAGATCTTCAGATATGGCCAGGGCAGCGCAAAGTTTGACGTTATAGAAAAGCTTGAAACGAGTCATCATCAAGATTCGTCGATACCTTGAGATGAAGGCGCATTTCATTACCACATTAGGGAACTCAAGGCTCGGATCACCTCTCTGGAAATCAAGGTGTTTCAGGCAAAGCTGCAATATTCTGAGATTCTGCACAACTTGGAGCAGAGCAGCAAGGAAATCCATGCCTGGTGCATGCACAGGCCCCTATTAACACTTCAGACCCTGGCTCTGAGAGATGAAGCCCCCTCCTCTATTCTAGACGGGGAAGTAGGCCCGACAGCAGACACCGTCCTCAGTCTGCAGACCAGCCCTCCGACCTGCAGAAAAGAGATTCCATGGAGCACTTGAGAGGTCTGAGTGACGTGACCAGCTTGGAAAGGAAGGACCCAGACCCCAAGGATTTATTTTTATGTAAAATTAATTTTAATCCATATCTTGTAAATATTGCTTTTAGGGGATTTACATGTTGCACTTAAAGATTATCCTGTCATTGATATACTTGTCATACAGTGAGATCACACTTTAAGATAAACATGAAATAAAAAGTTTTGTGACCCCAGATTTATATTCAAAAGTTTAACTTGAGATCGTGACATTTGGCGCTACAAACGGGGTCTAGGACGAAGTGGTCCAGAGATCCTGCAGCTGCAACTAAACTATCCTTTCCTTGTGTAAGTAATCAATCTTATTGTCCTCACAATTATGCAATGCTTAACTAGCATTCAAACAATGGCAACATTTTTATGTAGCTCAGAACAGGAGAAAAAAAATCTAGAAAATTTTGACATTTACACTCGAATCCCAGTGAACTACACCAATATAGGTGCAGCATGGGAGGGAACAGGTCACACCAGTCTGTCAAAATCATAATTTTACACAAAAGTGACATAACTTAGACTTGCAAAGTACACTAGCCCCCAACTGGTGAACATGTCTCATGGAAGAGTACAATAATGAACAAATTCGATTTAATAAGCAGCACACTGTTTTATGAATTAGGTCTTTGTACTCCAGCAAGCGCTTAATTAAGACTGGTGTGCGCTGTGTTCTTCTTAATGAATTACCACCACTGTTTTTTAAAGCCTCAATCACTGTGGTGGAACATGCTCCGGGTGCTTGTTTAGCCATTTTTTGATATTTCAAAGAAGTAAAATATATGTCTTCTTTACAGATCATTTGAACATGGGGACATTCTAACAAAACACAGACTCAAGTCTTCTCAGAATGGCACGCTTATTGGACGGAGGCAGATCCTTTTATAGTTTATTACGATTGGCCCAATATATATTACAAGGTTACATAACATTATGGCTTTATTGGCAATTAAATTATATCAAGATAAATATATCATATATGATAGATTTACTAGAATAATGGGTTTTATGGCACTAATGAGCATTAAGTTGTCCAAAAATGTGTCAGTCAACCAACTTGACCTTGAGCCCACAGCTGCAAACAATTTGTCTTATTTTTCTAAATTGGTTGGACAACAATATCCCATCTGGGAACATTCAACATTTTTTTGCTAAATTGTATTAAATATCATGATGATTATCAAAATCAAAATTTTATAATAGAAAGTTCATACATAAGACATTGCTACTGGGTACAAAGTTCAATCTAGCATGAAACATAGAATATCATAACTTCTTTAATATTGATGAAAGATACAAAATAGAAACTTCTTCCACAGGCCCCTGCTCATCCAGACAATCTACAAATAAGGAAGAGTGATGCCACTTCAATACCGTCCTGCTCTTAAGATATGACCAGGCTGGCACCAGCACCAATGCTGCCAGCAATTGCCAGATCTCCAACAAGCCCACAACCAAAATCCGGGATGGCTGAGCCATTACCTACCCCTCTTTGATGTACCGCCCCTATAGCTTACCCAAATTCCACATATGTAAGATGTCTTAGGGTAACTGTCAACAAGCAGCTTCAACATGATGTCCTGACCTTAATCTGAATTTAGTTTTTGAAGATTATTTTTTATTTTTCAAAGAAAAATGAGACCAATCAGAACATGGCCAGCCATGGAGCAGTGAGAAAACAGCCAAGAAACAAACTATGGCCCTTTTAAGGAATAGGAAAGGCTGGAAAAGACAAATTTAATGCAACATCGACTCCTGCTTCTAGACCAACATAAACCAATGTTGGTTCTAAACCAACATCAGGCACAGGAGGAAACACAAAGAATAGCTGACATATACTTGTAAGGACTGTGGAAAAAGTCTGTAATACAAATCTTTACTCTCCGCACAGCAAAGTCAGCAAGGGGAGAATCCATTAACTGCACCTACTGCGGACACACATATACCCACAGATCCACCGTTCTGGACCATGAGAAATGCACACAGGCAGCAAGCCCCTCTCATATTCCATGTGCGCCCACAGTTTCACTACAACATGAACATGAGGCTGTACATGGGTGAGAATTCATTCTCCTGATCAGATAGCGGGAAAAGCTGTAGCAGCCGTTTATAAATGCCGAAGATGGTTTTATGTGCCGAATGCGGGAAGACGTTTTCAGGGAGATTGCTCCGTGCGAAACATGAGAGGACTCACAGGGTGGAACAACCTTTTCCCCTCCATACAGAGTTATCAATTTAGCATTTTATAACCTCTCAGAAAAAGATCTTAATCTTTTAAGAAACAGTCTGACTGTTGTACCCACGGAACATTTTGATCTATTTATTTGGGCCAAAGATTTGGCTCTATTTGGTAGAGGATTAAAGAGGGAAAGATTTTTGAACACTATTAACAAGGAAAAACACTCCTTGTTGGGTATAAGTGAAGACGATACAGAGATTTTTGAGGGTTATCAAATTTACAAAAACGTAGGTGTGGCTATTCATCTTATCACTCATGCATTGATAGAACTTTTAAAGAACAAGGAAATGAATAATATCCTCCAATAAAGGAGGAAACCTGGTTATTCTTAACCATGACATTTATCTTACTATTTGTCACACTATTATGAAAGATTACAACTATTATGGTATGTGGTGATCTCACTACAATATTCTCTGAGAAACTATTAATATCCTTTTAAGGGATTGGGGGAGCATTTTATATCCAAAAATGAAATGGATTTTATGATCCAAAAACATCCTGTGGTACCAAACGTCTACTATCTTTAGACCATTTGTAGTATCTCTCTCTTCCTATATTAGAGATACTAGTGACCTCTTGATAAAATTAGATGGACTTGTCATGGATAAGGATATGTTATTTGTGTCGATCGATGTTGAATCATTATATTTTTCTATACACCATGAGTTAGGGCTTTAAGCAGTTGAATTCTTTTTGAGAGCCAGGGAAAAACATTTTGAGCAACACGATAGATACGTTCTAGAACTTCTAAACCATGTATTGATACTTTTTTCTATTCAACAATAGGCATTACCACCAGCTCAGGGGCACCGCTATGGGGAGTCCCTGTGCCCCATCTAATGCAAATGTGATCCTGGGCTGGTGGGAGGATACATTTCTCTTCAATGAGTCTTTGTCTCGTTGGATAAGTCAGGTGGCCTTTTGGGGTCTTTATATGAATGACATCCTTGTATTATGGATGGGTACAACGGATCGGATTCTTTACATAAGAGAACTAAATACACAAGTTTCAGATCTCATCAGTCTCTTAGACATATCACTATATGATTCTCCTATAATCAATCCTTGCTCACAAACAGATACTCCTAACACAATCATCACTGTTCATAATACTGCACATAATTGTGATGTTTTCTGACGGAACATTTTAATACATTAATTTTGGATGGATGTCTTCCCATGCGGTTTTATGGTTCTGTTTATGGTTATTTAATAACTATATGTTGGTAATCCCTAAGGAAAGCCTAACAGCCATATTAATACCATGGGTTGAGTCTTGTGTATTTATTTGGATAATATAAAGTAGGTGACATATGGGGGGTCCATGTTACCATGTGTGGAACTTCATTCCATTGGCTGCAATCAACAAAGAGCTCATAACCAGGTTCTACTAGCGGCACACATGATGACCTCACAGTCATTGTCTGCATCCTATGAATGTTCTATCAGAGCAGATAAGCAGATACCAGCTCAATAACAGACACTAGAGCCATGGCTGCTCCTAGGACTTCCAGCAACATCATGGATGATTCCATAGGCGAGTCTTATCATCTACGTAACGAAATAACCGATGTACTTGAGACACCGATTAAAAAGCCCAAATGGAGGATATACAAGGATTGCATACCTTCAATTACAATTATGCCATGATGAACAAGCCGCGGTCCTTCCCGGGCAAAAAACAACTGACCAGAAAGGTAAGCTGGGATTTAAACCCCAAGAATGATTTTCATATATTTTATATATCTACACAGTGGGAGCGGAAAGTATTCAGACTCCTTTACATTTTTCACAATTTTTTTCTATTAATTTTTTTCTCATTAATGTACACTCTGCACCTCATCGTATGTAGATATTTGTACAAATTTATTAAAAAAAGAAAAACTGAAATATCCCATGAATAGTTAGATTTAATGGGATTAGCGCTCGGCTCCCTATCTAAAGCTGCACAACCTACAGGCTTTCACTCTAATAGTCTTTAAAATGAATGATACATAAAAATAAAAATGAGAGTTGTGGGCTTATAGGAAAAACACTACTAAGATTTGACAGGTTTTTTATACTTTACTTTTTTATACTCTGAAATACGACTCTCACACAAAATGTATCCACAGTAAAAAATTACAATAAAAAAGTTGCTCCAAAATAATTTTTCTAAAATCATTTTTGCACACAAACTCATTAGGGAAATCTATTTCCCATTAAAACTCTTTTTCCGGCCGGAATGTAGAAGTAATTTATAAGAATTTTTTTTTTTATAAAGCTTATTTTTTTCATTTCCATCATGGAATGGAGAGACGGCCATAAGATAGTATGGACGTCCTATGGTAATACAGGCCCCATTAGTTGTTATGGGTTGAATCTGGTCCTATTAGTTATTATGGGGCGAATTTGATTGGCCGCTATTTTTAGCACATATATAAGGCTCTCTCAGGTCGTTGCTAGGGCTCAGAGCACTTTTGAGGTAAATTCTGTCACCTACTGTGATTGGCTGCCAGGTGATGGTAGGTACCTGGCAGCTCTATTATTGGTTGGTCTCTCATGAGAGGGAGAGAAGAAAAACTATTTAAACAGCTGTGTGAGGGTCAGCCGGCTGCAGTTCAGCGGGACCCTTTGAGAAGATCAGAAGACCCACCCACCCGTCCCTGAAAGAGCGCTTGAGAAGTTGTTTGATTAGTGGGATTGATCGGCAGTAATCTGCCGGAATCGGTCCATTATGTTTTAATTATTTATGAAGTTAATATTATTTATTAAATATTTATGGAATAAAATTTAAATAATAATTTATTTACCCATAATAAACATCACAATTCTTCGCCATGCAGTTGTCAGCTTCATTTTATTTTAAGTTATTACAGGTAATTTAGGGTATTATATGTTTAAGTGGGCCTTGTGATACCATTTGATTTTTTGCTTCACAAAATTTTTTTCTCCACAATTTGCACATTCCTCAGGGGAAAACGTCTTTACGTTCAAAAAAAGAAATATATTGGACGTACAATTAGACCGCTGTTCAAACGCATGTGAAGATCTAAGGAATATAAGAAATAAAATTTAAAAATACCCTCATTCAAAACGCTGTGCTACTAAACATGGAGGAATGTTTAGAGGGTCACAAGTATGGGGTATCCAAACGGTTACAATGATTGTAGAGGAGGAAACTTTAGTGAAAAAATGTCCAGAAAAAATAAATTGGCCTAAGTTAGTCACCTGGGCCTTTTAAGACCAGATGAGCCTGACCATGGGAGAACTCAGAGTAAACAAGATATTAGAACTTACCTGGAAAGCTTGAGCCTCCCAAAATTGACAGAACCCGAGCAATGTTAATTAGATAAATCCTTCACATAAGCGAACTCCAGTCAACCATGTCAATGTATTCAAAGGGAGAACCACCTGGACCAGACTGGTTGCCCGCTTCCTACTTCAAATCCTTTCCCTCGATAGTACTCCCACACCTACTTACAGGCCGATATCGCTACTGAATGTCGACCTTAAGCTATATGCGGGTATGCTAGCAAAAAGATTGGCTGAAGTCCTGCCAAAAGTGGTCTCTTCAAGCCAGATATTTTTTGAGGTGAAGAAAGGGGAGGGATAATGCTTATAAGATCTTAAATTTTATGCAACATGCTATAAAGTATACTCCCACTAGTTCTACTGGGGACCAACGCCGAAAAACCTTTTAACAGGGTGGACTGGATCTTTTTAGAAGAAACCTTCTAAATTCAAATTCCCACCGCAACTAATATTGGCTATAATATGGATGTACGCATTCCCTCGGCCCGTATTAGAATCAGTGGCTCGTTGACAAACTCGTTTCTCAATTAAGACTAGTACAAGGCAAGGTTGCCCGCTTTCACCCTTAGTATTTGTACTGATAATGAAGCCCCTGCTGCAGGCCATTCAGCAGTGTCGGGAGGTTGAAGAAATCCGAATTGGTAATGCACACCACAAGACAGCGGCTTTCGCTGATGACCTTCTCGTGCTGATGACTCAGCCTCGTAGGGGTGTCCCAGCCTTAATAAAAATTCAAAGTGACAATAGCAGCCTTTCCAACTTTAAAGTTAATGCATCCACGTCCGAGGCATTGTGTCAGAACATGCCAGTGGGCACTGTGCCTAAACTCAGAGCTGCGAATCCCTTCACATGGCCTAAAAAATATATAAACTACTTGGACATTAATTTAGGTAAAACAAATAGAGAGCTCTTCAACCAAAACAGTTATCCCCTCTAAGGCCACCTTAAAACTTGCGTTCCCCTCCGCAGCGTCTTGCATACATGGCGGCCAATGGCTGTGGACGAGGTGTGCACGGAAATATGCACCTGAGAAACAGGTACCACCTGAGGAACACAGCAGAGTACTGTTGAAACATGTTGTGGTAGAACAAGAGGCCAATAAAGGTCTGATTTTAGTTGATGCTCTGCTTGTGATTCATTTAGCGCTCCACAAGCCGATATAAAAAAAACCCTATTTTTTCCCTGTATGCTACCACTCCCTCTGGGAGTTCGGCAGGAGCTGCTCTAGTGGATCACAGCACCTAATAAGCTGAAGGACCTCTGGACATCACGCTGAGGAATCGCAGGATCGACATAGGACGACGCCGCACCCGGGCACCGCGACCAGAGGACATAAATTCCATAGGAGGCTTTATCCGGGGTTGTGCGAGGGCGCACAACCCCCCCAAGGTGAGCGGCCTAACAGCCCCCCTTAATTCTTATTCCTGGAAGGTCATTTCACAGGGAGAGCTGTTTTCTCTTTTCTGTCAAACATTGGTTGGAGACAGAAGAAAGCCTATCGCACCTCCCCCTGCGGTACCTCCTGCTATCCTCTGGAACGAAACATCTCATTGGGAAGCATCCTAATTTTCACACACAAACACTTAGCGTATGGATGAAAGTTTCTTTGTTATGGTTATGTTTGCCCTCTTGGCAGAGTACTTCATTAACTTGACGGTTGTTAGTTTGTTGGTCGGGACAGTACATCCGACTGCTCCTCCCTGCTGTCCCATTTTATTGACCTTATGGGACATTTTGGTGTGCCATTTGTTCCGGAGAAAAAGGTGAGGCTGTGCCGCCACCTTGAATATCTGGGCATTACCATTGAAGATGCCTGTATGGAGTTTAGTTTGTCGGAAAGATAGGCAAATTGAAAGGATTGGTGGCTTCTATGCTATCTAGGGAGAAAGCCACATTGAAGGAGTTCCAATCTTTATTGGGGAGCCTCAATTTCGCTCTTAGCATCATGCCTATGGGCCACCCTTTCCTTCGGCATTTGTATGACACTACGAAAGGGGTGTTATCCCGAGGTCTCATATACGGGTCACTAGCCCCTTGAATGGGGATCTGTTGATTTGGACAAACTTTTAACACTATTTTAACGGGATTTGCTGAATACAGTCTCCGTTTTCGTCGGTGACGGCTTATGGTTTGTTTTGTCATATCGATCCATCTATGGGTTTTGGGATCCTTTTTGGTGATGAGTGGTGTGTTCTCCGCGGCCTAGCTCACTTGGGGAGGCTACTCATGGATTCAATACTGTTGGTTTGGATCTGCTGCTACTGATAGTATGGGTTGAGGTTGAGTTCATGTTTCTCTAACAAACGGGTATTGCTACATTTTCTTTCGCCTGCGATGATTTTGGTGCTTAACACGCTTTTTTTCTAAATTGGAACCAGCGAATAGGCTTCTTCATTATTTGGTTTTGAAATGTTTAAGTGTAAATTTATGGGTCAAAGCTGATGTGGATGCCGATTTGACCGACAATCCTGCCATTTACCTTTCTCGGCAGCAATGGAGTCATTTTCGAGCAGTTTGTACTACGGCGAATCTGCACAGGGTGGTAGTCCCTTCCGAGGTGTGGGTACTGAACCTGGACTAGTGTATACCTTTGTCAGGAACTCCCTAGCTCCTTCAACGTGGGCTGCTTATGCAGCCGCATGGCAGGACAGGCTTAATTTTTGTATTCCCAAAAACTTTAGGACTGTTAACAATACAGCGGACTGTGCTCTTTTATTTTGTGAAATGTTAGCTAGTGGATGTTTGAGCTGTTCTGGTTAGTCCAAGCAGTTATTCGGAGTATCGTTTTTTTCTCCAGCTGTTTGGAGGAATTTCACTGACTCGCGCCAGACGATTTCTTTGGAATTATTTCTTAAACTTTGGATTTAATTAAAGGACGTTTGTTTTACTGAATTTGAAGTTTATTTGTTTAGTTCTTGCTTTGTTAAGGCATTTTTTGGCGTCTTTCGGCTTGACTAGTTGGTGTATTATAGTCTGTCAAGGAGTTTTTGATTATGTGCTTGCGGTATTTGTTGAGGAGCAATTATTTCACTTTCAATGGAAAATTTTACATCTAATTATGTGGTTGTCCAATGGGGCGAAATTTTCGCCTTCATTGGCCAACCTTTACATGCAGAAATGGGAAGAGGAGTTTGTACATGTGGATAGATATCATTTAACCTGTTACATTCAATGGAACGGGAGATGCATAGACGATGTGGTCCTTATTTGGACCATCTTGTCTGTGGTGTCTCCCATACCCAATCCACAAGATTTTTTGGAAATATTTCAGAATAACACATACAACTTAAGCTTCAACATGGAAATATATGATGATTGATTTTTTTTTTTATATTTACATCTGAAAGGATGTAGAACAACAGGTAAAATCAACTCAACATTATTCCGCAAGCCTATAAGTGGAAATTCCATCTTACATACAGACAGCTGTCACCCCACACACATCATAAAAAATCTTCCAGTGGGGGAACTTAGTCGAGCGAAACGTAATTGCTCTAGAGACGACGACTTCAGGAGGGAGACAGAAATCATGACAGCATGTTTAAAGATTAGAGGTTACAAAGACTGGATGATTAATAGGGCCATAAACATCGGTTAAAAAAGAGACAGACAGTCCCTTTTATACAAGGATAAAGATGTGGATAGCAATAAGTCTCAGTTACCCACTCTTTCTACTCCATTTAGCAATCAATTAACCGGTATCAAGGAAATTTTGATAAAGAATATCCCATTTCTTTATCAAGATGAAATCTTGTCAAAAATTCTTAGTTCAGGTTGGAGGGTTGTGCCGAGAAAAACGGTTAGCGTATCACCAAGCACTTTCTCTGATACACCTAAACCAACACCTACTTGGCAAACATATAAAGGTATGTATAAATGTAAGTATAAATGTGGTTGCAACAAATGTGGTATGCGTAAGTATGTAGAAACAACAACGGTTTTCAAAAATTATCACAACAGAAGTTATAAAAAAAAATCCTACAAAAACTGTAATACTTCACACTTTATATGGCTACATGTGAAAGTTGTGAAAAATACTTTATAGGTTGTACCACACGTCCCTTAAAAAATCAGGACAGCCGAACACATTTCCGCGGCAAATCTTGAGTCAAAAACAATCAGACCAGGAATTTCTGGACTCTGTAAGCATTTCAGGTAAATACACAAAGGTAACCTTTTATCCTTAATGGCCACATTACACGCGGCAACAGGAAGATAGAAACCGGCAGGTGTCGGAGACAATTGTACCTTTTACCTTCAAAACACCTTGCAGATACCTGAATTACACGCAGCCACTTCTAGGTGTTTTGAAGGTAAAATGTACAATTGTCTCAGACACCTGCTGTTTTCTATCTTCCTGTATGCCGCGTGTAAAGTGGCCAAAAGAATTATGGTTATAGAACGTGTATTTTGACCTCAGCGAGGGGTAATTGGGAGAGGCCCCTTCACAATAGGTTAAAAATTGTGGATTTTGCAATTAGATGCCCGTATTCCCCTCGGTTTAAATGATAAAAGTGAACTTTTCTATTTTTATTAATACAAGCAGTATTATGCCTACATGTTCATGATGTGTATACACATAAGAAAAATTCTCCATTTATACGGATTATTATTTAATTTATATATATATTGAATGCCATATTACATCGTTGTGCCAATTTACAACGTTATACAGACCATATATATATGGAAGAATATGCAGGTTTCTGTTGTCATTACTGGGGGTTATTTCCCTATGACTTGATATAAAATATATATGGTGTCCACCGAAATTTCATCAATTAATTGTTGACATGAACAATCAATTATTGCATACAGAAACATGACTATGCTTAAGTTTCCAGCAATAATAATGGGTATGGAAGTGCATGGATTTAATTTTCTTTAAGCATCACATCCCATGCACTTATATGCAGTGTTTCTGTACGAAGTTACATTTAGGGCGGCTCCACACTGGCAGCGCGGCATTCCGGAGTCCACATGAGGCTGCCGCATGCGGACTCCGCAATGAGACCAGGCAATGCTGGCCCAAAAGCACAGTGTGCCCTTGCGGCCGGCATTGCGACATGCTGCGGTGCGGAATTCCGTCCGCAGCATGTCCATTTTC
Organism: Allobates femoralis; assembly: GCA_033576535.1. NCBI lineage: Eukaryota > Metazoa > Chordata > Amphibia > Anura > Aromobatidae > Allobates > Allobates femoralis. The sequence continues at coordinate 710,710,349 of JARQOC010000002.1, read as the reverse complement.
AGTGCGACGCCGCACTGCCGCATCCCATTGGAATGAATGGGGTGAGGCACGGCCGCAATTTAATTGCGGCGGCGCCGTACTACGCACACTGTGGGGGCGGGTGTTTCCTGTTTCTTCCCAGGAAGTATGTCTCAGCTGACTACAAGCAGAAACACAGACCCCCTGTATCTGCTCATCACCACCTTTCTCTGCGACATGGCACCCTTTCCTATCGATCAGCTTATTGAGCTGATGGCCGATCACCCAGCTATATGGGACACAAATTCCTCTTGTTATGCAGAGAGAGAAAAGAGGGAGAAGTCGTGGGACACCATCTGTCACCATATATATGCAGAGCACTGGGAAGAGGCTACCACCAATATTCACTATGATTTGGGTAGGTGAGCTGCAGTACCAATGGGCTAGTGTCGTCCCTCAGGAGATCCTTGGAAGGTGCAGAAAACCTCTGTAAGCTCTGATCTCCATGGAAACCAGGAAAAGAAGGAAGTGACCTCAGCAGAGGCAGCCACATGACCAAAAGAGGGGAGGGGGGAGACCACATGACCATCAGAGAGTATCTGCAATGGGATCCGTAATGCAGTCTACAATAGCGTCCGCAATAGACTGCAATAGCGTCCGCAATAGACTCCGCACTGACAGCCGCAATTTCCTCCGCCGCACCGCAACTAGTGTGCAAGAGGCCTTAGTCATTTTAAAATGACAATGCCCTTGTATACCGTATTCATATGTTGTACATTGTGAGAATGTCATTGTAACCATCACATATAATATGATGAATATTGCACTTAAATTTGTTTTGTTGGGTTTGTACTGGTCGAATGGAGTGCACCTGGGGGAGCTGGGATTAGATATTTTTAATCTCGGTCTTCAGCCTGCTGTGGAGTTTTGGTTAGATCTTTTTTTTTTGGGGGGATAGCCAAATATCTAAATTTTTAAAGGTTTTTGGGAAGCGGAAAATATAATGCAAAGGACTCCCTAGCTGTTACAGATGAGGAAGATGATAATACTACTGAAGGAGGTGTGCATCAGAAGCGGCATGTTCTCTACAAAATGGGCTTTGATGAGTGCACCCCGCTACCTCACTTCATCACGAAACCTTAAAGAATGAAGGAAACGTTGCTGAAGACGAATTGCATTATATTTTCAATAAGCTTATATTAACGTACTGGCCGCCCCCATCATTGCAAGCCCTGCAAGTGTGACAAGCACCCCAAGGATGACAGTCCTGAAAGATTTCAAGAAGATTGACAATGCCTTTTGCCCACAATGACCGCCAATTTTCGGGTTTATTACTAGAGTGAGTGAAACAAGAAGATGTACAATGAATTATCTCTAGTCTGTTAGAGTCACACAACCGAGAGCAGATTCTCATTTATCTAGAGAGCTTTATCCAGAAAGAGTTCAACGGTCATACCAGACTGTGCCTGTGTGGATCATCCAAAAAAGGATTTGGGTTTCGGGACAGTGATCTTTACATTTGTATGATAGTAGAATGTATCAATAATGTAGAGAAACTTTATTGCAAAAGAAAAAATTGAAGTATTGGCAAAGGTTTTTGAAAAGACATCTAGACCTACAGAACATTTTACCAATAACAAAAGCCAAGATCCCCATTGTGAAGTTTGAGCACAGGGGAAGTGGATTAGAAAAATACATCAGTTTGTACAACATTTTGGCTCAGCACAACACCCGAATGTGGCTAAGTATGCCGCCATTGACTGAAAAGTAAAATACTTAGGATACATAGTCACGCTTTTTTTCTAAGCGCTGCGATATAAACTGATACATCAAGGGGGAGTTTCCTTTCTATGCTTACATCCTTATGGTCCTGTGATACTTCCAGCAGAGATGTCCACCTGTCATACCCGGTGGGACAAGCAATTTGATGGGATGTTATTCCACGGAGGATGGTGGACGGATGGAACACCCTTTTTTTTTGATAACTCAGGGAGTTGAGAAGTCGGTTTCCATCTCTGACCGCAGAATACTGGATCTTTACGAAGGGGTATGGCTCGGCTTCCTAAGATTTTACACAGAAGGAGAACATCTCAGCATCAGGCAGAAAAATTGCTCATGACATTTGAGAAGCAATGAAAAATCACAGGGCTGGCTCAACAACCTTGAGGCGGTGCACAGAATTAATAGTCAATAATAATAGTAGGATGATCTGGCACACCAAAAAAACAAGAAAATCCAAGAAATGCGTCAAGATTCATATATTTTATTTGTGAATCTTCAAACAAGTGTTGTTTTGCTTTTTCAACCATAAATAAGTATTTTATTCAGACGTTTCGACTTAGTCTTTCTTCACTTGACATACGGGTTACAAGAGAAAAAAGGAATAATTTTATGTTTATACAAAGTAGAAAAAAATCATAATGTTGTATCATCACAAATAAAAGAAAAAATCATGTCCAGTTTTTGAAATAAAACGTACAATTTATAGTAGTACATACAGAGACGTTGTAGTAACCTGAACAATCAGTGAGCAAAAAGTGATCACAGAGGAACATAATTACATCCAATTCAGTGGAGGGATATATAAGCAATATTAATAATGTAATACCTATTATATTGATATTATGTTGCGTGATATTACAGCAAATGAGCACCACAACACTTATCTAGAATAAATGATAGTCCAAATTAGTGACATACAGGTGCATAATTCTAAAGTCAATCAAAGGACAATGATCACATGCAAATATGCCTAGTCTATGAGGGTCTAGTTAATGTGATGAAAAACGTGTACTGCGGACTCGTGTCCCATATTCTTTTGTTTTTTGTACCGCGCGCATGCGCGAGTCGCAGAGCCGGTCGCAAACATGATGCAGCGCCGTGGGCTTGCGTTCACAAGGACACACCTGCGTTCCGGCGGAGGAAGCAGGGGGGGTGTCCGCATTATCTCTTTTCCCATATATAGCGGTCTCACTGTTTATGGCGGCGCACACCTCGCCGACGCCGCTCGCACGTACATTACCAGTAAGTATACGAATCAAGGCAGACATTAAGTCACTAAGCGGTAGCTATTGGGCCAGTAGTGCCGTTTTTTTTGCTTATGGAGTTTCTATTTGTATTCCATTCCAGGTTACTGGTTTTCTTGTTATCCTGTTATCCCAACATTACAGGGATGCGCCCCATTTAGTGTGAGATCTATTGGCTATTTATGCAGCTATAGGCTTTTCATAATAATGCTATTTCATGGGAGTTTATGCAGTTTTAGTTTACTCTTTCTTGTCTCTTTTTTCTTTATATGGCAGTGGCTTTCCTTAATTATCCCCAGGGGTTAAGCCTAACCCTGATTATAAAATCTCATATAGATTGTATTCCTTATGTATTTTAAGGGCATTGGGGTTTTCATATTTACCGAAGGATTGCGAAAAACATAATTTTTTTTTGTTTTTCACAGTTATCTTATTGAAAAAAT
>JARQOC010000002.1:710488937-710706822 GCA_033576535.1 Allobates femoralis | reverse complement strand
CGACGTCACCAGCTTCTCGACCGCCTCACCCTCGCCTACCACCTGTCCTGCTCCGTCACCTGAGCCAATAGACTGTGTCATTCCGGTGGAGGCCGCAACTCGACCCGTTCCAGCGACCAACATCGCAACCGATTCCGTTCTTGAGCCGGAGCTCATAACACGCTCCATGGAAGAACTCGATCTCTACCAGGTTCCACCTGAGGAACCCGCGACATGTTTCACCACTACAGAGACAGTCGCCTGTTTTGTCCCCGTACCGGAGGCTTCCCTTGCCATTGCCGAGGCCTACCTGGTAACCGGGATTGAAACACCTTTACCTGCGGAAACAGATGAAGAGGCAGGCAGCCTGGAAGCCCTGCAGGACGTCCCTACGGAAGGATCCGCAGCACCACCACCCTGTTGTACAACGGAACAAGCTTTAACGTCTTTCATCAACAAGCAGCCTGATGTGATCATCGAGGAAGAGGTCGGAGAGGATGACGACGAGACCCACAGCACCGCTGAGGATTTCGACACCGGGTTCGCTTGGGGAGACAACAAAGAACTTCCTTCCGGGCACACAGCTCGGGTACACTGGTCGGGTGCATTGCCGACACCTTCCCCTGTGCCGTTCCACCGGGTTCCGATACAGACAGCCCGCCAAGTTCAAGCTTCCCGCCAAACCACCAGCTCCATTACTCATCTTTACACCCCGAGCCGTAACGACGGAGATGTACGCCAGAGACGACGAGAGGAGTGGCAAGCCAGAGAACGCGCCAACATGGAGGCCCGTGCCGAGGCTCGCCGCCAGCCGCCGCTGCCTGATGAACTCCGCCGTGAAGGTAGAATTTCCACCTTTAACTTACATACCGGGTGGGGGTTCGCTTGGGAGGTGGGTTTGAATGAGGAGGTGTTTGTGGGGCGCCGGGACGTTGAGTCAAACTTGCCAAGAGGACATCCCGATCGCGACCTATACCGGGGCGATATTATCACCTACGAGCGCTATGCTTGTGCAGATGGGTGGTTCGCTATCCGGGTACGCCATCACCCTCAGAGCCAGTGACTTTAAAACTTGAACTTCATCAATGACTCTGTTCCCGTTAATCACTGACCGTGTGATCTCGCGGCTACAGCCTGGACTCTAGCTAAAGTACAGTCGACCGCCCGCCGGGTCCGCACAAAGTGATTACCTGTTTCTTTGCTTATAACATCAAAGCATTTCTTTACCTGTTTTTCTGTTTTAATAAAAGTGTGTCATATATGTATAAAAATGTAAAAAAAACCTCTGTAATGTGAGTAGTTTGACGCTTGGGGACAAGCTGATTTAACCAAGGGGGAGTGTGGCGCCCCGCAACGAGTGCGTCACAAGGGAGTATTGCAGCCGCAATATTCTCTAGACAAAGCAGTGAAATAGTTAACTCAGAGATCCAACCCAACATACAACACCTAGAACAGGGGACCAATCATAGGTCCTGGTGGGTGGAGTGTTAGGGTAGTGAAGAGAACACAATAATCTAGACAGTCAGAACAAGTCTGAACAGAGTCTGGAATCTAGAGCCTAGAACACAGAACTTGGAGTGGAGCGGGGGCTCCGCACTCCGTGCGGGCCCCTGGGCCGTCACCGGTCGGGTGTCAGCACCTGAGGCCTTAACTACCGGGAATGGGCATAGCTACACGGGTTCCCAAAAGACTCCCGTGCCCACAACTCACAGCCGGTTCACTGGTACCGAAGCTGGCAGCAGTTCACCTCTGCCACGCGAACCAGCCCCGTGGAGGAGCAGCTTTATAGGAGCACCCCACCACCAGCCAGTTTCCAGTCGTCTAACCAGCGGTGTACCCACCGAGGGACCCAAGGCTCCCCAAAGAATCCAGAACGTACATCATGGATAGGGCATTGAAGCAGCCTCCCCGTACCCGACCTGGTATTCCTGGGCGACGCTGGCAAGAGAAACTAAGGAGGTAGAGAGGAGGTACACTGCGGATCTCTGAGGAGTACTATCACTGCTGAGTCCACCCGGTCTTCTACTCAACCACTGTAAGCCATGTACTGCCTGTTGGTTACAGTAAAGAACCGTTGCAGAGACTATCTGTGTCCGTGTCTCCTTATGAACTGTCCGTCATGAACTTAAGGTAACCGCAGCTGCCGCACAACATCTTGAGCAGCTCCAGCCCCGGGGATCACCGCTCAGCCTGTGGGGAGCGTAACATCTTGCTGCTGTCCATCACCCCGGGAGGTTCCGCAGCGTCGGTAGCCCTTACCGAATCTACTCATAGGTGGCGTCACGAAGAAAACAAATTAAAACCCCTTTTTAATCTGTTCCCGTAAGACGACCTCAATTTTGATCTGCACTACACCGGGCCCCACTACCGGCAGGCGCGGTCCACCCGTGACAAGGAAGGAGAAGAATCGCCTGTCTAAACCGGGAGTAACCCTGGCCCCTGGTGTGCGTCAGAAACAAAAGCACAATAGGGTCTTATCCTTTATTAAAAATGTGAAAAGGGCTGTGAATGAAACTGCTAACCTGATCTGCAACCAGTATATGCGTATAGTACAGCTACTGCAGGATCCACACTCCACTGTGGCGGTCAATATGAATCCAAAGGGACGGTGTTTTTCGATCCACGCAAACCGTACATTGAAAAGGACATTGAAAAGGAGCACCACGTCGTCTTCTTAACGTACGGTTTGCATGGATCGAAAAACACCCTGTCCCTTTGGATTTAGGTTTCTCAAGTCGAGCTACTATCTGATGGGGAGCCATTTTCCTGCTACTTTGTCCTTATTCCAATTGTGATCCCCGCAGAAGACATGTTACATCATGGCACAATCACCAATGAAGAACAGAGCAAAGAAACTGTACGTTCATGGAAACCAAGAGGATCAGAGACTGAAACTCTACTAGGAATAATACTGTATGATTCGGTAGACATTATTGGGAACATTTACATGAGTTATGATGCATTATACTGTATTGAACTACATTTCATACACAATACAGACATAATATTACATGCTACTACAGGTTCTAACATGAGGTTTGCACAATTGCAAGTAGATTATGTACTTAATAACAAAATAGGTACATGGGAATGTGCTCCTAATGATTGCTTGTATTGGAATATAAAGATAAGAGGTGAAGAAACAGCTTTATTATTATCAGAGTACGATGTTGAGGTCGTCTATATATGCAATTGCATTGTCATTTTCAGTGTAGAAGTCATTCTTGTCACCAGTGCAGGATCTGACGAGACGCTCCTCAACAATGTGCTGAATTGTTTGACGCTCATCTTTACAGTCACAGGCAGCAGAGTCCAGATATTCCCCACTTATACATAAGATCTGCAAAGATACCACAGTTTGTTCTGATGTGATTTAGGGTGACCCAGGTTTTCCTTTGTAGATTGAAGCCTGGTGGCAGGTTTTTTGGGTAAGGAAACGTTTGAAGCTCACCATCTACTGCACTGATCCAGACTTCTTGCCATTTCTCTTGTAAATTGAAATCATGTTCATACAGGGTAATTGCAGTACGGATGGGTGGATGTCTAGATTGCAGTCACTGTATTTGTACATCTTGGATGTTTTGATGTACTAGGAGGTTTTTACTTTTTACTACTTTGGTGAGTTCTTTAAGTAGAAGCTCTTGTCCTCCCATGTTTGCAGGTGCGATGTGGCTCAGAACAGGGGACCAGTGGATGGGCGTTTCTGTGATCGCACCAGATATTATACTCATAGAGTTGTTCAGCTGGGTGTAGATTTCATTCATGTGGCAGCTATTCAGCCATACTGGAGACACAAAACAAAAGGAGAAAAGGAGAAAAAAGGGTATAGTGAATTATATATAATATAATTTTATTAAGGACGTACAAAATCAGGTACAAACAGGGGGAACAATTATATATCCAGCCACATATGCGGTCTTAGGTAACAGGAATATTAGCATATAATAGTACAAGGACCAAAAAAGTGCAAGTGCATAGAACATCCACATAGGGAACCAATGTCATATAAAAAGTTGGATCATCACATATAGTACACATACAATATAAAGTTTCTCAATTTGAGGAATTTATATTTACTCAGATGAATTAATTAGCCACAGTAACAAGATACCATATATATCATGTCCACTCCATATCCCGTGAGGAAGGAGAAAAAATTAGCACAATTGCTAGATATATATGGAAAGGAGATATATATAAGTTAAGCTCTGGTATCAGAGAAATCCATCAAAGCAAAAAGGTATAGATGTGCACTATAGAGGTTTCCAATATATAAACTATGTACAGAGAACCTCCCAATATAAATAAATATGTAATGCCAAGCATATATACACAAATGGCGTTCACTACAGGGTATCCACATGTAGGGACGATCCAGCAGGAACACCCCGGGTCAATGTTATTACCTTATGAAGCCTGAATACAGCCGCGCGCTCCGATGCGCATTTCGTTGTGATTACTGGAGCCAGTATTCTGCGGCAGAGTACACCAGGGTGAGGGTAGACTTTTCTCCAGACGTGTTGAGTAACCCCATTATTCTGTGCTTTTAGTTTCTGTGCTGTCTTTTTCAAGTGGTATTTGAAGGTTAAGGTTAGACTTCTATCAAGGGTTACGCCTAAGTACTTAGGCTTGAAGTTATGTCTGATAGGTCGACCTTCAAAGTGTACTTTGAGTTCCGTCTAAGCACTTGCGTTGTGTAGATGAAAGCAGCAAACTTCCGTTTTTGATGGATTGGGCTTATGCCTCCATTGTCAGAAAAACTTTCCTATTTTCTTAAAGTCTCTGTTTGAACCTCCTCTGCTCCCTCCATTGTTTTGCTCACTGCGGAAAGTGCGTATTTATCGGCGCATCCAACTTTTCCGTGATACTGTGTCAGGCAGGTCAGCTAGGTACACAGCAAACAAGAGAGGTGCCAGCACTGATACCTGGGCCAAACCATTGATTAAGGATTTCTTACAACTAGTTGTATCACCCACGATAAGTTGAAAGGTTTGATTTGATAACACCAAGGCCTATGAGTCTCTAGAACCCATTCCTATTAGCACCAATGTCTATGTGTCTCTAGAACCTATTCCTATTAACACCAAGACCTATGTGTCTTTAGAACCCATTCCTATTAACACCAAGGCATATGTTTCCATGGGATTGATCCCAGCCAATACTATAATCCATCCATCCAATTGTCTCCTGTCAAAGTTTCATTCTGCTGCTTTATCTTTCATCACTGCCCAACGAGACGTCCATTAAACTTGAGATACTTCTTTGCACTGTAATAATAAGTAATATGCAATAAATCCATTGAGCATGACAACAATGTGATTTGAATATATTGAGTACATAATAGCGTGAGACAAGGGATATAGCTCAGCTGGGATCTTTGCTTCGGCTCAAGCAAGCGGCTGTGGAATCACGGTGGACAATGGCAGACTGGCAGGCTTCACGCAGATATGGTAACAGCAATGTTTATTGTGCACACTTATCACTCAGTGTTACACCATCAAAACAGGAAAATAAATGTCTAAGGCCGTCTGGCCACTAACTAACAACAGAATGCTAACTACAAAATAAACCTAAACAACAAACAAAGCAAACATATTTCCTTACGGTGTCAGCTCCTCAGCACAGCAGACAGGGGTAGGGAATCCTCCAACTTCTCCTGATTATATCAGCTGTTCCATAGAGGAACAAAACCAGGACTGAATGTGTAGAGTGGAACATTTAGTTCCCCAGAGTAATCCAGAAAACCAGGCCCACATTTCTCTGAAATAACCAGGCATCAGTGATTTAACAACTGCTGGGATAAATCTGACTTCCCCAGCTTTTCTATTTGCCCAGGCCGACTATTCCACAATCAATACAGAGAGGCATATGAAATGAAACGAGGTGAAACATACCTATTTTCTAGTACCAATCCCCTTGGCACCTCACAACAGACAGTATAGATCTCAATTATCTCCGGATTTAATATTTAAAGGGGGCCAAGATTAAAGGGGCGGTCCAGTGATAACTTGGTAATTGGTGGCGGTCTGACCTCTAGGACAGCAGCAACTGGCACAATAGAGAACTTTTGTCCCCGTTAAAATGGAGCAGCCTGCACCCATTCATTATCTATTGGGCTATGTTTGGCTTTGTCCATCAGTCCCATAGAAAATTAATGGCCATTCAACCTTTTGTAATGGGGCTAAAAATTCACCATCAGTTCCATTGAAATTACTGTATCTGAGTTGTAATACCATATACAGCCATTGCGCAGGTGTGAAACTGCTTTTGGAGAAAATGACCTTTTCACGCTTTTAGGCTACGCCAACAAGCAAAAAGGATTCAGATTGGGAAACACAGTATGAGGTTACAAAAAACCGAAACATTTAATGAGATGAATTAAAAAGCTCCAGATAGCAGTAATGTACTAGCAAACCTCTGTGTTTCGGTAGAAAGCCTTACTGTCATTGTCTTACAAGCCTTTTAAGAGTTCAGCAAAAAGATTCCAACCTACCAATCACTTCCTACATATCAGCATCTCCACTGCCTCTTTGTACACCATAGTTTTGGTGTCACGTATACATAATGTCACTCCAAGGATACAAATCAAAGGATGCTTTGAGTATCAAAAGGTTTGCTGGCAGGGGCGGATGAAGAGTAGCCAGGGCCCCAGGCTGTTTAAAAGTCAAAGGACTCCCCAGCCCGAAGTATCATGTGACATGTCACATGATGATTTTTGAAAGATCATATGATAGGTGACATTACTAGCACACAGGTGCATATCAGTAATTGCAAAATGAGGAAAACAGTGACCCATATAGCGCGCCACTCAAGATTTTATTCCCATATATAAAGTGTTATACATAACATAGAACTATACATAAAAGAGCAGAGGTGAGAACTTAAATTAACATAGCTCCTAAATACAGAAGGAACCCACACATAGCCACTGTATACAGCAGGAGCCCACACATTGCCCTTGTATTCAGCAGAAGCCCACACATAGCCCCTATATATAGCAGGAGCCTATACATAGCCCCTGCATTCAGCAGGAGCCCACACATAGCCCCTATTTACAGTGTGGCACGTGCCCTTACAGGTAACCACCGTACCACCCAAGTGCATGGAGGGATTTCCACAACAGGTACCCTTACACACACAATACCTTCCACCCAAGACCTGTAGGTGGAGCTCCCCTTGCTGCCTTTAGGCAAGATCCCCTATAAATACCGGTGCTGGGGGCAGAGTTAGGCAGTTCAGTTCCAGAGAGGACTGTGAAGAGTAGTCAGTGCAGTTCCAAGGAGGACTGTGAAGACGTCCTGGTGTGTCAGAGCCACGCTAGGCCCGAGCCAGTAGACCAACCTATCCAGTAGGCCAACCTATCCAGTGTGAGGATCTGAAAGCGAAGGTTGTAGGCAAAGGTGAGAGAAAGAGCAAAGAGCAGATTAGGGGCAGAGGAGCCATACCGGTTCACCTCAGGAAGCAACCCGGACACCGGAGTCCAAGTCTGCAGGAGAGCATCAAGCCCAGCAGAAAACACTGGTTCACCGAGGAGACTCTAGTCTACCGTACACCTGTAGTGCAACCAACACGAGAGCCAAGAGCCGCAGGAGAAGTAATAGTGGTAGCCCACAAAAAGGTTCTCAACACTACAATACGGGTGAAAGAGACACAGAGAAGGCCAGGCCTAGTTTTACACAGGTCAGGGGCTTCACCACAGGAAATAAGACAAGAAGGCCTACAAATCACTCACTGTGGACATCCTGAAGTGCTTCCCGACCACCTGGAGTGTACCCTGGACAGTGCCTGCTATGACATCAGTAAAGGTACGGAAAACAACTCCCAGCGTGTGTGTCAGTTCTCCCAGCCCTGATCCTGTCCAGCCCAGAGACTGTAGTAGTGGCCCGGCTGCCAAGCCATCTCCCTGTGCAAATCTCCATCACTGAAACAATGCCACTGGGACCCCGCTCCACCTACGGGGAGTGTTATTGTCTAGTTGCCCATCCATCATCCCTAGAGGTCTGCAGCAGCGCCGGTGCCTTCATCGGACACCGTAGGTGGCGTCACTCGACTATTTTATTTTTAACAAACCCCCAACTTTTTGCGACCTCCAGGACCACGGGCCCAGGCAGGCCACCAGTGACATCCTCTTTGCAGCAAACGACTGGGTACGGAGTCCCCACGGTCTTGGGGTGGGTCAACAGCAGGAGTCCACACATAGCTCCCTGTATACAACAGGAACCCACATGGTCCCTTCTATGCAGCAGTAGTCCAAAAATAGCCTCTGTATACAGAAAGAGCCCACATATATCACCTGTATACACCAGGAGCTCATACATATTACTCTGTGTTGTAGGGTTCTGTTTATCGGTTCTTATTGTCGGTTATGACCACAATCACCGATATCCAGAATCTTCCCTACCTTACCGCTTTCTATTCCTATGCTGATTAACTATATATATATATACCAACGACTTAAATTAATATTTATTAAACACACTGTGAGACAATGAGGGGGATCATATGCGAGGGTCGCTATGTGTCCCCCAGAATGTGCGCTGTCACGTATTGAACCCGGTATGGAATATAGGATAGAGGGACGCTCCACTCCAGTCCGAGTCTTGTAGGTTTTCTCCGGAGGGAGACATGGGGTTAAAGGCTAGGTTTGGAGACGGGGCGGGGTCCCCTGTGGATAGCTTCGGCCTGAGTTGAGGTAGAAGGGACTGCTGAGCGGTCAGGTCCAGGGCGTGAGAGGCTGTGTGCTGTTACAACACGGCCTAACCCGGGAGCCCAGTGCGACCTACGGCTGGAGAGAACTCCTAACCTGAAGGGACTGAGTTACTGTACGGGGATGTATGCACTGTACCCGGCTGTGTCCCGGAACCCTGTGACTTGTGCCACTGCTGTGCTTCATCAATAAATCCGGGTACTGTAGGAACTGATACCAGGCTCACGGACGTTTGTCTTGCAATCCCGACGCTGCCTCACACCATATAGTACTGACCCCAGACATCATACTGACACGTCAGTGTTACCATATAGTACTGACCCCAGACATCATACCGACACTCAGTGTTACTATATACAGTATCATACCGAACCTCAGTGTTACTATTGTACTGACTGAGATGTCATACTGACACGTCAGTGTTATCCATATAGTACTGACCCGAGGACATCATACCGACACGTCAAAGTGATTATCATTAATAGTACTGACCCGAAGACATCTATACCGACACCTCACTAGTGTTACTATATAGTACTGGCCCCAGACATCAACTACCTCAGTGTTACAATATAGTACTGACCCCAGACATCATACTGACACCTCAGTGTTACCATATAGTACTGACCTGAGACATCATACTGACACATCAGTGTTTACCATATAGTACTGACCCCAGACATCATACCGACACGTCAGTGTTACCATATAGTACTGACCCGAGACATCATACCGACACGTCAGTGTTACCATATAGTACTGACCCCAGACATCATACCGACACCTCAGTGTTACCATATAGTACTGACCCCAGACATCATACCGACACCTCAGTGTTACCATATAGTACTGACCTGAGACGTCATACTGACACATCAGTGTTACCATATAGTACTGACCCTAGATATCATACCGACCCCTCAGTGTCACTATATAGTGAACATGGTGAATAAAAACAAAACCTTTGCAGAATTTCACCTTTTTTTTTTTTTTTTTTTGCAATTTTGCCACATTTGGATTTTTTTCCCCATTTTCCAGTGCACTATATGGTAAAATAAATGATATTCAAAACTACAACTCGTCCTGCAAAAAAACAAGCCTCATATATCTATATTGACTGAAATAAAAAAAAATGTTATGGCTCCTGGAAGAAGGGAAGGAAAAAACTGAAAATGTGCCCGGGGTGAAGGGGTTAATCAGAATCCCCTTTATATACAGAATAAGATGCTTCCCTACACCGGAGCCGTTCACATGTTGGATGGAGACATATTGAGAATCAAATATTAAGGAAGAGCATAAAAATGTCAGATATTAAGGGAATTGTTCTCTCAATGATCCAGAATAGAAGAAACCCCATTATAGAGGAATGAATTCTGGATGTGAACTCCAGTGACTGTGGTTGGATGTACAGCACATCTCTGTGGTGAATGTGGGGGGTTCAGTGCAGTGAGGGGGACTCTGCTATGTATGATATACTCTGCCATGTTTAAGTCCACAGTGCTGTGTACCACAGAGGCCACCAGAGGGAGCCCCTGCATTAGGATTTACACTGCTCTCATTACTAGTGATTTTACATAGATCCGTGTGTATGGAGCTCCCTCTAGTGGCCGCTGCACTGTATCTATAGCTCCATAGGATAACAGTGAGATTAGGTCCCGCCCTCCTCCTCCGACCATGTGACTTCCCCCTCCCATCGTGTAGTCAGTCTGGCAGTCTGCCTCTTGTCACTGGGACATAATGATTAGGGGAAAGCTGTGTGAGGAGCTGTGAGGCAGAAACTTGTCTCTGGGCAATTAGAACTAGATGCTGGTGATGGAGCAGAGGCCCAGCCTGATGGAGAGGAGGATAGTGTGACTATAGTGTAGGGTTCATTGACTTCATGAGGTAAAATTACCTCACAAACGACAATCAGGGCAGAGAAAGAGATCTGTATACAGAGATTGGTAGTGCAGGACAGTAAAATGGCATCAATGCTCAGAATCGCCATTATTTATAAGAAATCCCCCCAAAATACATCAATATTACATGAGCCCTTATAAATAGGATGGATTGGTAGTGTAGGACAGTAAAATAGCATAATTGCTCAGAATTGCCATTTTTTATAATAAATACCACCAAAATTCATAAATAATACATGAGAGGATGCCAGTATGAATGTAGTGTAGGGTTCAGTGACTTCATGAGGTAAAATTGCCTCACAAAAGAAGGTTCACTGTGAAGACAATCAGCAGAGAATGAGATCTATGTACAGAGATTGGTAGTGTAGGACAGTGACATGGCGGCAATGCTCAGAATCGCCATTAATTATTAGAAATACCCCCAAAAATGCAACAATAATACATTAGTCGTAATAAATAGGAAGGGATGAGAGATAATGCAGCACAGAGGGCGAAAAATGTGAAAATTATCAAATGCAAAAGCAAAAATATAGCAAAAGTGAAAAAAACGCACGTCAGTAATAGGCACCTCATCAAAAAGCAGGAAAATACCTGAGAAAACGGTAAAATAAATCCAAACAAATTCTGTGCAATTACATCAAGGGAAGAAAATACAATTCTGCAGCAACTGATTCAACCAAACCTCAATAATTTTTAAGTTATGTAATAATTAGAGGGAAAATACCGCACATAGGGCAATAAAAGGTCCGAATACCATCAGAATCAGGATAAATAACATCTAATGAAAGCAGACAATAAATAGACAATAAAATGCAATAACGGGTGATCAAAACATCACATCCACCCAAAAATAGTCTCATTAGAAACGTAGCTCAAGACACAAACAAGTAATACATCACACAGGCCCAGATCCCGAAATATGAGATCGCTATGGGGCGCAGAAACGGAGACAAAAGTGCAATTTTTTTTTCTTTAAAACTTAGGAATTTTTTTCCACCACTTAGATAAAAGTAAAAGTAACATGTTTGGTATCTACGAACTCGTACCGACCTGAGGCATCATACTGACATGTCAGTTTTACCATATAGTGAAGATGGGGAATACAAACCCCCAAAACAGATCATGTAAATGCACTTTGTTTTCAATTTTACTGCACTTGGAATTTTATTTCCATTTTCCAGTACACTATATGGGAAAAATAAATGATTTCATTCAAAAGCACAACTCGTCCTTCAGAAAACAAGCCTTCATATGTATATACTGACAGGAAAATAAAAAAGCTATGGCTCCTGGAAGAAGGGGAGGGAAACATGAAAGTGAAAAATAGAAAATCGCCCGGGGGCGAATGGGTTAATATTCAAAACCCCCAAGATTATTATGACACACATATTTACTTCACCAGAGTCCAAAGAGTAGAAAATGACAGAATATAAAACAAAAAAAAACTATACATCTACATTAGTGAAAAAAAAATCTGAAATTTGGTTAAAATATTGGACCACACCTTGTTTGTAGTGACTTTGAAGGGTCAATGTGACAGAAAATGCCCAAATGGAACAACCATTCTAAAAACTGCACCCCTCAGACAGCTCAAAACCACATTCAACCTTTAGGTGGAATGAAATCTTAAAATGGTGTCCTAACTCCAATATAGTCATTTTTACAAGGGATTGCAGAACAAAATGGACCTCAAAATGTGTTATCCAGTTTCTTCTGAGCACTGAGACCCCACATGTAGTCAGAAACCTCTGGACAAATGGCCGGGCTCAGGAAAGAGCAATATGTGAATTTTATAACTCACATTTGGATTAAATAGATTGCCAACAGCAGAAATCACCCACAAGTAGGATTTCATTCATTGGTATAGGGAGCATTTTGGTCCCACAGGTACTTTACATAATATGATATTTGATTTGGACATCATTGAGTATTTTAATTTTTTTGTTTTGTTTTGTTACAGAAGTGTTGCTGTCGCCCCACATTCTCACTTTTGCAAAAGTTGACCCAAAACGTGGGCCCCACAAGCTGTTATAAGCGCTGTAAAGATACCCCACATGTGCTCACAAAGTTCTGTTTGGACAAATGAGAGAGGTCGGAAGAGAAGGAGTAGTATTAAAGTTTGAGACCCAAATTTCACTCTATTTTAAATAGATTGTCATGTTATCAGAGCCAGTGTGGTTCAAGAACAGAAAACCCCCATACATGTCTTTTTTTGTAAATGAGTGAAATAGCTTTGAATACCAGAGGAAAGTCACGATTGGTGAGCCTGTGTGCGTCTCGTGAATCACAGCAGCCGGATTTCGAAAATTAGCTGACATGCACCTGTACATAATGATATGAAATCACATTCAGTTCAGAGAAGGCCGTTAGGTATATTAAGGTAGTTATTAGTATTAAGTATTATCCAAGCGGATCCACAGTGCCTGTACACAGCGACCCAACACGTTTCTCTCCAAGATCATCAGTATATGCTGCGCTTATCTGTGATATACATTGATGGATTGATAATGAAGCCGAGGGAAACGAACCCAACTGAACTATGAAAGGTTCGCTCATCATTAATGTTGACCGAAGCTTATGGGGAACTAGAGACAAAAGCAACAGGAAGATAAAAGGGATTTCTTTTCCCAGCCTTCAAAATAATGTAGATTTTTGTGAAGAGACGACAACAAGTTATTACATCACATCAAAGATTCTTAGTATCAAAAAGAAAAAAGTAAACACAAATGAGCTTCCTTCATGTTCTCCATATTTAGGACCAAGACGTTAAGTGATTTTATTATTTTTTTTTACAACATTTGAAGTAATACAGTTGTAATGTCTGCATGGCGTCAGTGACTTGGCTGACGCTCCTTCTGCGGGGTTACAGTCCTTGTTAAGGTGAGGCCGGTACAGTGACTTTGCTGATGCTTCTTCAGTGATGTTGCAGTCCCTTGATGAGGTGAGGCCAGTACAGTGGCTTGGCTAGGCGCTCCCCCAGTGGGGTTATAGTCCTTGATGAGGGGATGCCGATTCAGAGACTTTGCTGGAGCTCCTTTTTTTTTTTTTTTAACACAATACAGTGGGGAGAGGGGATAGGTATATTTGGTGCATCTCCGTGAGGGTATACTCTAATACTAATCGGTATATAACTTCGTAAGGTAGATGCAATCAACACTATCTAGTAAATATAGAGGTAGAAGAATGCATAGTCAATTACTCTTAATGTCTGAAAACTTAACACTGGTCGCCTATCTACAAAATAAATGAACAGTAAGATAAAGAAGGGTTGAGGTCTCATTGTTAGAGGTTAGTGTGGTGGCACTTTTGTTTGCTGTAAGGACAACTCAAGGAGTCTGGCTCTTTTACACTTGGTCTGGTGCCCTCTGTCCAGGTTGGTGTTGACCAGCAGGAGGAGGAGGACGTTGAACATTATGGCATGTCATGTTTGTTCCGACTCCGATATTTGCGGGGTAAAGACTCAATATACTACAGGAATATCTATTAAAAGGTATTTTTTATTGCATATTAAAATGTCCAGTGTGGACCGTGTATTAGTGTTACAGTGTTAGACATACACTATACATACAAATATAAACCTCCCCCACACCCAAGAAAACACAAATCTATTGTATTCTGAACAAATGTTGATTTCATAAATGTCACCTATGTAGTGTTTGTGCAACCCAGCGGGTTGTCTGGATGATATTCTCCAGACAAAGACCGCATAGGTATCACCAGTCCGTCCGTCACTTTTTAGTCACTATTTAGAGTATCACAGGCGGAGTCCCTAATAGCAATTGTATATGGTCGGGTCTCCAATGATACGTGACATCTATTAGTCATGCATTTAAATTCATAAATAACAGCAGATGATGTATGAAACATATGTGACCACTGGTTGTGATCTTTTAACGCCCGACGCGTTTCGCCTTTCTTGTATTATAAAGGCTCTTCAGGGGCTTATGCATCGAAATATATGATACGATACATCAGATGATGGACGGGTTCCTTAGGATATTCAGGTAGCCCGTGTTGTGAGATCTCTTCCCAGGTTACTTTTCTTTATCTCAGTTGGAAACGGAGTGTGATCTTACATGTATATATGTGGAGATCTCACGTCCACAGAGTATTCTTTCTGTAAACATAGGAGAAAGGTGTGGTAGTCGTGTTATATAGGAGCTCTCCCCCACCCCCACAAAGGAAGGTTTTAACTATGACAGTTAATTTTTAGGTTTGTATAGACCTCCACCATTATCGAGAAGTGATTATATGTATGTACATATGAGCCCACTGTGTCAGTATGTAATCAAAGACATCTGTGGAAATACCTATCACATCACCTTATTCCATCTCCCTTCCCAGGGGATAGCTGATCAATTTAGATCTTGTTGTATTTCACAAGGGAACTATAAAACAGAATAAAGAGGGGAGGGTGGTGGGAATTGGCTTTCCATGGATGTTTTATAATTAAAACCAGGGGGGGGGGGGGGTGTTTGCTTTAAAGTGACATTCTAATGGAATATGGGGGAGGAGGGAAAGGAACCTTATACATAATTGTATAATCTTATTTATATCTATATACTACATACCCTCCAGATGTTCCAAATGTCCCCCAACAGATTAGACCCCTATTGATATAGACTCTGTGGTCCTACAAAAGATATACATGCATATATTATACGTGCATATCCCTATATGAAAGTAAATATGACCATTCAGTCATAGGTAAAAACAATATACCTTGTTGTATTGATCCTATGTCCCTCATTTGATAGATGGTTTCACGGTTAGTAGAGATTTAGTATGGTCACCAGAACCCCCAGATATCTCCTGTTATTTAGGTCCTATTAGCCCTCTTATACTAGGGCCACCCGGACCCTGTCTCTGTGGACAAATCATTATTTTTAGTGAAATTAGTAGATTCCTATATTAACACTTCACATTCATTTTGTATTTCCATCTTTTAGTTACCTTATCTATGCAGACTTAAATCTGGCTGTCCAGCTTCATGCTTTTAATCCCTGGCACGGTCAGCATCACCTCCAGTGATAGAAGTGAGCCGCCGCCCTACTTCTGGGTTAATATAGTGCTCTCCTAATTAGGTTTACTGCGCCGCCTCCGGCGCTTATTTGCATATACACAGCGTGTGCGTTCCAGGGCCGAAGCGCATGATTCCTTAGTGCGCATGCGCCCGCTCCCCTCCCTAGCAACGCGTCCCCAACTACGCTCCGTGCCAGGCGCGTCACCGGGTAGGAGCGGGCCGCGACTCGGCACCTATCTCCTCGATGCGCATGCGTCCGCTCCTTCCCCTAGCAACGCGTCCCCACGTCTCCCCCGTGCGAGACGCGTCACCAGGTAGGAGCGGGCCGCAACTCGGCGCCTGCGCAGTGTCCTCCGCCATGTAAACATTACAGGGATCCGGGAGATTTTCCCCGAGTGACCTGAAAGTTGGTCCTAGACAAGCCTATTGGTTTGTCTGATGTTCAGTGCTGGTTGGGAAACGATGTGGGGGGATTATTTGGCTTATAGTATATTAGCTTAGTCTGTTTGAGTGTCAGGATTTTTTGGAAGAGCATCATAAGGAATATGTCTCCATAGATTCTACAGTCACTCTATCAAAACACTTGTAATCCAATAAGGGAGAGGGATATCTTACAACTAAGGAGAGTTTGCATATAGGGATTAGTTTATATAACATATAGTTTTTCGTTCCATCTTATTTGTTTATTAATCTCAAAGTAACCTAGTTGCCTCATAGTAAGAGAGATTTACATTTTAAGATAAGAGGCATGGTAAGGTGACCATGCATGTTTTATAAATTTACCTCCTTTCCACCCATTTGGGTGAATGAGGAGGGGCTGGTTTCTTTCTGGTGCTCTTTAGGGATTGCTTTTTGGACATTGTTATCATATTTAGTGGGGTTTTAGGGATGAAAACATATTATCTACAAAGTATATCAATCAGGTATGACAAATTCATGTGGGTGAGATTATAGAACATATTTTTTCTTCGTACGTCACATTAGGAGATTGTATATGATAGGGTATACATTTGGGGATCTTTTTGGGGGTACTTCAAATTTTTCTCATAGTTGATCTCCCCCAGTTTTGTGTGTATATATATAAACGATGGTAATGGGAGTGAGATTGTTGTTATTTTATTTTGTTTTATTAGTGAGGTGGGGGAGTGTGAGTTTTCGTCGGGGGGGTTTGGGCACAGAAAAAGATTGCATTATATAAAACATGTATAAGTTTGAATCTCATTCAATCTTAGTGGGGCTACCGTTTTTAATCTATGAATCCATCTCGCTTCTTTCTGTAGGATTAGTTTATCCCAATCCCCCCCTCGTTTCGATGGTATAATGACCTCGATACCCATAAATGAGACCGAGGTTATATCTCCCCCATGCTCACTCCTTACATGTCTCGCTATTGGTGTATCTTTGTTCTTCCTGATATCTCCCATGTGTTCACCGATGCGTTTCTTAAATTCCCTTTTGGTTTTCCCTATGTATTCCATGCCACAAGTGCATTTGCAAAGATATACCACCCCTGATGTGTTACAGTTTACAAAATGGCGTATTCTGTAAGTCTTTCCTGTATTACTACTCACAAAATCCTTACCCGTGCGTATGAATCTACAGTTTACGCATCTGCCACATTTAAATGTTCCCATTTGTCTGTTGTCTAACCATGTATTTTTTGTTTTAGGTGGGTAATACATGCTATGCACTAGTTGGTCTCTAAGGTTCCTACCTCTCCTATATGTGATGGCTGGATATAGTGTAATCAAATCACTAAGATCCGGATCGGATCTTAATATTCTCACCATTTCAAGCAAATCGGTGAATCCAGCCATGAGTTCAGGAGTAGGCTTTATTTCCTCGCTGTCTTTTGTCAGAGGGAGATTACAAGGGTGAATCCCTTGTAATCTCCTAATGTCTTGTCACCATCTTCTATGAGCAGTTGTCCACAAGCCCAGGATAAGTTCTTGGAAAGGGTGGACCTGATCATTGAAGTGTCTCCACAGTACCCATAATACGGATTAGACCCTACCACCTGTATGGCTCTCATGGCACTTTTCCATTCAGCTCGGTATTGCTTGATGAATATCACCCATGGGAACTCAGGATGCTCTTTTAGTGCTCTAGCAATAACATCAAGAGAAATCATCCCAGAACCGCCTGTGCCATAACTACCCGTAACCGGATAGCTTGTCCGGGGATCTGTCGCATCCATTTGACCATGAGAGGTGCCATAACCGAATCATTCACATATTGCCCAAATGTCCTCCAGGTAAGAGCAATATCCGAACGTTGAAGCTGTTCCACCACATATGGGATTGTCAGACTTAACTCTTGCTGAATACGAGCTAACTTGGTCTGTGATACCTCTCCACGAAGAGCAAATGACAACAGACATACCAATATTGGGTATATCGACTTACGTTTAGCGAAGTCCGGGAGGCATCCAGCTTTCGATTTAAGTAACGCCCATTGCTGAGCAAAAGTAACTGCATCAGCCCATTGTCCTTCTGCAGACCACACAGCTACAGCAGGGTTACCATTGCCACGAAGATACCCGATATTCTCACTCCACCATGCCTCGTCTTTTAGTAAGGCCACATTATTTAATAGTTTCAAGCTCACTCTGTGCTCCTGCCTGATCCAGGATAAGATTATTGGGAAGAGATGGTGCTATAGTCTCAGCTATTGATTGTAGGACGCGTCGCTCCTGTTGTTTTGTACGCAATGAGCATATGCAGGATATCAGGAGTAATTGTTCTTGTCCATACTCATCAGTGTTGCGAGAGAACTCAGCAACATCTAAATTGTCAGTAATGACCGGGAGAATACCAGAGCCAGTACCGCCGAGTAGGTTCAATATGCTTGATGTATCTCCTTTACCGTATTGGCATACATTCTGAGGCTGGGGTAGAAGAGCATGAGGCACTACGGTGTTATCCAACCATTTTGAAGGAGTGTTGGCGGCCTTAGCTATGGCTTCCTCCTGGGCTTTACGAAGTTTTGTTATATTTTCCTTCACAGTCGCATCCCAGGGGGCAGCAGGTGATTTTGATGACCATAGAAAAGACATGATCTCCGGCAGTATGGTGCTAAAACACCAGGTTGAGAAGGAATAAACAAGGAGATAAGAAAACGATTAATTTGATAGTTGGGTCTCCAGGTTTTTCTTTTAATGCAATGTGGTATGTCAGTAAGGTTCTTATGCGTGATTAGTAGAAAGCAGTGATATACATGATAGGATAGTGATATATTATATGTAGGAGAGTGTACTAGGTATCTATTTTGACACAATGAGTAAGGTAGATATATGCCCACTTTTAGGTCAAATTACATGAATCCACGCTCTGAGCGGTAAGCAGGAGGAGCCCATGCCTTGGGTAAGCTCGGATACTTCTGACAACCTGGGAAGGTCCTTCCCCTAGACCAGCATCATCTGCTTCCGGACATGGATTTCTTCGGCCAATGGTCGGTGACAGTGTATCTGATCGGTGATCTCTCTCCATTATCCTTAACCTTCATCTTATATAGATGGGAATGAACAGTAAACACTCCTATCACCGCATCAACTAAGGCACCTACCCGTCTCCACCCTGTGACATTGGACTTCTTCAGTGTCATGCAATTGAGAAGTACAGAGAACAGGTATGTACAGAGCTTCCATGCCATATAGAATCCGATCACAATAGAAGCATAATGCCCAAACACCCCGAAGAACCAGCTAATCTTTCCGGCAACCTTATCTGCAAAAGTAGTGATTTCATGAGCGTTGAACGCTGTAGACAGATCAAATTCTGCCCCTCCTGTAGAAGTAACCTTGTGAACGATTGCTGTATTGACTGCTTCACGAACAGAAGGAAACATCATTTCTTTCTGTAGGCTAGAGAATACAATCCACCTGCAGACATACCTATCAACGGTGTATATTCCCATTTTACATTGACGTTTGGATCAAGGACAACAGGAGCGTGGGCCTCAGCTAGATCGGGAGTGCGGGTATACCATTTGGTGCCAATCAAGAACTTGGGCTGGACTAAAGATTTACATGGAATCTCTTGCCCATTAGGGGCTAGAAGGTGAGTTACTGGTGTAAGGAACATGGATGTGTTTTTATAGTTGACAGGGAGTTATTGGTAACATAGGGAAGTGTACCTCAGGGTAGCACCTACCTGGACACACTGTATTATGTATAGTGCCTCACCTAGTACGTGACCATAAACACCCGGGCCGTCAGTCATCATGCTCACCTTGTCAGGTGATAACTGAGCAATGACTAATCTGTTTTCTAATGCGATCTTACGTGTCTCACACTCTCTCTGGCGGATATCATGCACTAAGTCTACGATGTTTTGGCGGATCATAGTAGTGACATACAGGAATTTAGCACTCATGTGGGCAGAAAGATCAACATTTAAGGAGTACATTGAATTAGACTTGGTAAAGTAATAATCTGTTCGACCTTTTAGCAAGATGAATATACGCCCATGTTCAGTCCTGAATACCTCCTTCCTACAAAACGGCTAGCACTCCTAATGTGCATTGAAAAAGCCACGTCAGGCTTATGAACAGTCAAATATTCTTCTCCGTCGGCAGTTGTTGATAATGTTGCGGCCCCCTGGTATAAGACATCTAATGATGTATCCTTGCATTCCCTTTCATCGTGTATGTCCAATAATACTTCCCCTTGCTGACTATCTAGGCAGTAACTCGACTTAAGGGGACAGGTTAAAGCCAGACGTTGGATCAATAGTTTGTCTTCTGCTAGCATTGCGGTGGCAACGTAGTCCATGATAGTCACCTCTAACGAGGCCATAACCACAACATTGTTCAGTAGTCCTCCGGCATCCCTGTAAACAGATGCTGCTGTGCATGCTCCAGAAGCACTTACAGTCCCTGCAATGACAGCGCTCGCAGTTGTTGTCGAGTTAGGTCTGATATCATTCAAGATAACTCCACCGTAACTCAGATGTCGATCCTTATGTACTCTGTTACACCCTTCATATCCTAGGGGTATTATCCCACTATAAATTGTCTGTGGGGATGCATAGAGGTGAGAGTGCATACCACATCCGTAAGCCAGTCTAATAAGTTTGATGGTACATGTGTATATATGGACTGGCTGGTACAACTGGGTTAGTAAAACTTGAACGTTGATGTCTTTTGATTCGATGGGTATTTCAGGGTCGTGCAAGGGCGGATGTGAGTCACGTCAACAACAGTATAGTTTGATTCCACAGATGAGCAGTCATAGCCTATCATAGTAGTCCCTTGGCTAGCAGCAGCAGGTATATAGAGAAGGAGAATGAGATATAGACAGTTGGATCCTATCATTACCATCCAGTCATTCCTTAAGAGTTAAGGGTGGTAATCTACCTAGGTGCTATTGGTGTAGTACTAGCTAGCTAGACTATTTCAGCGTCGGTTTACAATCTAGAGACAAAAGAGAGAAAGGGGGTTTGAAAACAATAGTTATATGAACTGATATATGTTTCTTGAGGGACGCTGGTTCAGTGACTTGGCTGGCGCTCCTTCTGTTAGGTTACAGTACTTATTGGGAGGTTTCTAAGATGTTCTTTCTGTAAAAGCCATTCATTATGTAATCGTAGAAACTACAGAAACGTCTTTAGTGGAGGTAGTAGATCAAACTTTCTGTTGTTAATTGTCATATACTCCCTACGTAGTGTATATACATATTGTGGCCATGGTGGTCCTATAAAACCCTCTATCTCAATCTGTAGATATTGTGATGGTGGCGGTGGTGGTATCATACTCTCTTCCTGAGCAGATACATTTTGTGCAAGTGGCTCCACCTGTGGCTGTGGTGGTATCACACCGTCTTCCTGAACAGGTACATTTTGTGCAAGTGGCTCCGCCTGTGGCGGTGGTGGTATCACACCCTCTTCCTGAACAGGTACATTTTGTGCATTTGGCTCCGCCTGTGGCGGTGGTGGTATAACACCCTCTTCCTGAACAGGTATATCTTGTGCAGGTGGCTCCACCTGTGGGGGTGGTGGTATCACACCTTCTTCCTGAACAGGTACATTTTGTGACCCAGCTCCATATGCCCAGGTGTGGCAATAAAAAAAGGAATAAAAAAAAAGGGGAAATAAATATTTTGTGACCCCACCCGTGGCTTGTTGACAGTGTGACCACCGCTGCCGTTCAGACCTCTGGGGATGATGTAGACATGACAGCTGAGATGATGAGTCCTCCACAGATAGGGCTTTATCCCCAGGGCAGGTGTTAAGGTGCGTCGTCGGGGCTCTGCACTTATATTCTCCCAGCACTCTCTCCAGCCGGCGCACAAAAGTCAGTATACCTCTCTGCAGGCATAGTGTCGCATTAAATCAGAGACTTTCACACAAATCCTGAGTTCATCAGGTACTTTACTCCACTGCTCTGCTTACAGGATAACTCAGTTACAGTCATTTTCAGCAGTTTACTCTCGGTCCCGGTGACCAATTAGCAGCTGGGACGGTTTGCTAAAGCACTCCCTTTCTTGTCCTTTCGGGCCTCTCTTACTCTCCATTCCGCGTTCGAGTTACGGTCCGGCTGTCACAGGCTCTCATTGTTTTATCCCACTGCGTCACTAGCTCTAGTTCGAATGCTTTTCCTTCACCGCATCAGAGGTTGGCTCTTGGGACATACAGACCCTGCACCCCGCCGTAGTTCCTGTGTTTGGGGCCTGAAGCTACCTGGCCACATCTAGGCGGCACTCTGGTTCTGGCCCAGCCACCATTGTCCTGAGGAGTCGGGTCCACCTGGCTCCTTCTGTCCTTCCTCGGTTTCAGCCTGGGTCCCGGACCGGCTATTAGTGGTGCAGGCTGCCAGACCCCGTTGTTCTTGCAGTCTCTGTCCTACTTAGCTGAATGGTGTCTCGGCTTGAGATCTCTTCCCGTCACTCCACCCTCCAGAGAATCTCTCTCAACTTAGTGTTCCTAGGTTTTTAGTCTAGTTCTTCCACTCCTTTCCCGGGTTCTGTTCTCTGTTCCACCCTCCACCCATCTCCTCCCGCCATACCTTGCCCAACATGAAGTGACTTAAGCTTAGGATTGGAGGTGTGTGTAAGGTGTGGGGTGTCTAGCTTACTTGTCCCAGCTGCAGTACCTCTCTGGCCGCAAGTCCGCAGGGGCGCCACACTGCCCTGGAGCAAAGCTTGGCATGTCCGCGTGCCAAAACCCGGCACAGGTGACACACAAACTCAAAAAAAAATTTTTATGCATTGAACAAAACGTTTTCAACATGTTTACATTTGGTTTCTTCCCGTAACAGGAGGTACGCGCTTGAACGTTACATAACAAAAATCTTCTACCGGCTATAAAAGTAGAAACATTAGAAATAGTGCAAAAGTCACAGTCCAGTTCTGCAAATGTCTCTGTCCTGCGGTTTCGTCAGCTTCGGGAAACCACCAGAAGAAAATCTGGTTAACTGTCCTGGGCGCAGCAACAAGGACTACATTGACCGATTCTTCGGCCGCGCCGGTGGTATTATGAGCGGTGCGGTCTTAAGTATTCAACGTTCATGCACAGTTAAGTATTCAACGTTCATGCACAGTTAAAATTATTAAGTTAGTCATGAAAACCAATAGCATGTACACCGTGGTACACAAACTATTTACAGGCAAGTCCTGATTATGCACTATCCATAATCAAATGTTCATTTTGTTCTTAATGCAAATAACAAGGGGACTCACGCACACAGGGAAGCATTGGGGGCAACAAGGGAAAATGCAAGAATACACACTCAGACTTACAAGTTCGTAGCCTTTCTCGGGCTAACTGTTTCTTCCAGGGCAAGACCTCCAACTCCTTGTCCCGTGCAGCGCTGGACCAGATTCCAGCAACGGAGTTTGGGTGCTGGAGTCCCTTAGCATCCTTGGCTCCTGGGCAGGTAATTCCTCCGCCGACTCCAAGATGGGTGCCTGTGCCGACTTCTCTTTCGGCTGCACGGAAAGGGCGTAGGGACCGTGCTACCCTTATGCCCTTATCGCTCAATCTTGTCTTCTGTTCCTTCCTCTTCACGAGACTCTGGTGTATGTATAGTGGAGATTTTTGAAGGATGGTCGGGCATGGACTTAAAGTCATCTTGTTGAATCTTTTCCTTCTCTGATAGAGCTATAGTTTCACCTTCCTTCCCTTTCATCAAATTCATGTAAAGGTTCTCTCTATTCTTAAAAGGCTCTGTTGTTTCTTGAGAGTCAAGAACCTCTCTTGGAATATTCATTATAGCACGATCTAGATCGTCCTTTCCGAATCCCAGTTCGCCTAGAACAGCACCACTTGCTGTCAATGAGTGGGTAGTATTCAAACTCTTTCCAATCCCAAATCATTTCATGTGTACAATCTCCGGAATGTAATGCAGGTGGACAAGAGTGTTACTTGTTTGTAGCCCATGGCCAAGAGCAAAGCTGTATAAGTTCACATACCTAGATGGGGGTAAAGAGTTCTGGATGTCGATCACCTGTAAAATGGTAATATGCAGAATGAGGAAAATTTGCTTCATAATGATCCGCGCAATTAGCCAACACCAATAGGCCTCTATACAGTGGAGGTGACGCAAGGAGAGCAAATCCCGAAAAAGCACCGTACTGCGATGCAATCAAGAAAGCAGTTAATCCCTGGTTCATGATGAACGGGTCCATCATTTGGATGACTTTCCGATATTTAGTTTAGTTTAGGGCTCTCTTTCTAAGAAAGCAATACCTTAGCGATTAGTCTCCTCAAGGGTATTTGATTTCTGACATAAGAGCAGAACTTCTGTATCTTTTCAGGGTTTAAAGCATTTTTCTTTTTAACACCTAAATCCTGAGCAGCCCTATTAACTCTTTGTGCATATGCACCTTGTGCCTGATCTTGATTCGTCACTACTTTTGCAATACATAGCCAGTAGTGGCAAAGAATATCTATCTCATTCTCTAGAGTCTTACATCTCTCTGTATCACCACCTGATGAAGACAGTCTCCCATACCGTCGAAACGCGTTGTGGAGTGTGCATGAGGCTCAAATAAAGGTTTGTTAAACTTTACCCCTCCTGTGGTGTTCCTTGGCGCTCCAGCAGAATTCTACAGTATCTCCTTCCTTCCACACGTATCGTCCATTTCAGAGTCAGGAATTCTTAATAAATCAAAATATGATTCAAAATGTAACTGAGTAGCCTACTCCATTGTTCCTTTCCTGGTGCAGGTTGTTGACCAACTTGAAGGGTCTCTCTTGCTTAGGGACACAATTTATTTCAACTAAAGAAATGTTTAGTCCGCTATCTCTCGAGAATTCAACAAGATCCGTCATTCGATTAAATAGGCCTTGAAACAAGTATGACACCGATCCACGGAGCCTAATCTCTTCACTCACTGATCTCTCATTCCATATTTTATGAAATATGTCCAGAGTAATTGCTTTGATGAGTGGAGGCAATCCATCAACTGTAAAATACTCAATCTGAGTATACTCTTCAGATGAAAGTAAACTTGCAATATGAGTTGACTTCTTTTTATAATCCCCCGTGTGAAGACGATTCAACACCTGAAGGCGAGAATTATCAGATCTAAGCATAGCTCTCCAGTTCCAGATCCTATCCTAGCATGTAATTTTCACCCTCATTAGTGTGTTTCTTAGTTGTTTGTATATTGAAGAGATAATGAGTTCCGCAATGTTTTAGCTTTTATGCAGTCCCACTCATTGGCTCGTATCTCGATCTCTACCCCCCTGAGGTGAGTCAAGATGTAATGATTTAATTGGCTGTATTGGGTTAGATGGAATTTCGGGAGTTCGAATTTACTAATGACTTCTCTACCTGTCATCCATCTTCTTTCTGGTATGTGTATTAAGTCTCCTATTGCCCTAACACCTTTCCTGGCCCAATACAAAAATAGACTATTTTCCCTTCGCAACCTAAACGCAGGAATTGCCCATGGGTTCAAGTATTTCAATACTGTCCAGGATAGTTTCATTTTTTTCCATACCGCTTTACACGTGGCAATAATGTCTTTAAATGCTATTGAGTGTCTGATTTGTTCTGGTATATAAGTTACAGGTGAGTGGAGTAGTGCCGTTAGGTCCCAAGGTCTGCATAATTCTGTCTCCAGTTTAAGGTCCGTATAGCGTTCTGCCTTTTTTACCCAGTCCACCACATTACGTAATAGACATGAGAGATTGTACCCCCGTATGTTTGGTAACCCCACTCCTCCTTCGTCCTTGGGGGGCATCAATGTCCGAATAGCTATTCTCGCCCGTCCCCCTTTCCAAATAAATTTTAGGAAAGCCTTATTTATCCTATTCTCTGTAGGACGATGTGTCACGCGATCCGCGCTGCTGCCAAGGAAACACCAGGACACTAGGATTAGTCGTAGTGCTAGGATTAGTCACTGAGGAATGAGCTGGGTTTAGCTCCGAAACACGTCGGATTGAAGAAATAAAGCTATATTTCCAGATACTCCAGTGTCCTGGTGTTTACTTGGCAGCAGCGCAGATCGTGTGACACATCATCCTACAGAGTATGTCTTGCACCACGGGGACCCGTGGATGTGTGAATCCTGCAGCAGCTCAACCCTCGTGCTCATGCTTGGTTGTGGGTATACACAACCGAACCAGGTGAGCATATTCTGATATATCATCTGCATTACCCTTTTCAGATAAAGATAAGACCCTATTGCGCAATTTTCTCACAATTCTACTTATTTATCCTATCTATCCAGTTCTCTTTCTATTTTTGTTATGATTGGCTTGTAGTTTGATTCGTATATTTGTCCCGGTGATCTCCCCAAGTGTATTCCCAGATATTTCAATGATGTCTTTGCCTCGGGTATACCTTGTAGATAACTTTCTGTTCTCCTGTTTCACATTTTTTTTAAAAATAACACCTCACACTTTGATTTGTTCAGTCGGAACCCTGAGAACGCTCCATATTGTTCAATTATTTTCAACAGCGGTTTTAGGTCTCTGTCAGGTCTATTCATAAATAGTATTATGTCATCTGCAAATAATGCAGATTTGACCATAAGTTTACCAACGCCAATCCCCTCAAATGAACTTCGTTCATTTAGGTATCTCACCAGTGGCTCAATTGCAATGTTGAACAGCAGGGGCAACACTGGACAGCCTTTTTGTAGGTCAAAGATATCAGAAATCCTGAAGTATACACTCTGGCCTTAGAGTTATAGTATAATTTTTTTTAGAAATTTTCTAAAGGATCCTACTAGGTTTATTTTATCCAGTATTTTGCTCAGCCATGGCCACTTCACATTATCGAAAGCTTTTTCAGCATCCAATGTGACCATTGCTGGGTTTACTCCCTCCTCCAGTCGTTTATCTCTAATTGAGTCTAGGACCAACATAGCCTTTCTGATGTTAGTGACAGCTGACCTGGCTTTCACAAAACCTGTTTGATCTTTAGTTATTATTTTGGGTAGCAACATAGCCAGCCTATCCGCCATTATTTTTGTGAGGATTTTGAGGTCCTGATTGATTAGGGATATCGGCCTGTATCCTGAGCGGTCTTCAGGGTCTTTACCACCTTTTGGTAAGAGTTTGATATACGCCGTATTCATTGCAGTCGACATATGCTCTCCTTGGATTATCCTAGTAAACAGTAAAGTTAATGTGGGGACTAGTTGCTCTCTCATCACTTTGTAAAATGACCCATTAAATCCGTCCGGCCCTTGTGCTTTATTGGAATCTAGACCCCTAATTACTACGTTAATTTCTTCCTCAGTGACGCTTTTGTTAAGGGTTTGTAGCTCCTCTTTTGTGAAACTTGTAAATTTTACCTTTACTAACCAATCCTTCCCTTCCTCGCAATTCCCGCCTTCATCCTTATATAGAGCCGCGTAAAATATGCCCAGTGTCTGAGTAATATCCTTGGGTTCTGTCCATCGTCGCCCCCGTCTGTCCCTTATGGAGACTATTGATGCTTGGTCTGCTGGGTCAGTTGTCCTTTCGCCAAATTAGCCAGTAGTTTACCTGTTTTGTCCGCATATCTATTTAGATCTATTTCTAGTTGGCTTTTATATAACCACTCCCTTTTCTCCACCCATAGCTTGAACTCCTCTTTTGCCTTTATCCACAATCCTCAATTTGTCCTCTGCCTGCATTGATGTTTTATAGAGTGTTCAGTGATACAAAGAGAAAAGATGTCGCACTCACCAAGGTTGCGTGTTTCTTCTTTTATTTGTTGATGCAATCCATGCGATCGAACAACATAGCAGGGAGGGGGTGCGAGGGAGGCGGACGACGGTACACCGTTTCGCGGGTCTGTGCCGCTTCTACGGGTCCTCTACGGCGTCTGTCGTCATGTCCGGGATTAAATTTCCGCCCGGCATGACGTCACTACTGCCCGTAGTTAGAATGTGCAAAACAAAAACACTTATCAAAAATACATTAGGGTGCAACATGGTTAGGAGTCAAATACATACATTTACAAGTTATTATACATTCAAGTACAAATACTGCGAGTCATTATGACTCGAGTTTGCAATAGCTGACAATTCACTCGTTACCGGAGCTTACCGTATAACCCTCAGCAAACGCGCAACTACTTACCCCAACTAGTCTCAATTCTATCTGGTATCTGCGCACATCGCAATCTGCAATGTGCAGCATAGAGCAAAAGCTCCGTACCAATTCTATTAAATTCTTTAAACGTACCTAAATGGAATATAATTGTTGTTTTATAACATTTATTTCTATAACTATCTATATACACACCTCTAGCTATAGGGAATATTCCCAATTGTTATTAGTGTGCATTATGTGTCCCTATTGTCTATTGTCTAAAGGAACACTGCTAGGTCGTTTTTTTCATTTAACCCTAGTGGGCCACATGCCCTAGTTTCAATTATCCACCTGCTCTCTTTTCTTAGTAGTCTTTTATGTGTGTCTCCTCCTCTATCTGAAGGTTGGATCTGTTCCAAACCTACAAAAGTCAAAACCTCTGCATTACCTTCATGTGCCTCGTTTATATGTTGTATTAATTTTGGACTCCCTATGCCTGTTTTGATTGATCTGTAATGCTCATAGAACCTTTTATATAATGGTCTTATGGTTTTACCGATATAATATCGTCGGCATGGGCAAAAAATAGCATAAATTACCCACGCCGTTTTGCAACTTATGAAGGAAGTAACCCTATGTGTTCTATCACCTATGACTAAAGGGTTGGCAACTTCATGTTGGTGACAGAATCTGCAATTTTTACATTTGTAATTACCTTTTGGTCTTCCTTTTTCTAACCAAGTTGTTGTTTTCTTGGTACTAATTCTATTTTTTACCATTAAATCCTTCAGATTATTACATCTTTTGTATGCAATCACTGGTGCTTCCAACCCGACAGAACTTAAATCTCTATCTCTTTCTAGTATATGCCAATATTTTTTGATTGCTCCTGTTATTCTCTGGTACATTGGACCATATTTAAAGGTAAACACAAACCGTTTTTTATCTCGATTCTCTGCTCTTTTTCTGTTGCCATTTTTTGTTTCTTTTACCACCTTATTTCTTATCTCTTTTATCATAGTCTCAGGGTAGCCCCTATCTTTGAAGTTGCTCTCTAGTTTATTCATTTGTTCTTCACAAATTTCATTAGTGTTGTTCATTCTTTTTATTCTCAAAAATTGGCTATATGGGAGAGCCTTTTTAGTGTGATAGGGATGGGCACTATCGAAGTGCAGTAAGGTATTGGATGATGTAGGTTTTTTATGAAGGGACCTGATTAGTGTACCCTCTTTCAAATTCAGTTTTACATCTAGAAACTCCAAACTCTCATTACCAAACACATGAGTGAATGCCATATTGTAATCATTCTTCTCATTGATGTATGCCACAAAGGAAGAGAAGAGGGACTCCTCACCTTCCCAGACAATAAATATATCATCTACGTAGCGAATGAATAGTTTCATGTGTTTCAGAAAGGAGTTGGATTGATTATAGATGAGTGGGAAGGTGAGGAGTCCCTCTTCTCTTCCTTTGTGGCATACATCAATGAGAAGAATGATTACAATATGGCATTCACTCATGTGTTTGGTAATGAGAGTTTGGAGTTTCTAGATGTAAAACTGAATTTGAAAGAGGGTACACTAATCAGGTCCCTTCATAAAAAACCTACATCATCCAATACCTTACTGCACTTCGATAGTGCCCATCCCTATCACACTAAAAAGGCTCTCCCATATAGCCAATTTTTGAGAATAAAAAGAATGAACAACACTAATGAAATTTGTGAAGAACAAATGAATAAACTAGAGAGCAACTTCAAAGATAGGGGCTACCCTGAGACTATGATAAAAGAGATAAGAAATAAGGTGGTAAAAGAAACAAAAAATGGCAACAGAAAAAGAGCAGAGAATCGAGATAAAAAACGGTTTGTGTTTACCTTTAAATATGGTCCAATGTACCAGAGAATAACAGGAGCAATCAAAAAATATTGGCATATACTAGAAAGAGATAGAGATTTAAGTTCTGTCGGGTTGGAAGCACCAGTGATTGCATACAAAAGATGTAATAATCTGAAGGATTTAATGGTAAAAAATAGAATTAGTACCAAGAAAACAACAACTTGGTTAGAAAAAGGAAGACCAAAAGGTAATTACAAATGTAAAAATTGCAGATTCTGTCACCAACATGAAGTTGCCAACCCTTTAGTCATAGGTGATAGAACACATAGGGTTACTTCCTTCATAAGTTGCAAAACGGCGTGGGTAATTTATGCTATTTTTTGCCCATGCCGACGATATTATATCGGTAAAACCATAAGACCATTATATAAAAGGTTCTATGAGCATTACAGATCAATCAAAACAGGCATAGGGAGTCCAAAATTAATACAACATATAAACGAGGCACATGAAGGTAATGCAGAGGTTTTGACTTTTGTAGGTTTGGAACAGATCCAACCTTCAGATAGAGGAGGAGACACACATAAAAGACTACTAAGAAAAGAGAGCAGGTGGATAATTGAAACTAGGGCATGTGGCCCACTAGGGTTAAATGAAAAAAACGACCTAGCAGTGTTCCTTTAGACAATAGACAATAGGGACACATAATGCACACTAATAACAATTGGGAATATTCCCTATAGCTAGAGGTGTGTATATAGATAGTTATAGAAATAAATGTTATAAAACAACAATTATATTCCATTTAGGTACGTTTAAAGAATTTAATAGAATTGGTACGGAGCTTTTGCTCTATGCTGCACATTGCAGATTGCGATGTGCGCAGATACCAGATAGAATTGAGACTAGTTGGGGTAAGTAGTTGCGCGTTTGCTGAGGGTTATACGGTAAGCTCCGGTAACGAGTGAATTGTCAGCTATTGCAAACTCGAGTCATAATGACTCGCAGTATTTGTACTTGAATGTATAATAACTTGTAAATGTATGTATTTGACTCCTAACCATGTTGCACCCTAATGTATTTTTGATAAGTGTTTTTGTTTTGCACATTCTAACTACGGGCAGTAGTGACGTCATGCCGGGCGGAAATTTAATCCCGGACATGACGACAGACGCCGTAGAGGACCCGTAGAAGCGGCACAGACCCGCGAAACGGTGTACCGTCGTCCGCCTCCCTCGCACCCCCTCCCTGCTATGTTGTTCGATCGCATGGATTGCATCAACAAATAAAAGAAGAAACACGCAACCTTGGTGAGTGCGACATCTTTTCTCTTTGTATCACTGAATCAACAAATATCTAATTTGTCTGCACCACCAGGTTACCTGTAGCCATCAGTCACATTGTGACAAAGACTCTCTGCTGCAGGGGACAGTGCCCGGTTTTTTCTACATTAATTGCGTTTTATAGAGTGTGTATACCCTTCTGACCTCATTACTGGTTGCTGTATATTGCTCTCTTACTTTTTTCTTTAATTTGATTTTGCAAGTCAAGATGTTTCCCCGTAACACTGCCTTCTCTTTCCCAATATAGTTGTGGGTCCAATCTATGCTCTCCGTTATTTAGCGAGAAGTTCAGCCACCATTCTTGTATCTGTTTTACAAAGTCCTCTACTTTTGTCAGTGTCATAGGGAACCTCCACAGAAAGTTCATCCCTTTTTGGTGCGAGTCATGTAAGTTTATCGTCACGGGGCTATGGTCTTGAGATTACCAAATATACTATATTTGTTTCAGTAAGTAAGACAAGTTGGCCGATATCATAAACATATCCAATCTAGACCAGGACCCATGGGAATGTGAATAGTGTGTATACTCTCTGTCCATGGGGTGCATGATCCTCAACGCATCTTGCAGGCACCAGTTATTCATCATGTCTCCTAAGTAGCCTGTCCTCTGTGTGTTTCTATCTCTTCTCTCTAAAACTCCCTGTGAGAAACCTCTTCTTCCTCCCGTAGTACCTCATGAAAGTTGCCTCCTATGATAATATTTGGAGTCTGGTCTGTGAGTATTTTGTTTTGTTGGGACATGAAAAATAGTTTTTGAGCTGTATTTGGTGCATAGACATTATATATGCTAAAATTGTCATTCAATATTTGCAATTTAATGTGTATCAGCCGTCCTTCTTTATCTGCTGTCACGGATAACAGTTTGTGCGCCAGGTTCTTATGGATGAGAATTAGTACTCCCGCCTTTCTGTCTATCGAACTGGACCGATTTAATGCCCCATCCACAGTTTCTGCATCCTAAAAAAGTCATCTGAATGTGTGTCTCTTGTAACAGGGCAATGTCCACTTTTAGCCTCTTTAAGTGGCGCAGTACCATCATTCGCTTGTGTGGGGAGCGGAGCTCTTTCATATTCCATGTGACTAGCTTAACCATTTTGTGTTGTAAGGGATAAATGATGGTCAGGTTCTATGTCACTAGGTATTTCTATAAGTATGCATGGAAAGTATCTCAACCGCTGTATTGGCCATAACTTTATCCCTGTAGTGGGTGTCTTTTTCGACTAGATATTATATTCTCCTCCATCGCTCTCCTCATTACTCCTGTCTCCTCTGTCTGTATAACCTACACATCATATGACTTCCATTTTTTCCAACACTTCTAAGTCTATTCTTACTCCCTCCCGCCTAGAATTAGAGTCTACTCAGAATTGTATACCGTGACTGTTAACACTATATTAACTCTGTATTAACCCGAGCCATTATATCACTTAAACTTAAACTTATATCGACTTTACCTCTCTGATTAGTAGTATCTTGTGGCACCCATCCCCAGGAACCTTGTGCAAGATGATATCACTGAAATAATTAGGGTTTTCTCCCTTTTCCTATAATCTACCCATCCCCCCACCCACCCGGTCGTCTTCTCTCAGACAACAGCCTATCAATCAAAATCATTGTGGATTGTCTATGGCAGATTAACACGCTTTGGATGAGCATATGACCAGTATGATGAGCCTCGAGGTGGATGCCTTGGGCATATAAGGCCACTAGACGAGAGAGGTGAAGTTATCGTGTCTCCTACATACCTGTATATTCCCCACACGTAATACCCCTCCATTGTTCTACAGTCATCTGAAATAGCGCGGGGCATATGTTTAGCTCTCCAATCTCCTTCACATAAGATGAGCGAGGGATGAGAGAAGAGAAAAAAAAAAAAACATTATTGATGTAGGGTAAATACATCCCTCTCAATGGTTGTGTTTCAGTTGTTGTCCTCTGATGGTCGACCGCGGTTCATGAGGGCATACCACATCTGCAACCTTCCATCAATTTCTGGTCACACCCCCATCTCTTAGGGGCTCAAACTTGATGGGTCAAGTCCTCCTTGTGTGTCAATCTGGGTCTCTGCCAGGAGCAAACGCGTCTCAGCGATTATAATTTTGGCTGTCCAGTTTTCTTGGCTGAGCGTGGTATGGACTGTCGTTGTTCTCTCGGTGCCATATCTTTCTCAGAACTGTCTTCCAGTGCTGCCTCTGATCTCAGCCTGTATGGTCTCAATGAATTGTGTCCTCCCTCTAAGTCTTCTCTCCTGTCGTCTCCTGGTAGGTTCGTGTTTTGTGACAGTGACAGTTGGTGCCCTGGCGGTGTGTCTCTGTAGCCTGGCGCATTGCCTCATTTGGATCCGTGGTGACCTGTAATTTGCCATCAGCAATCCGAAAGCGCAAGGTGGCTGGATAATTCAGTTGAAATCTTAAGTTTTGCTTGTAAAGAATTGTACACACTTCACTAAAAGCCCTCCTCCTGCGTGTCACCTCTACTGAGAAATCAGCAAACAGCAGGACCTTGTGGCCCGTATTATCAGTGGCTGCTGTCTCCCTTTGTATGCTTTTAGGAGATCATCTTTGTCTTTATAGTTTAAATACTTTGCCACGGATTGGCGAGGTTTTTGTGCATCCCTGCTGCATTGTGAGCCCCTCTCAGTGTTGTTGATCGGCTGTCTCTGGGGGGGCTGGGGCCTATTCTGTGTGCATGCTCTACCTTACATCTGTGAGACAGTGCCAGTGCTTTGGGCAAGTCAGACTCGATGATGTCATCTAGTTGCTTCATACTAAATGATTCTGGCAGCCCTACCAATTTCAGATTGTTTCTGCAGGACTAATTTTCAAGGTCCCTCTAGTTTTTCACTAGCAAGTGTGGACTGTTTTTGCAGAGCTGTCATGTGCTTTTCAAGCTGAACGATTTTATCTTTAGCTTCTGACACTCTATGTTCTGCTTCTTGTAGTTTTTGTTCTTGCTGTGTAAGTTTAGTCTGAAGATCCTTTGTGGACGCCTGCACCATTTCAGCTACTGCCTTCTTAAAGTCCTCTGCAAGATAGACTGCCGTTTCTTTGGCAAGCATTTTGTATTATATGCCTTTGTTTGTGGAAAAGGCTATAGGTGGCATTGAGTGTGACAGTGCGTCCTTCCTTTATTATCTCTCACTCCATTTCCTCTGCCTGTCCCCTGCTTCGCTCCTCCTGTATTGCTTCTCCTTCCTCCCTCAGTGTTGGCGGCGCCATTATTGTTTGCGCGCCAGCCGGCTCATATCCGCTCTCCATCCCTCCTGCCTCCCTGCCTACTTCTCTCTTCACATACCGGTCCATGCTGTGGATGATCCCGGGTCGGTGCAGGGATGCGCGGTCGTCGCTGCTGCTGGTAGGCTCCGGTTATGAACCAATTGTTAGCGATGGGCGGTGGGAGCTCCTTCACTCGCTCCTGAGCATGGCGGTGCCGGATCTGAAAGTTAAAATAGTGGTTTTTAGACTGCTATCAAGTTGTTTCTTTATAGTTACATCAAGAAAGTTGATTTTGTATCCACCAATTTAAATAGTAAAGGTAAGGCTTATGGAGTTCTTATTTAGATGGTTTACAAAATCACTAAAAGTGGTGGCACTTCACTTCCCAAAATATGTGATAAATGGGGTACAACATCCTCGTCCCCAAAGACTATTGTATCCTCCCACCAGCCCAGGAGAAAATTGGCATAAGTGGAGGCACATGGACTCCCATTGCTGTGTCCCTGAGCTGTAGAAATTCCTATTAAATATCAAGTAGTGTCGCAAAGTAACATCCAATAGTCATTATGAGGAATCTAGTGTGTACCTCTCCAAATTAGAAAATACTTGACAGCATTTAACCCAAACGGGTGTTGAACTCCTATAGTATATAAGGACTCTATATCAATTGATGCAAAGTGACTTCCAGATTCAACAGAAATACCTTCACGTTTATTAAGATCAGTCGCATCCTGTATATATGAGGGTAAAACCGTCACAAAAGATCTCAAAATTTGGTTGAAGAACACACTTGAATTTTGACACAAAGCATCTATTCCCGATTCAATTGGTCTCCGTTTTAGGGAGACTCCTCTCTTGTGAATTTTAGGTAGAGCGTCGAAAGTTGCTACAGTTGGAAAGTTAGGCAACATAAAGTTGTATTCTGTTTTAGAAATCAGGTTTAAATCTAGAGTCCCTCTCAAAACATCTTTAAGTTGTTTGAGATATTCAGTAGTGGGGACCCTTCTCAATACCTCATATGTCTTACTGTCAGAGAGAAGGGCATTACACATTGTCACATATTATCACTGTCCAAAACCACAATGTTACCTCCTTTATCTGAGTCCTTTATCGGGATTGAGGAATTCTTACCCAAACCATCAAGAGCGTATTTCTCGCTCACAGTTAGATTTAATCTTTTGGGGTCAAGTCTTGGATTAATTCGGCATATCTCTTAAGGAACTAATTTGGAGAAGATATTGATACTTCCAACATCACCCGTTTGTGGTATTCTGGTGCTTCACCTACAAGGCGCTGACAGAGCTTCACTTTTTTTGGGTTATGGACACATATTGAGGTGACCAGGCGCACGGACACATATCAGTCTCCCAATTGAGCGATTCATCATGGCACAAGGTAAATCATGCAATTTTCTTATATTTTGATCCAGTTATTTATCCACTATTGGGGTAGACTGAAGAGAAGTCCTCTTTGGTCACCTTTAGTGGTTGCAGCCTAATTTCCCTATATCCTGCGTGATGTCTGGTTCTATAGTATTGGCAATAGCAATATTTATACAGTACTGATGTATATTTTGTTATTATATATAGTCCATTATTTTGGTCTATATTGCTCTGTATAATAAAAATTCAATATCAAAATGATTGGGATTCTGGTACGGTGTACCGTATGACATGTCTTCTCTTCTAATAGTGTAGTAAGATCTATACTATAAACTTCGTGTTTTGTGTATTCTCACCAAGTAGATTTGTATATATTTTATTACCCACCGCTTTCTTAATAGTTTCTTTTTAAATAAAGATGTAATAATTTTGCATATTATGATGTAGTTGGTGTATTTGTGGTGATGTCCATATACTGGAATGTCCCTATGTTTGGGTGAAAAAAAAAAAATCCGCTGGTGTACTCGACTGCCGGCGACGACCGGGTATGGGCCCGACGCTCCAGCACCATCCATTTTCAGGGCTAGTTGATTCAGCAGGTGAGTTGTTACACACTCTTTAGCGAATTCCGACTTCCATGGCCACTGTCCTGCTGTCTATATCAACCAACTTCTTTACTGAGGTCTGATGAGCGTTGGCATCGGGCGCCTTAACCCGGCATTCGGTTCATCCTGCACCTTAACCCAGCGTTCGGTTCATCCCGCAGCGCCAGTTCTGCTTACCAAATGTGGCCCACTAGGCACGCGTATTCCACGCCCGGCTCAAGGCTAGCAAGCCAGGCTTCTTACTTTTTGAGAATAGGTTGAGATCGCTTCGGCTTCAAGGCCTCTAAACATTCGCTTTACCGGATTAATGGGGTCTCTGGAGTGCGCCAGCTATACTGAGGGAAACTTCGGAGGGAACCAGCTACTAGATGGTTTGATTAGTCTTTCGCCCCTATACCCAGGTCAGACGACCAATTTGCATGTCAGGACCGCTACTGACCTCCACCAGAATTTCCTCTGGCTTCGTCCTGCCCGGGCATAGTTCACAATCTTTCGGGTGCTATTGCGCGCGTTCGTGCTCCACCTACCCTACAGAGCGGACAAGGCAGGTCAGTGGTGCACCTGCTGTTGTGTACCTCCCAGAGCAGGCGGCGGGATCCCACCTCAGACGGGACACCTTGGCCTTCATCTTCATTGCGCCACATGGTTGCGCGTTGAGCTTCGGACTCACGCACGCGTTAGACTCCTTGGTCCGTCTTGGCGACCGGCCTGCGCACCCCGAGAGG
This sequence comes from Allobates femoralis, assembly GCA_033576535.1. Classification (NCBI taxonomy): domain Eukaryota; kingdom Metazoa; phylum Chordata; class Amphibia; order Anura; family Aromobatidae; genus Allobates; species Allobates femoralis. The sequence goes on along the minus strand of JARQOC010000002.1, from coordinate 710,669,637 downwards.
TGGCGGGCAATCGCCTTCCCACCTCGGCAGCGCAGCGCAGTTGAGGCGTTCTGAGGACAGTCCGTCCCGGTTGACAGTCGCGCCGGAGCGTGGCCCCCCTTCCTCTGTCGCCAAGCCTCGCTTTCCCCGAGGGACCCCCGCCTCCGTACCAATGGGCCTTTCTCGAGAGGGAGACCGCGTCGAGCCGAGGGACGAAGCGGTTCCAGAGGGGGTCGCAGAGCTGGTCGTCTCTTTCGGCCCAGGCGACAGCGACTGCTGCTCAAGACGGATGTAACGCCGGGAGGGCGTGATCCACACGCCCTAATGCGTGTGGGCGCAACCGCCCGGCCACCTTCCTCCCCCGAGGCCTTCACAGCCAGCCCGGAAACCGCCCACGACGACAGCGCCCACTCTAACCCCAAGGAGGTGGCAGGGGAAGGCGGGCTGCTGGGGCAAGCTCGGGTGGGAAGTAGCGCGGGACCCAGGACGCAACTCGCTTGGCTGAATCCTCTGGGCAGACCGCACAGACGCCACCTGTTTACCTCTTAGCGGTTTCACACCCTCTTGAACTCTCTTCAAAGTTCTTTTCAACTTTCCTTCAGGGTACTTTGTCCGCTATCGTTCTCGTGCGGTAATTTAGCCTTAGATGGAGTTTACGACGCGCTTTGGGCTGCATTCACAAACAACCTGACTCTGGGGAGACCGGGCCCCGTCGCGTCGGGGGCCACTACCGGCATACCACCGTCCACGGGCTGAAGCCACTATTAGAAAGACTCGTGCCCCCGAGGGACGGCGGGGTGGTCCAATCTCCTGTACGCCACATTTTCCGACGACCACCGGGCGGACGGGGATTCGGCGCTCGGCTATTCCCTCTTCACTCGCTGTTACTGAGGGAATCCTGGTTAGTTTTTTTTCCTCTGCTTAGTAATCTGCTTAAATTCAGTGGGTCGCCACATGTGATCTGAGGTCTTTAGTCGAGTTTCCCGGTGGTGATGGCGAAGCCGCGTCTCTTCCTCCACAGCAGTTGATGGTGATTTTTATTTCTTAACGTGTTTCAAGGCATTCTGGCCCCTTCATCAGGAGAAAACAGAGATTTTTCTTTTAATGTTATAACTTTTTGGAAGACTGCTGCAGCCATTTTAGATTGGATATATATGAGCATATATTGGTTGTGACTTTAGCAACCACATGAGGTGAGCACTCTATATTACTTTAATATAGATTGTGGTTGCGCCATATTTACTTTCAGCTTTACCTTTAAATGATGAGAAAGCTTATTATGAATACTAGTGTATCCCCACATTGCAGAACATTCAGTTTCTTGTTAGGTTCAAAAAGTTTACCATTGGTTCATCCTAAATGCATTATTGTGTTGTAGTTGTGGGTGACTGGTGTATGTGGAAACCCCTTACGTACTGCGACTATTGTTTAGGCTGCTTGCAGGGTTTTGTTTTGTGTATCTATAGGTTGAACCAACATGTATGTTTACTCAATAGAAAATCCTTATAATGTTCCATAATTGTATGGTTAAACAGGAATCAATACCATTATGTTGCTGCACACTGTCTGCTGGATTTTTGCTCTGTTAAAGTTCAATACTCATTATGGGTGGCTGTGTGATGGATCCTATGCAGTGCATCTGCTAAATACAATTAATATATGGACTATGAGTTTATCTTACCTAATTCTACTGAATGCACATAAACTCTTCATGAGGTTACCATCTACTAATGTGATCACAGGTGTACATATTGAACACATGAATAAAAGGCTATAATTTATGTGGCCTGCTCCCACCCTGTGTTGTGGAAAATTCTGCAAATCTATTGGGTGTATATATATATATCCCATCAGATTTTTATCTGCTGGAGGGTAATTTATCAGTATCTCTATACTTAATAGTGATAAGGTTTACAATGATCTATAACAATTTCTAATAATTAGTATGAATGACTGTTGTCATAGTGACACCGTACTGACAATGACAATGGAAGCACAATACCTGGTCCCATGAATCATACGTGTGGGAACGGTGGTTGACGTTCTACTCAATTCCAATGAGACCAGTTGTCCTTTATGTCCCTCCCAGCTTTGGGATGATGTTGTACAAGTCCACGGCTGCTGGTGAAGACACCCGGGAGGAAGACACACCATGGTCAGCGGCCGTGTACTGCCGGGTTCTCCGATCCTTAGGTGCTGCCCAATGTCACGTGACAGTCATGTGTCTGTGTGGGCGGAGAGTTGAACAGATAGTGCGCGGAATGGTTTGCATGCACTGCTTTTGACTGTTAGCTCACTTGTGACGCGTTTCGAAGGATGGATGTTTTTCTTCCTCAAGGTGGCTGGCAGTCAGCTCCACTCCCGTATATATAATGCTAAGTCCTTTCCTCTACTAATGGTCACTGAATACCAATTAATATCTTTGTAGTAGATTAATAAACATCCCGATAAAATACAGGTCAAATTTTATATTAGTGGTCTCTCTTCGTATACTTCTATAAGGGATTAGTGAAGCGCTGGATCCTTTATCCGTCATGGAACTACTGGAGGCGAGCAGTGCGTACACCTGATCTACGGAGAACATTCTGTGACATTTTGTTTTATATCTCTGCCTAACCCCCCCCCCCCCCCAAAAAAAATAAAGAATAAATAAAACAACAAAAAAAACTAATCCTAATCTAATGTGGTCTTTTTTTTTACCCTAATCCTAGTTTGTAGCTTCAACTAAAAAGTAAAATTATAAAATCCAAGAACAAACAAAAAAAATCTACTAGAGGGTTTCACAAGGGTGGATGATTGCGGGGGGAATTAGAAAAGAAGGGTTTGTAGTAATTCTATATAGCTAATCTACTTTATTTCTCCTCTGACAGCTCTTGTCCTGTCTGTCTCTTCTCTTCCAGATCAACTACAAGAAAATTACCAGGAGAAAATCTCTTAAAATTACAAATTTCTTGGTATGTATTAAACGACTGTTCAGTATTGGATGCCATAAATAGCAAAGTACAATACAAAGCATACACGGATAATATGTGCAAAAAACTAATCATCCTAAAGAGTAATTAAGAGGAGAGATGGCTATAGGGTTAACAGTACAAGAATAAGGTACACAAAAGTGATGACAGCGTAGTCTCCTAAAGATTCAGATCATGCAGCTGACATGAATCCTATGTGTTGTTTGTGTCCATCAGTGAGTGTCTGTCCCATATGTGATGTTCACATTTAGAATCTGATGTCCACACTGTACTCAGACATTGACAATGTCCCATATCAGGCAAATGTCATATCTCTATTAAGTAAAGACTTCACCTATAGAACATCTATATATATATATATATATATCAATCATAAACCATGTAGACCAATAGGTTCAATGCATTTCATCTCCCAAGCAGAAGGCTCCTCAGGGACATATGTACAGGCAGAAAACACACGATTAACATAGTAAAATATGAAAGGATCCAGTTATCTTACAGTGGACCGTAGAGTGGAAGAGGAAAGAGATCTTTGTTAGGACGAACTCCAAACTATCATGAAAAATTTTATTGTGAGCCGTGTACTGTGTCCCCCATTGTGGAAAGAAGGTAGTCCACAGCCTTCAGTCCCCATTCATGTGATATCGAATTATACAGAGACTCAACGTCTATGGACTCCAGGATAACGTTTTCCAGGGACAGATTGTTAATCTTCTGGAAGAAGTCCATGGTGTCCCTAATATAAGATAGAAGGGCGGTCACAAAAGAGTTAAGTATCTTATCAATATAAATACTCAGGTTTTAACAGAGAGCATCTACCCCTGACACTATCTGCCTCCTTTTAAGGGCTCAGTGCCCTTGTGTATCTTTGGAAGTGCATAAAACATAGCTTTTCTAGGGAATTTTGGGAGCATAGATGCTAGGTCTGTCTGGCAAATGTTGCAGGAGCGCGAATCAGATGTCCATAACCACCGATGGGACGACTGAGTTGGACGTGTGCTCACCATTGCTGCGTATGAATTACAAGGCCATGACGCGACTATAAACAATCAGCCGAATTGTTGGTCCCGATGATTTGACCGATAGTTAACGTGTGTAAGGATACCCTTATTGAAAGTGCAATAATACTTACCCTAAATGATGTAAAGTGTCTTTATGCTTTACAGTTTTCAAAAACACATGTCCTGGGTGTAAATTAACACAAGTTGTCTCAAAGTGCAGACATTTAATGTATATAAGCATGTGCCATCATTACCTTGAGAAGCTTCTTGTCGGCAACGTGGCTTCCCGTGTAAATTCAGGCCCGTAGAAGTGTGAAACGGACGTCAGATTTAGCACTTAGCACTTTTCATGTCCCCCCCACTGCCTAGTATTCCTGATTTGGAGTAACCTCTTTTGTACAGTTTCATGGAGTAAAGCATGTTTGCAAACTTGAAGACGAGTGCTTCAGACTTAATTTTCTTATACTCATTTGCCTGTTAGCTGGGCTTCATATCGCTGAGCTTCATATCGCTGAGCACTATCTGTACAGCTGCAGCGTGTCTGGTTCCCGGGGATGTGCGGAGGAGACTCAGGTTTCACTAGTGACATGACCAGCTACGACTTTTTCTTTTGTTTGCAAATGAAATATTAGTGTTTGTCGTTTGTTACAAAGGTTTGATTTTGTATTTCACAATAAAATTCCTTGTGTTTCCTGCATTTCTTCCTTCCATGATCGTAGGACCATCTAGTGGCCATAGCAAATATTCTTCAAGGTATTTTCACATGGATTCTTTTAGCTCTATCATTAGAGTGGCCTAGAGACCTGGCAAACGGATGTTTTTCTGGGTCTTGCTGTTTTGAGATGTTTCAGGATACAATTTCCTTCCTAACCATCTGGCTGTTGACAAGGGGAAGCCTAAACCAGGAATGGAATGTAGAGAATCAAACATTCTGCACATAGACTTTCAGAAAGATTTTACACTTTCTAAATCTTACTTCTTATGGTAATGCATAATGTCATTGGATACATTGTAGATAGCCTTCCCTGAGGTGGATAGGAAGAACATATTTGGTGTGTTTGACTTGACCAGATTGGGTCGCATTTTCTGGAAATACACCTCTAACTACTGTAAGAGGAAAAACAAACTCAAGCATGGTGTAATGGATGCTCCCACACCTTTCGGGTGAGGCTGTCATCTTAATTGTCTGCTGCCAAATTGGATGCTTTGTCTGAGTGCGTGCACTTCACTGTATAAAGAATCCACGCTGACACAGTTTGTCTCAATGTAGAGCTTAATTACAGACCTTTTATTAAGGGAGCAGCTAGCAGTTTTTATTACTTACCCTTAAAGGGATGTGCAAAGGGGTGTGACTAGATAATTGCATCACATTATGCTGAATATACATTTTATTCTGGAAAATATTTAATTATATTCTCTGCATGTTAGTTAGTTTAACTAACCTTGAAGTGAACATTTAGTCTAAAGACATTCTGATAAGACTTTCAGTACGGCTACCTCTAAATCAAAACATTTACCGTATATACTCGTGTATAAGCCGACCCGTGTATAAGCCGACCCCCCTACTTTTGCCCCCAAAACCTGGGAAAACCTATTGACTCGTGTATAAGCCGAGGGTGGACCCCAGCACAGGTATACAGCCCCGTCACCGCGCTCCTCCTGGTCTTCATGCTTCCTTCACCGGCGCACAGAAAATGACGTCATTTCCTGTGCGACGGTGAAGGAAGCATGAAGACCAGGAGGAGCGCGGTGACGGACGGTGACAGAGCGGCGGCGTCAGCGACAGCGTACCCGATAAGTATAATCTTCGCTTCCTTTACAGGTTGCCACAGGGGGGGCCCGGTATACCACGGGGGGGGGGGGGGGGCTGTATACAGCCGGGTACCCGTATATACTCGTGTATAAGCCGAGGGGGGACTTTTCAGCACATTTTTTGTGCTGAAAAACTCGGCTTATACACGAGTATATACGGTATATAAAAACTGGTACAGAGAAAATTCTAGAGGAAAGTGCAAGGATTCACATAACCATGTTTTTGGAAGGGTTCTGAATGGCTTCAATTATTCAAATAAATTATTAACTATTATTTTGCCATAACAATGGTTAGACTGAAAATCACAGAGTCCATCTCTATGAGTAAGGGATACCTTGCGCTTTCTCCACTTGAAAAGTAAGATTTCTCAAAGTGCAGAAGTGTTGTGCGCCTTGATCTCAATGACTGTGAAATCTTGCCCATCATCTGTGAGGCATCCTCGTGGTCCAGTCTGTAAACTGCGAGTGAAAACATGTGACAGGTGTCATTTAAGACGATAAGTCAGAGAAGGTGGTTACTTACTGTGAGATTATTACACTTGGCTGTCATGCTTTAACACCAGCAGGATCTCCAAGTAATTCAAATTTGCACTCCAGTTAAGGAAGTGGAAGAACTCCAGTGCCACCGTTAGGTAGCTCCTCAAAGTCATAATCGCTTTCCAACAAGCTTTTTAATATGACTATGGGATTTGTGCCAGATCAGAACCCCAAATTACAGACACTTTCTGCAACGGCTAAGGTTCTCCAAACCCAAAGAGTTTGTTAGTCATTTAATGTGGTTTTCGCAATCTCCTCATGGTCCAAGTAAAGTTGCTCTTTTTTCAAGATGTACTTGTGCAGAACCACACACACTTTCACAACCAAATCCTCGATGTTGAGTTGTGGATGAGTGGCCTTTCCTAAAATGTGCCATTTCACAGTTAAAAAGTGCAAAGCACATTCCACCACTTTTCTTGCCCTTGTCAGTCTGTAATTAAAGATCCATTTGGTATGACACAATCCACAGCTGAAGTAGGGCTTGAGAAAGTTCCCACACATCTGGAAAGCTTCGTCTCCTACAACAACCAAGGGTGCAGAAGCGGTGTTGGTGTTGGAAAATTAAAATCATTGTTATATAACCGCCGTCTAATTACAAACTGTTTAATAAATACCTGTGATTTGATCGGCCAGAAAAACCAATTTCACCAGCACAAATCGATATAGCCATTAGTGCGATACAAAAAGATTTTAGTTGAATGAAATATTCTGAGCTACTTCCAGAAAACTTAATAATGCATAAGTGCTTTCCATCCACAGCACCCCAGCAGTAAGAAAAATTGTAATTTCTTGAAACTTTTCAGCAATTTTAATCCCCTGTTCCATTGTGGGATGGGGGAGGAATTCTGGGTGTAAAACGTTCCATAAATCCTGGCAGGTTTCTTTAACTATTCCAGAGGCTGTAGATTTTCTAAGACGGAATTGAAAATGTAGAGAAGAAAGACTTTCACCTTTTGCGAGGAACCTGCAAAACAAGAAAACGAAATATCACCACAGTATCATAATTGTCCGAGCATTTCTGTATCAAGATGGAAAAATAATGACAGATCGGCCTTTTACCTTAATGTTAACATGAGCCGCGTCCTCAGCAGAAATCACTTGACGAAAATGTTTATTCTGTTTTATGATTTATCCACGGATCCGTTCAAGAAAATCATCAAAACTTTCCACACTTATCCGCAGATAGTCCATGAATTTGTCGGGGGTTTCCGCAGCTCTAGGTACAAAGTACAGAACACACCATGGGTCATTTGTCGCAAAGTGATTGGGTGCACCCAAAATTTGCAGCGTCTCTCGGCCAATGTGCGTCTTTGGCGTTCATTATGATAGGCTAAACCTATAGAATGCGCAAACTAAATAGCCATTTTAAATATCAAATCCAGTTGATGGGATGACAGTAATTTGCTGTTAAATATTCGAAACAAGGAACAAAGGAGGGTCTGGAGGCAGTAGAACACTTTCTTGTGGATGGGCACTAAAATACAGGATCTGGGAAAATACACACTTTCCGGATGCATACCGCATGTATCTGGTCCAGTTTTTCTGGATCTGACTGTAGGATCCGGAAGAAAAAAAACGGTAAGTGATACATGTGGATACATAAGTTATTTGTCGGAAATTTGGGAAGTGCTAATAATGCGGTTTTAACGGAAATGTCGTATTTCACAAAATTGCAGATGTGAAAGTATCCTAAGGCAATCCTGAAAACCTGCACTGTTGGCAGCCCTTGAGGTCTATAGTTTAATATCCGATCAGGATTCAAAGTGCCATTTAACCCCCCAAAATACTATGTTTTTACAGACTATATAAATCCTGGAAATATCAGTATCCAGGAAGGTTTTCTGACCTCCAGTTGGAAGTGTGAACGATCCTTTGTGGTCTTGTGCACAATGGACCCTCTCACCAAATTCCGCCTGCGAAGGGAATGTGGTGCCCAATCGACTGTCATATGGTTTCCTTCAATAGGCACATCTCGCACTTAGGTGCTTGTTTGTCTATCAGGATTTATAAGTGGCAGTTATGATTTCCATAAGTTCTCCACCGCCTGTACTATTTGTGGTATTGATGGATAGTCTTTATGACTCTCATAGTAGTCAAACATTATAGTATAGAAAGCCCTGCACGAGGACCGCTTGTCTTGTTCCATCTCTGGGAACCGACCACCAAAGCTACTTACAAATTTATCACATAAATCCCCTAAGGATTTTTTTAAATTAAGTTTAATGTCTCCTGTATGAGTCTGTCGGTGTCGGATCTCTCATTTTGGCGTTTTCCACTTTTTGTTTTTCTCTTCTTCTTTGGTGTTCTCACTAGTGGTTGGTAAGATGAGGTCCTGCCACTGCCTCTCTGGTTGCTGTAATTGGCAATGGATGGCCCTGGCCCGCCATCTGTTGGTTTCACCTGGAGTGCGACAGAAGAACCTACATTGGAACATTCTTCTGGGGCTGATGGAGGGTCAGAATGCGGTTGGGTATCCTTCGTGGCCTCAGTGTCACAGAGTAGAGCCTCCATAGACTCTCCATAGAGTTGCCCAGTATGGGTACACAGAATTTCCAAACTAGCAAATGTAATAAATTATGGCAATTTAATGAATTGGGATTCATTTGTTTCTTCACAGCACTGAGAGAAATGTAAGTTGTGTTGCCCAGGCTTGCTGGTAACAGAGACATTGTCTTTCTTTTTTTGGAACTGCACCTTTGTCTGCCTTGAGATGTCCATTGCAGAAAGGTAGAACAGTACTGTAATTACACACTTCCATTTACTGGCCTGTCTGTAAACTTTCTGGTTTCAGCTGTTATCTTGAACATGCTGCTGCAGTTTTCGTTTCAGCTTGTGCAAGAAGTCCACTGACTTTTCCTCAGTGATGAGGTCACTGACCAGGGGAAATCAGGACTAAGATCCCATCCCATTTTCCTTAGACCTTTCTTTGGTGCTGGACACCCCTCCCCCTCCCAGAGATGAGTCTCCACATCCCACCTCCCTGGTGTCTTTTACTACCCCCAGGTCACGCTCAGTCAGTGTAACAGGCATTGTATTTTGTGCATTACTCATCACTGGCGGGAGGGTATTTGGCATGTTGACTCTGGCCCAATGGCTCACCAAGCCTGCTCCTAAGTCCTTTCCCAGTCACACATCTATGTCTAAGTGCTGCATTACTCCCATTTCCACCATTCCTCAGCTGTGTCTCCAGTCTAAATGTAGTCGGGCCTTCCAAATGTTAAGAGATTTTCCTCCTACTTGACTGACTAACATACAGGTGGAAACAATACATTGGTCTGGTATAAGGTGTTCTTTTATTAATGTGAATTGGGATCCAGTGTCAAAAAACCCTACGGCCTCCGCGCACTCAACCCAGACTGACTGTAGATGCTTTTTATTGTTCTCTTCAATGTCACACCTCGTCTGTGACAGTCGACCTTGTACCACATTTGCCTCTTCGGGCCGGGGTAGTGGGATCCTCTCTCCGAGTATTTCAGCCTCATTGCAGTACAGTGTTCACCAGTTTTGGATGCGAATGACATGGGCTAGAACACTCCCGGCATTCCCTGGCAAATTGTTCTATGTGTCCAGAGTTATAGCAGCTTAATCTCCCTCACCCTGATGTGGGCCGTACGTGGGGGCTTGGGAGACCTCCCCCTCTTTGAAAAGTCTGAAATCCTCGCAGTTCCTCCACTGGCTTCTGTGAACTTTCTGGTTTCAGGTGTGATCTTGGACATTCTGAAGTTCTTTTCTCAGCTTGTGCAAGGAGTGCACTGACTTTTTTGAATTGGCCTCTCCCATACACAAAAGCTGTCAGTTATGTAGTGTTTCCAGACACAGCAATGTTTGTGAAAAAGTAAATTGCCATAAATGACCGTTTTTTTTTTTAAAGTTTTCCATATAGCAGTTTACGTATGGGAGACACACATGAGCTGATGACTGTGCCTTCTGTCTGCAAATAGAAAGAATCCTCAAATAGAAGATAATTCTCATGTAACACCAGAGAAATGAAATCGATGCATAAGTCAATGACATTATGTCCTAGGGAGGAATATTGTAAGAGCCACATCATGGCCTCAGTACGCTTCCATGTGGAATGTTAGTGATAAAAGTAAAAGTCTACAACATGCTGTACGTACTAGACAATATATAATAGAAGAGGTTTGGCTCACTATTTGAATAGCTGTTGCTCAGAAAAAAAGTTCAGTATGCTATGAATTATTTCCGGCACACCAAGAAAGAATTTAGGAAACAATACTTGCAGTCTTTGTGCTAGTGGTGCTTTTTTATTATTGCTCAAGGTGATAGTCTTGTAACGTACAACAGTAGTAGTAGTAAAACGTTTTCAGCCCTGTTGGGCTTTCTTCAGTACAGACAATACTTTATCGTACATGTAAATCAAAAACAAAGAAAAGAATATATACACTAGTCTCTTTCTGCTATATGACCACATAAAATATACAATGTGGAAAGGAAAAAAGGAAAAAATAACTAAGAAAGTTGCTATAACAGTTTCACATGGAACCCATCACAATGTAACAATAGATTCATTTAATCCCCTGTTGCTGATTGAGATTTCACAAGTTGCTGTGGTATCTGATAAAAATTACTTTTAAGGAAGATCAATATTCACTCAGTTACAAATAGATGATCAAGATCGAGTAAAAGAGTTATGAGTATAAATCTAATACGTTAGGTTGAAGTGAGATTAGCCACTCAGGCAAGAAAGAGTGATTACTTAAAACTGAATATATAGCTACCTTGTGAGACTGAGTATAGGTTTATAGGGAATGGACTTAATCCCTATGTGGTCAGCACCTTATAAAAGTGAAATCCTGTTTATAGGAAATGGTATAAAAAGATATGGTGGTTATATATACAAGGTAAATTGTGACTAGAGTTGTAACAAGTGATGGTTTACCTGTATGAGGTAACAATGTTTCATGTGGCTCACAGGTTCTGCCAACTATAGGGAGTATAAGTCTTAGGTTACTGAGTGCTCTCTGTGCAGTGGTAAGTGAAATATAGTGATCTGTAGGATCCCTAGAATGCACTTACCAATTGGCTTTGTTATGAAGGTACTGTGGGGGTGAAGGCAGGAATTGCAGTATTAGGTACTAAAAACCCTAATGGAAGGTGCAGGGGTATAGTACAATGTACTTAATCACTTACTCTGTCCGTGGGGGACTTGGAATGGCGGTGAGTGCTGTAACATGTAAGCGCCGCTTGTTTTATCCGGACCGGAAGTGCGGGAGCTTCCGGCTTCCGGTCTGTGGAACGCAATGCAGCGCATCCGTGGAACAGTTATAGTTCTGCGCATGCGCAGTAGGAACCGGTGCGCAGAATCGTGCTGGAAAGGATACAGGATAGATCAGGGACAGATTCCTGCCATTATTAGGGAATCTAGAGATAGGAAAACGAAAATAGCATTAGTAAACATCATACTGAATGGTAAACAGTGCTTTTTAAGATCAAATTAGCAGTACATAATTGTGTACAGTACTTATAACATATGAGAATGCAGGCAATCAATAGGATCCATGGAAACAACATGTAAAATAGCTAAAGCTTAATAAATGTCATGTTTAATGAGTGATTTTTTCGTCGTACCTGTCTCAGTGGCACAAGGTAAATTTTTGGAGAAATTTGAGCAGTAGTAATTCTAGGAAAAAATTTTTTTTATTAACCTTATGCAAATTATTAAATAAATAAAATATCTATCAATATAAGGCCTCATATTCTCGTTTTTTTTTTTTTTTTCCCAGAGTGCAGATTTGGGGGTTTTATTGACTGGATACAGGAATATATTTGATCCTAATGAACCTGTCGCTCAACGCTGTTCTTGCAGATCTGGAATATGCCTAAAAAGAAAAGGAACCCGAGGATCATCAACAGCCCGAGCATGATGATCTCAGTCTCAGACATACGAGCCGCCCCCGAGGGGTCGCCTATGTCGTATGTTGTCACGTGGAATTCCCCCGCAGGTCTCCGCTCCATGTAACACGTGTAGGTGCCCTCGTCGGATTTATTGATTCGGGGAATAGTCAGGGTCCCTCCGCCCGTCACCTTGTCCAGGATGAAGGAAGAGGTTTTCATCATTTGTGTTAAGTGGGTAAAAGTCTGGTTTCCGTGTTCCCAGTAGACAGGTGTGTAGATCGAAGACATCGGACATTTCAACAAGACATCGGCGTGCCGATAGGTGTGATACTCGTCACTCAACATGATGAGATCTTCATCCTCAACAGGCACGCTCTCCGCACAAGCCTCCGTACACATCTTAATCCTCAGCTTCGGTTTGTGTAGAGTCCTAATCTTACTGTTATTGGATTGATAACGTCCACACGGTTGCGGCTCTTCTACAACCAAGGAATTTCTGGTGATCGTAACGTAGCAAAACCCAAGTCTCTTAATCTCACCGGTTGTCCCGCACCGGTCACAGTGCTGCCAGTCGTTCCATAGGGTGAACAACTTTGCCGTTCCCACCTCACCGAGTTTCACCGTATGGTTGTGTTGGAAAATTTGGCCCAAGGACACATGTGAGATGTAGATGTTTGAGGTGTCCTGGAAGTCAATTTCATATAAGGCCAGTGGTCTTCTCTCATGCTTACAGGTGTAGATCCCCGCGTCCTCCACCCTCGGGGACAGGAGCTTGAGATTTCCACATTCCATCTCGGACCTGGAGATCAGATCCAAGATCTTCATATGGTCCTGCCGATTGAGATTATCTGTAGGGATGGAACCACTGCTTTGTATGAAGGTCAACGCTCGGGTAACGGGTTTGTCCATTTCAAGGTATTGCCAGTACACCAGGGCATTGTCAGGTCTGTCTCCGCATATTCTCGGTTTAACCCATTAGGTTCCAATGTCTGTAACATCGTAATCTATCGCCTCCTATCCGTAACAGTGGTACGTGTTCCAAAATATGAAATTTCAACTGCGAAATAGAATGACCCATGGACAAAAAATGGTGTGGTATTGGCAAAAGGGTATTCTTGCAACGAATAGTGGACTTATGATTGCATATGCGGTCTCGGACATGCTGGGTGGTCTCCCCAACATATCCGAGACCACACGGACACTTGAGCAAATGTACTACAAATGATGAATCACATGTCAGGTAGTCGTTAATGAAGAAGATTTTGCCCGACCTAGGGTGAGTCATTTAAATCTGTGAGGTACAGTTCAAGAGATATCCTTCAGCAGGTAGGAGTAGGGAATAAGCCTTTACGTCATGTGTCCCGGACAAGGTGGATCTGTGGATCTTTCTGGTCCGGGACACATGAAATAAAGGCTTGTTCCCTACTCCTACCTGCTGAAGGATATCTCTTGAACTGTAAAATATGAGAATACGCGATAGGCAGTGGCGTAGCCAGACTGCTCCGGGCCCGGGGCAAGATTTGCACCCAGGCCCCCCATGTGAGGATCGGGGGGGGGGGGGGGCCCTTTCTGCGTCCTTCCAAACATTTTCAGGATCCGGAAGAAAAAAAACGTAAGTGATACATGTGGATACATAAGTTATTTGTCGGAAATTCGGGAAGTGCAAATAATGCGGTTTTAACGGAAATGCCGTATTTCACAAAATCGCAGATGTGAAAGTATCCTAAGGCAATCCTGAAAACCTGCACTGTTGGCAGCCCTTGAGGTCTATAGTTTCACATCCTTGATTCTGGATAATTAAAGTGCCATTTAACCCCCCAAAATACTATGTTTTTACAGACTATATAAATCCTGGAAATATCAGTATCCAGGAAGGTTTTCTGACCTCCAGTTGGAAGTGTGAACGATCCTTTGTGGTCTTGTGCACAATGGACCCTCTCACCAAAATCCGCCTGCGAAGGGAATGTGGTGCCCAATCGACTGTCGATATGGTTTCCTTCAATAGGCACATCTCGCACATAGGTGCTGGGTTGTCTATCAGGATTTAGAAGTGGCAGTTTTGGTTTCCATAAGTTCTCCACCGCCTGTACTATTTGTGGTATTGATGGATAGTCTTTATGACTCTCATAGTAGTCAAACATTATAGTATAGAAAGCCCTGCACGAGGACCGCTTGTCTTGTTCCATCTCTGGGAACCGACCACCAAAGCTACTTACAAATTTATCACATAAATCCCCTAAGGATTTTTTTAAATTAAGTTTAATGTCTCCTGTATGAGTCTGTCGGTGTCGGATCTCTCATTTTGGCGTTTTCCACTTTTTGTTTTTCTCTTCTTTGGTGTTCTCACCAGTGGTTGGTAAGATGAGGTCCTGCCACTGCCTCTCTGGTTGCTGTAATTGGCGATGGATGGCCATGGCCCGCCTTCTGTTGGTTTCACCTGGAGTTCGACAGGAGAACCTACGTTGGAACATTCTTCTGGGGCTGATGGAGGGTCAGAATGCGGTTGGGCATCCTTCGTGGCCTCAGTGTCACAGAGTATAGCCTCCATAGACTCTCCATAGAGTTGCCTAGTATGGGTACACAGCAGTAGTGTAGCTAGCGGGGGGGCAGGGGGGGCGATCGCCCCGGGCCTCCCCCGGCTTGAGGGGCCCATTGGCCGCCCCCCGGGGGGCCCCGCACTTCCTGGGGGGCCCCGCACTCCCTGGGGGGCCCCGTGCTGGCAGCCGCGCGGCCGGAGAGGAGGGAGGACGGGACTTCCTGCTGTGCAGATCTGCCCGCCCCTCATCCCCCTCCTACAGCAGACGCACGCAGGCGGCCGGCCGCGGTGAGTGCTGGTCCCCCAGTCCGGTCCTCCTCACACCTCTCCACCATCACCACCACCCCCCTCACATGGGGGGCCCGGGTGGTGATGTCGCCCCGGGGCCCGAAGGTGGCCAGCTACGCCACTGGTACACAGAAGTTCCAAACTAGCAAATGTAATAAATTATGGCAATTGTAATGAATTGGGATTCATTTGTTTCTTCACAGCACTGAGAGAAATGTAAGTTGTGTTGCCCAGGCTTGCTGGTAACAGAGACATTGTCTTTCTTTTTTTGGAACTGCACCTTTGTCTGCCTTGAGTTGTCCATTGCAGAAAGGTAGAACAGTACTGTAACTACACACTTCCATTTACTGGCCTGTCTGTAAACTTTCTGGTTTCAGCTGTTATCTTGAACATGCTGCTGCAGTTTTCGTTTCAGCTTGTGCAAGAAGTCCACTGACTTTTCCTCAGTGATGAGGTCACTGACCAGGGGAAATCAGGACTAAGATCCCATCCCATTTTCCTTAGACCTTTCTTTGGCCGCTGGACACCTCCCCCCCCTTTCCTCCCAGTGATGAGTCTCCACATCCCTCCTCCCTGGTGTCTTTTACTACCCCCAGGTCACGCTCAGTCAGTGTAACAGGCATTATATTTTGTGCATTACTCATCACTGGCAGGATGGTATTTGGCATGTTGACTCTGGCCCAATGGCTCACTAAGCCTGCTCCTAAGTCGTTTCCCAGTCACACATCTATGTCTGAGTGCTGCATTACTCCCATTTCCACCATTCCTCAGCTGTGTCTCCAGTCTACATGTAGTCGGGCCTTCCAAATGTTAAGAGATTTTCCTCCTACTTGACTGACTAACATACAGGTGGAAACAATACATTGGTCTGGTATAAGGTGTTCTTTTATTAATGTGAATTGGGATCCAGTGTCAAAAAACCCTACGGCCTCCGCGCACTCAACCCAGACTGACTGTAGATGCTTTTTATTGTTCTCTTCAATGTCACACCTCGTCTGTGACATTCGACTTTGTACCACATTTGCCTCTTCGGGCAGGGGTAGTGGGATCCTCTCTCCCGAGTATTTCAGCCTCATTGCAGTACAGTGTTCACCAGTTTTGGATGCGAATGACATGGCAAATTGTTCTATGTGTCCAGAGTTATAGCAGCTTAATCCCCCTCACCCTGATGTGGGCTGTACTTGGGGGCTTGGGAGACCTCCCCCTTTTTGAAAAGTCTGAAATCCTCGCAGTTCCTCCACTGGCTTCTGTGAACTTTCTGGTTTCAGGTGTGATCTTGGACATTCTGAAGTTCTTTTCTCAGCTTGTGCAAGGAGTGCACTGACTTTTTTGAATTGGTCTCTCCCATACACAAAAGCTGTCAGTTATGTAGTGTTTCCAGACACAGCAATGTTTGTGAAAAAGTAAATTGCCATAAATCACCTTTTTTTTTTTTAAAGTTTTCCATATAGCAGTTTACGTATAGGAGACACACATAAGCTGATGACTGTGCCTTCTGTCTGCAAATAGAAAGAATCCTCAAATAGAAGATAATTCTCATGTAACACCAGAGAAATGAAATCGATGCATAAGTCAATGACATTATGTCCTAGGAAGGAATATTGTAAGAGCCACATCATGTCCTCAGTACGCTTCCATGTGGAATGTTATGGTACCTTTACACGCCGCCACTGCAGGATGGATACAACCCGCTACAGGCTACAAATGTAGCTTGTCGCGCCAATATCGCCCGTAGTAGCGGCGTCTGAAGACAGGACGACACAGCCGGCTACAGATACATCTGTATCCGTGCACTGCCCATAAACAGATGGCTACATCGCCGATTGTAGCGAGCTGTATCGGCGTGTAAAGAACCCACAGAAGGGAACTGTGGACACCCGGCGATGTAGCTGCAATGTAGCTAAGGCGTCACCCAGGCTCCGTGTTACCGCGCCCCATCTGCGATCATTGGTGGAAGCTCCTGCATGACGATTGGTAGTCGCTGCATAGGGAGGCATATTTAAGGAGCTGACCAGTCACACTACACAATTGCTCGAGCGTGCTGTATTAACCAGCCTCCTGCGATGCCTGCCCAATCATGATGTTCTGGCTTTGTCCTATCACCGTACGGACGTCTTGTAATCCACAATTGTGGCACGCCTATGTGCTGTCCCTGCTGCACCAGGTCCGCCCATATTAGCTTGTTGTAGCGTTGTGTAAATGAGGTACGCTGAGCTACAGATGGCTACTTGAGACACCCGGCGATGTAGCTAGCTGTAAATGTAGCGTAGCGTAGCGCACCTTGTGGCGGCGTGTAAAGAGGGTGCGTTTCCCGTTGGTAACCGTTTGGGCGTGCTCGTGCACGTGAAGTAGCCGTTGGTATCCATCCTGCAGTGGCGGCGTGTAAAGGTACCATTATGGTACCTTTACACGCCGCCACAACAGGATGGATACAACCCGCTACAGGCTACAAATGTAGCTTGTCGCGCCAATATCGCCCGTAGTAGCGGCGTCTGAAGACGGGACGACACAGCCGGCTACAGATACCTCTGTATCCGTGCACTGCCCATAAACAGATGGCAACAAAGCCGATTGTAGCGAGTTGTATCGGCGTGTAAAGAAGGAACAGAAGGGTTGTTTCTACACCATGCTATGTAGCTGGGGCGTGACACAGGGTCCGGGTTTCCGCGCCCCCTTCAGCGATCATTGGAGGAAGCTCCTGCGTTGCGATTGGTTGTCGCCGCACAGGGCGGCATATTTAAGGAGCTGACCAGTCACACTACACAATTGCTCGAGCGTCATGTATTAATCAGCCTCCTGCGATGCCTGCCCAATCATGGGTTTCTTGCATTGTCCTATCAGCGTACGGACGTCTCGTAATCCACAATTGGAGCACGCCTATGTGCTGTCCCTGCTGCACCAGGTACGCCCATAGTAGCTGGTTGTAGCGGTGTGTAAATGAGCTACAGATGGCTACTTGAGACACCCGGCGATGTATCTAGCTGTAGATGTAGCGTAGCGTAGCGCACCTTGTGGCGGCGTGTAAAGAGGGTGCGGTTCCCGTTGGTAACCGTTCGGCCGTGCTCGTGCACGTGAAGTTGCCGTTGGTATCCATCCTGTTGTGGCGGCGTGTAAAGGTACCATTAGTGATAAAAGTAAATGTCTACAACATGCTGTTCGTACTAGACAATATATAATAGAAGAGGTTTGGCTCACTATTTGAATAGCTGTTGCTCAGAAAAAAAGAAGTTCAGTATGCTATGAATTATTTCCGGCACATCAAGAAAGAATTTAGGAAACAATACTTGCAGTCTTTGTGCTAGTGGTGCTTTTTTATTATTGCTCAAGGTGATAGTCTTGTAACGTACAACAGTAGTAGTAGTAAAACGTTTTCAGCCCCGTTGGGCTTTCTTCAGTACAGACAATACTTTATCGTACATGTAAATCAAAAACAAAGAAAAGAATATATACACTAGTCTCTTTCTGCTATATGACCACATAAAATATACAATGTGGAAAGGAAAAAAGGAAAAAATAACTAAGAAAGTTGCTATAACAGTTTCACATGGAACCCATCACAATGTAACAATAGATTCATTTAATCCCCTGTTGCTGATTGAGATTTCACAAGTTGCTGTGGTATCTGATAAAAATTACTTTTAAGGAAGATCAATATTCACTCAGTTACAAATAGATGATCAAGATCGAGTAAAAGAGTTATGAGTATAAATCTAATACGTTAGGTTGAAGTGAGACTAGCTACTCAGGCAAGAAAGAGTGATTACTTAAAACTGAATATATAGCTACCTTGTGAGACTGAGTATAGGTTTATAGGGAATGGACTAATCCCTATGTGGTCAGCACCTTATAAAAGTGAAATCCTGTTTATAGGAAATGGTATAAAAAGATATGGTGGTTATATATACAAGGTAAATTGTGACTAGAGTTGTAACAAGTGATGGTTTACCTGTATGAGGTAACAATGTTTCATGTGGCTCACAGGTTCTGCCAACTATAGGGAGTATAAGTCTTAGGTTACTGAGTGCTCTCTGTGCAGTGGTAAGTGAAATATAGTGATCTATAGGATCCCTAGAATGCACTTACCAATTGGCTTTGTTATGAAGGTACTGTGGGGGTGAAGGCAAGAATTGCAGTATTAGGTACTAAAAACCCTAATGGAAGGTGCTGGGGTATAGTACAATGTACTTAATCACTTACTCTGTCCGTGGGGGACTTGGAATGGCGGTGAGTGCTGTAACATGTAAGCGCCGCTTGTTTTATCCGGACCGGAAGTGCGGGAGCTTCCGGCTTCCGGTCTGTGGAACGCAATGCAGAGCATCCGCGGAACAGTTATAGTTCTGCGCATGCGCAGTAGGAACCGGTGCGCAGAATCGTGCTGGAAAGGATACAGGATAGATCAGGGACAGATTCCTGCCATTATTAGGGAATCTAGAGATAGGAAAAAGAAAATAGCATTAGTAAACATCATACTGAATGGTAAACAGTGCTTTTTAAGATCAAATTAGCAGTACATAATTGTGTACAGTACTTATAACATATGAGAATGCAGGCAATCAATAGGATCCATGGAAACAACATGTAAAATAGCTAAAGCTTAATAAATGTCATGTTTAATGAGTGATTTTTTCGTCGTACCTGTCTCAGTGGCACAAGGTAAATTTTTGGAGAAATTTGAGCAGTAGTAATTCTAGGAAAAAATTTTTTTATTAACCTTATGCAAATTATTAAATAAATAAAATATCTATCAATATAAGGCCTCATATTCTCGTTTTTTTTTTTTTTTTTTTCCCAGAGTGCAGATTTGGGGGTTTTATTCACTGGATACAGGAATATATTTGATCCTAATGAACCTGTCGCTCAACGCTGTTCTTGCAGATCTGGAATATGCCTAAAAAGAAAAGGAACCCGAGGATCATCAACAGCCCGAGCATGATGATCTCAGTCTCAGACATATGAGCCGCCCCCGAGGGGTCGCCTATGTCGTATGTTGTCACGTGGAATTCCCCCGCCGGTCTCCGCTCCATGTAACACGTGTAGGTGCCCTCGTCGGATTTATTGATTCGGGGAATAGTCAGGGTCCCTCCGCCCGTCACCTTGCCAAGGATGAAGGAAGAGTTTTTCATCATTTGTGTTAAGTGGGTAAAAGTCTGGTTTCCGTGTTCCCAGTAGACAGGTGTGTAGATCGAAGACATCGGACATTTCAACAAGACATCGGCGTGCCGATAGGTGTGATACTCGTCACTCAACATGATGAGATCTTCATCCTCAACAGGCACGCTCTCCGCACAAGCCTCCGTACACATCTTAATCCTCAGCTTCGGTTTGTGTAGAGTCCTAATCTTACTGTTATTGGATTGATAAAGTCCACACGGTTGCGGCTCTTCTACAACCAAGGAATTTCTGGTGATCGTAACGTAGCAAAACCCAAGTCTCTTAATCTCACCGGTCGTCCCGCACCGGTCACAGTGCTGCCAGTCGTTCCATAGGGTGAACAACTTTGCCGTTCCCACCTCACCGAGTTTCACCGTATGGTTGTGTTGGAAAATTTGGCCCAAGGACACATGTGAGATGTAGATGTTTGAGGTGTCCTGGAAGTCAATTTCATATAAGGCCAGTGGTCTTCTCTCATGCTTACAGGTGTAGATCCCCGCGTCCTCCACCCTCGGGGACAGGAGCTTGAGATTTCCACATTCCATCTCGGACCTGGAGATCAGATCCAAGATCTTCATATGGTCCTGCCGATTGAGATTATCTGTAGGGATGGAACCACTGCTTTGTATGAAGGTCAACGCTCGGGTAACGGGTTTGTCCATTTCAAGGTATTGCCAGTACACCAGGGCATTGTCAGGTCTGTGAGGACCGGGGGGGGCTGGAGCCTTTCTGCGTCCTTCAAAACATTTTCAGCATATTTTTCTTCCCACCATCAATGTACATCCCTTTTGTATATCAGCACTGCCATTACATGAAGAATACCATATAATATTATTCATCTTAGTATGGTAAGAGCTTCACTTAGCAGTCATTCTGAAAAATTACATTAAGTCACCGCTTTTATGAATGAAAAAAAATTGTGATCCTTTTTTGTATAACAAATAATAACAATAAAAAGACAGAAATGACTTTGATACTGTGGGGCTGTGCGCTTGATGTGCAGTCCTGGCGGTATCAGGCAGACTACAGGAGCCAACTTATACCATTAGCGCTCCATTTTTATACAAATTGATATGTGGATTGCTTTATATAACCCCGTTGCTCCTTTCCACGTCCTCCCAGACATTTTCAGCATATTTTGCTTCTCATCATCAATGTACATCACTTTTTATATCAGTACTGCCATTCCATGAAGAACACGCTATAACAACTGTCCATTTAGGGTGGTAAGAGCTCCACATAGTGGTCATTCTGAAAAATTACATTAAGTCTCCGCTTTTATGAATGGAGAAAAATTGTGATCCTTTGTAAAATAACAAATAATAAAAATAATCTATTCCTGTCTATCAATTTTTATTGAGCTAACATGCTGAGAAACAATTGTTAGCTTTTATATATTTATTTAAAGAATGATTTAATTATTTTAAATAGATTAATTATTAATAAAAAAATATTTGATTAAGAAGGATAAATAAACATCCCTTTTAAATTAATGAATTAAACATTTTAAATACTAATAAAATAATCCATCCCCCCCCCCCCTTGAACCTCCTGTGCTAGGATGAATTAACAAACATCAATTGTAACCAATGTGGAGTTCCTTCTTTTTCCTCCATTCCATTTGTAGATCTCCGTGACCCTATGGAGAATAAAACAGACATACTTAGTATGATTATCATCTAGGTGCACACATTATTGCACTGCCCTGCAGTCTGTGCCAGTGTCTCTATGCATTTGAGCTGGCCCCCCCTTACTATTTTTGTCTGATTTATCACACAATTAACACAGTTTCTTCCCTTTTTCACCTAATAATAAAATAGGTCACCACACTGACACACCATTCATTATGTTATCCCCTCTAAGATAACAAGTTCGAGTCTTTACCCCACTCTTTTTCTTTTTCTTTTATTATTTTTTTCATTATATAGGATTTATGTTTCTCACAAAATCTTTACTATGTACCGTAATTTGTATTAAGATGTTTTTCATCGAAATAGCACACAAGCATTGTTTCACTGTTGTTTTAAATTATAATAATTTATAAATGATAATATATGTTTTACACAAGTTTTGAATAATGCGATGTGAGATCAATAGTTCACGTCACTGAATCTCCTCCCTATGGTGACGTCACCATGAGACTGCAAATTTGAAATTTTGGCGCCTTGTTTTTACTATAAATTGTACACTGCATGCATGATCCTCTTGATATCTCCCTGAGGAAGGAGCCAGGAGGGGCTCCGAAACGCGTAGGTGGAATAAAGCTTCATCAACCCAGATACCCTGGTGAGTCTGGTGTTTCTTTCGGGCAGCAGTGCGGACTTATATCACAGATTTAAATGACTCACCCAGGGAGGAGAAATCCCTACCTATGAAGAGACTACCCACTGAGTGCAACTGTCGTGAAAACGGTCTACAGTTGACCAAAACGCGTTGACATCTCAAGGTTGCTCTCATATCCTAAATAAAGGATACTTTTTGCATTCAAAAAGGAGTGTGCAATTGTATTTTACTTTATGCTTAGCGCTGGATCACACCAATCCCCTCAATTAGCACCTCCACCCACAAATTACCTCATCTTGTATTTTTCTAGGGGTTAAAGGGTGTCAGGGTTTCTCGGGTTCTGTCTAACGAAGCAGCTCATGCCATGTCTGTCCGAAAAAGCCACTTTGGGCTCGTGGCTTCATAACGTTTCGGCAGAATTGGTACAAATTTCAATGTCCATCCCCAACACAATAAATTGTGTGTTTAGATTGTAAGACACATAGATCCTGTATCTGACACTCATAAAAAATATATTGGACCGAATGTTACTTCTAGTGTCAGCTTGTGCCTTTGACTTTACACAAATGTCAAATTACGGAGCCTTAGCTACTGTAGAAATATTGCTCTAAGAAATATATAGTGACCACACACATATCACAGACACCTAGTTTATAGCCATCTGATCATCCATTTTTTATATAATTTGGCAACCAACATATCCAATTAAATACAGTATTTGGTAGAAATTATAATATTTTGCAATATTTTTTTTACTTTTCAATCTACCGTATTTAGAAAAATAAGACAAATTGTTTGCAGCTGTGAGGTCAAGGTCAAGTTGGGTGACTGACACATTCTTAGACAACTTAATGCGTCATTAGTACCATAAAACCCATTATTCTAGTATAATCCATCATATATGATATATTTATCTTAACATTTTCATGCCAATAAAGCCATAATATTATGAAACCTTGTGATATATTTTTGTCCAATTTTAATAAACCATAAAATGATCTGGCATTATGATAAGACCTGAGTCTTTGTTCTGTTGTAGCGTCCCCATGTTCAAATGAATTGTAAAGAAACATATATATTATTTTTCTTTTGAAATATCAAAAAAATGACTAAACAAACACTCGGAGCATGTTCCACCACAGTGATTGAGGCTTTAAATATACAGTGGTGGTGATTAAGAAGAGCCTAGTGCAGACCAGTCTTTTTTTTTTCTTTTTTTTTTCTTTTTTTTTCTAAAGGATGTGTTCAGTTGGTTGCATATCCATGCACACCATATCTTTTAAGGATATTGACCAGGTCACTGGACATCTCATCTTTGTCTCCCCCTCTTGATATTTTTCTCAGCGATGCTTGTTGGATCAACCCAATTGTAATTATGGTTCCTGGTATGACATCTGGGGCTCTGTAGGCAGACATAGAGGACGTTAGTCTTTTGGCCCAATAATTAGCAGCTGTTGCCAGGTTGGGGTAATTTCTAGGTGCTAGTGCAGTGACACAACTTAACCGTAAGGCTCCTGCATATTCAAAGTCTGCTCCTGCCTCCTGCTTCACTTGAACAGCTGCATCCTTCATCCGGGAGATATCTTGAATGACTGCTGATAGTGCTATGGATCCATCCATGCACTGGTGGAGGAAGTCCTGCACTGTGAAATAAGTTGTCATTTGAGCTCTTTGGGCCACTAGTTTGATTTGTTCTGCGAATTCCTTGCCAGGGGACTCAAACTCAGTAAACAAAATTGTTGCAACGAGTTCTCCGACCCAAGGCTGTTGGTTAATCCAGTCCATAGCTGGGGCAGCTTTGTGTGTAATTAAGAGATTAGCACTCTGTGCCAGATTTTCCTGCGTAATAGATGCCATGAATGCATTGAATCGCTTCACAACCTGTTGATGGTTGGTTGCAACCTTGATGGACGACCCAAGGACTACTCCATACATAATCTCAAGGCAGTGCCTAACCATGGATGCAGTCTCTATGTTTGAGAAACTCGGTTCGACGTCTCTGTAGTCCCCCGAATAGAGGCTGCTTGTAGTGTTATCGGTCTCAATCACTGATGATTTTTCTTGCACGCCTGCACTTTGGCACAACGTGGCATAGGAAGACTAAGCTCGGGGACACCTCATGGAATTGGGCCCGATGCTGGGGGTTTAGGAGTGACTTGGCAGCTTTGGCCAGATGTTGAAGCTTTCCTACACCCGGGCTTTTTCCTCTCTCACCCTCGGAGAATCTAGCAAAGGTGCCATCAATCTTTAGCCTTTTGCTCCTGCTAGCCATTTTGTAGATTTGGTTCGGTGCACACCAGTCTTAATGAAGCGCTTTCTGGAGTACAAAGACCTGATTAATAAAACGGTGTGTGCCGCTTAATAAATCGGATTTATTTTTTACTCATTGTACTCTGCCAGAAGAATGGGACGCCAGCTGGGGGCTAGTGTACATTGCAGGTCTAAGCTAGATCACTTTTGGGGCGTAAAATCAAGATTTTGACAGATGAGTGTGACCCCTTCCGTCGTATTCTGCGCCTATATTGACGTAGGTCGCTGGGACTGGAGTGTAAATGGTAATATTTGCTATATTTTTTCTCCCATTCTGAGCTATATAAAAATACTTCAATTCTTCAAATGGAAGTTAAGCAATTGGATAATTGTGACAATAGTATTGATTACTCACACATGCTAGACCTTGCTGGGGAGAAAAAACCTACAGCTGGTCATAAAATGTGAACCTCTGAGGCATAGACAAGGGAGAGGAGCTACTTTTCATGTAAGTCCAGATCTGTTTCTCGAAGCCGTCCGGCACCGACTTGCATCGTGTTCAGATGTTTAAATCTTTAGGAATCTGAATAATGAAGATATATAACCTGCACATATCTCCTGTACAAACATTTAATTTTGCTGTAACATAAATAATTGGATGGGCAAATAACACGGGGAACAAATGAATTGTTTTAATAATTAAATAATAATGATATAATTTAAAATGATAATGTACCTTCATTGTTGGATACATCCCGTTTGCCATAGTCTTTTGACTCATGCTGCTCTGTTTTCTTTTGTTTTACTCTGAGACGTATATCCTGTTCAGCCTTGTCACTAAATTTGAGATAGCAATCTGTTTCTAGTTCTTCAATATCGTTATAGGAATCCGCAACAGCCATAGTGCCTAGTTGTTTAGGCAAGTAATGAACTGAAAGTGATGGAACATACATTATCCCAACATTCTCAGCTCTGTGATGTCATCAGCTGAGGCAGAGAACCTGGTTATGAGCTCATGGAAAATTTTAGCCAATGGGATTTACCATTGTAGAAATTGTAGAAAAATAAGACAAATTGTTTGCAGCTGTGGGCTCAAGGTCAAGTTGGTTGACTGACACATTTTTGTACAACTCAATGCTTTATAAGTGCCATAAACCCCAGTATTCAAGTATAATCCATCATTTATGATATATTTATCTTGGACATATAATTTCCATGCCAATAAAGCCATAATGTTAAGTAAGCTTGTGATATATTTTTGGCCAATTTTAATAAACTATAAAAGGATCTGCCTCCATCCAATAAATGTGGCATTCTGAGAAGACCGGAGTCTTTGTTCTGTTGTAGTGTCCCCATGTTCAAATCATCTGTGAATAAGACATATATTTTGTTACTTTTGAAATATCAAAAAATGACTAAACAAACACTCGGAGCATGTTCCACCACAGTGATTGAGGCTTTAAATAAACAGTGGTGGTGATTAAGACGAGCGTAGCGCTGACCAGTCTAAATGAAGCGCTTGCTGGAGTACAAAGGCCTGATTTATAAAACAGTGTGCGCCGCTTAATAAATCAGAGTTATATGTTACTCATTGTACTCTGCCTTAAGAAATGTATGCTAGTTGGGGGATAGTGTAAATTGCAGGTCTAAGTTCCGCCTCTTTTGTGTAAAATTATGATTTTGACATGCGGGTGCGACGTCTTCCCACACATGCTGCGTCTATATTGGCATAGATCGCTGAGACTGGAGTGGAAATGTCAAAATGTGCTATATTTTTTCTCCCATTCTGAGCTACATAAAAATATTGCCATTCTTTAAATACAAGTTAAGCATTGCATAATTGTGACAATAAGATTGATTACTTACACATGCTAAACCTTGCTGGGGAGAAAAATCTACAGCTGGTCATAAAATGTGAACCTCCGAGGCATAGAGGAGGGAGGGGAGCTACTTTTCATGTAAGTCCAGATCTGTTTCTCGAAGCCGTCCGGCACCGACTTCCACCATGTTTAGATGTTTAAATCTTTAGGAATCTGAATAATGAAGATATATAACCTCCACATATCTCCTGTACAAACATTTATCTTTGCTATAACACAAATAATTGGATGGGCAAATAACACGGGGGAACAAATGAATTTTTGTAATAATTAAATAATAATGATATAATTTAAAATTATAATGTATTGACAAAATAGTACTTATTTACCTTAAATGAAAGGACTGGCCTTGCTGGATGTGATATGTTGGTCTGCTGGATCACAACACCAGTCTATCTTCTCTGAGGCTCAAGAAATTCAGTCTCAGACAGCAAAGAGCTTTAACCAGGTTTTACTTCCCTTCCTTGACAGCTGGTACAAGATATAACAGTTAAGCAGCAGCTCTGGTGCGGTTTCAGCTGCCAGGATGATTTATCTGCGACTCCCCCTTTCGTGTCTTTTTCAGCCTTGTCGGTCTCTTCCGCATGATAGCTACAGTCCAGCGGTCACAGGCTTTCACTGGGTGACTTTCGGCATCCCCTAGCCCTAGTTCAACGGCTTTCCTTTCACTGCCCTGGAGGTTGGGTCTCGGGACATAAAGGCCCCGCACCCCGCCGGGGTTCGTGGTTGGGGCATGAAGCTTCCCTTCCACTTAGCAGAGCCAGCACTCTGGTTCCAGACCAGTGCCTCGGTGTCCCCGCTGACTCAAGTACACTTTAGACTCCCTTTGTCTTTCACCATGGTCTTCAGCCTTGGACCCGGGCAGGCCCCATAGTGGCACAGGTCCTTGCTCTCCCAGTCCTGTCTGCTGGTCCCGCCTCTCCTTCTGACTGGCTCAGGGGTTCTCAGAACTTCGGTGTTGCCTTTCTCTGCTTGAACACTACTCTTCTTTTCACTTCACCCCACACTCTCTCTTCTACTTGGTGTTGTCTCTGTCCTTTTTATTAACTCCCCTACCCGGGTCCTTCTCTAAATCTCCACCCGCCACCTGGCTCCTCCCGCTATCTCATTGCTCGACATAGAATACCTAGACTAAGGATCGGGAGTTAGGCCTTTGTGTGGGGAGACCTACTAACCAATCCCGGCTGCTGCGCCATCTAGTGGCGACCGGTCCGCAAGGGAGCCACACAACTCACTAAAAAGGACTAGAGAAAAGAAGGCAGCAGCGGCATTTACCAACACAGGTCACAATACTAATGCTCTACAGGATGCAGCAGATCAGATTTTACCCCTTTGCTATTCCAACACTTTTCTAAAATGTGAGAGAGCAGTGGAAGAATGAGGTGTCATTGCAGTCTAACAAAGTAAAATTGTTATTTTATCAGAGCGGAGCAGCCATCTCCCGATCACATGACCCCAGCACTGGGTCGCACCAGCAACCATACTCAAACCACGCCCCCAAGCGCAGGCCACACCAGCCCCAAGTCCAGGGACGCGTCACCCAGACCAGATTTGCAATGGATGTGTTTGCTGCACTTGAAGATCCCATTCTGTCTTTTGTCCAACTAAGTACCCATTGGACTTGGGCTTGTATACATACTGTGGACCAATTGAGCTCTGAGACATCTACCTTTCCTGTATGTAATCACTGGATTTTTAAGTAGCAGGTCACTCAATCCTGGATCTACCTTTAGTATCCTCCAGTGTCTATTAATGTATCTAATTTCTTTGGTCCTTTTGTCATATTTACCTATTATTTGGCTTATGTGCGGATCTGTATGATCTACCTTTTTCATCTGCAGAAAGCGTGTCTGTGTGACACAAAATACGGTCACGTAAGAGATATGTGGAATTGTCCTGACACCGTTCACTGGACATTGTAAACTTACTTCACAGTCCAGGGTCCTCGAGATTCCTCCATATGCAAAAAACACATGGGTCCTTTATTTATACCTCAGGTGGCATAAATCACCCGGACTCTGATGCCTGGCAAAATCAGAGATCAATCGGTTCAATATAATCTTCCAGTGGAAGACACTTATCCATAAGAAATCTCCGCAATGGAAATGACTCCTGTGTGTGCAATAAGAGCTACTTACCTCACCTTGTTGAGCAGGGGCCGTACAGCAGGTTACCTTTACTGCCTAGAAAACAGAAAAGAAGCGCTGCAGTCACCAGACAATAAAAGATATCTCCTTGTAATGTGTGCATGTAGTGTAATATGTGTTATCTATGGCCGTGGTGGCTTCATATCCAGGTTGTATCTTCTGATTTCCTTACCTGCAGATATTCTGTAGTCCTGAGTCAGATCTCTGGATAGAATCTTTAGTTACTGTTATCAGTAGCAAGGTAAGAATCTAACGTTGCAAAGTCCTCATGATGTATCTGGAGGTGACAGCTTCTTATACAATGACGGTCAGCCCCTCCAGACAGGCTTTGCAGATTACAATAACATGTATGAGATAAAGCATTTAGCAGGTATTGGCAATCCATGTGCGATTTTATTGGGAATATTTCCTCTGTTTGGGCAGAACAAATTGTGTTGAAGCACATGGGTTCATTATCACGGCAGCCTTAGGTGGCATAAATTACATGGACTCTAATGCCTGGAAAAATAAGAGATCAATCGATTAATTGTATCTAGTAGAAGAGATTTAACAATTAAATATAAAAATATCTACTGTATATAGATATGTCACCAGATGGATTAGACTTCACACCTTTATACATTTTGAGAACATTTATGAAAATTTCATCAAGATACTGAATATCCTCCTTTTCATACACTTTCTTAATAACCCAGCGTCCTTTGTATTTAAATCTTTTAATTAACATGTATTAAAATAATAAAATCCAGTAACAAATCTCATTAAATTTACATATGTAAAAATATGTAGAGTATGATTCCTTCATATTAATGTTGACATTTTAATAAATAATAGAAGGAAAAGGATGGGTAGACAAAAACAAAGTATCAAGGGAAAAAAAAGGACAAGAAAAGAAAAACTAATTATAATTATGCACAGTGACATGGTAAACAATTGCAGCAATCAAAAAAGCTAAGTAAATGTTCAATACTCTCCAATGACATCAGTGAAATATAGAAAAAATAAGAAGATATGAAAGTTAAATTCTTAAATAACGCTTAACAAGTCTATTAAAGACTATATAAGATTATAGACTCATTAATATATATAAGATTATAGACTCATTAATCAATGTTGAAGCTTACTGCCGGGCATATCGAGATTCCCAATGAATCAATTTCTCTATGTATTTGTGTTGACTATTATTTCTACTAACAAATACATATTCATAAAGGTTGTATGTAGCTAATTTGTCCATTCATAATTCAATAAAAAGGAAGTCCTTTATCTCTCCATAGGAAGGCGATAATACTGTTCACTAACAGGAGAATATGTGAGGGCAAGGGTCGCTTGTGTTTTTGAAAATCATTTAACCCTAATAAAAGCAAGGCTAGCTCCATAGTAAGGATAATATTAGTATTTAAGACTAAATTTATCAATCATAGAACATCTAGCCAAAAACATTTCAGCTTAGGGCAGAACCAGAAAAAGTGCCTAAAAAAAAGAAAAAAGAAAAAGTGTGTCACCACTGAGGGCATACTGGAACTTGTCTTATTACCACCCTTCTTAGGTTCCTTCTTACATCTGTCACACAAATACAGACGCTTCATTCTCTTCATCCCGTACACTCAGTTACCACTGGGGTACGATTGTCTTCATTTACCCACCTCTCTCTTAGGTCACCTCTCTTCACCACTCTCACCACATAAGGAATACAGGAACTTGTCTTCATGTCATCTCTCCATCCCGTACAGTCTCCAGTTACCACTAGGCTACTGGACTGTCTCAGTTAACACACTTTCTTCGGTCATCCTCTCTCCCCACCCTGTCACACATAAGGAATACAGAACTTGTCTTCATGTATTCTCATCCGTACGTCTCCAGTACCACTGAGCTACAGAACTTGTCTCATGTTCCACCTCCATACAGTCATCTCTACAGTCACCACAAAGGGGATACAGGAACTTGTCTTCATGTTATCACCCACCCTCTCCTTACAGTCATCCCTACAGTCACCACAAAGGCGATACAGGAACTTGTCTTCATGTTATCACCCACTCTCTCTGTTACAGTAGTCTCTCCCTCCCCCTGTACAGTCACCAGTGACATGAGGGAAATGCAATAACTTTTCTTCACATTATCACCCCTCTTAGTGTCTCTGGTAATTATGCCTCCATCTCGTGTACACTGCCCTATGAACCTATCAGGGAAGATAAAGGATCTTTTATTTATATTATCACTTTTTTTTTTTACTAATCACCATCTCTTTATTGTCATCACTATCTTCTGTGCAGCCATCACTGACCTCAGGAACTTTTCTGTAGGTGGTCAGCCCTCTTACCAATCACCATCTATGGTGCTGTTCTTTTATTCATGTGTGCAGTCTCATTGAGCCCCGGGGAGGAATGAGGAACTTTTCTTCACGTTATCACCTCTCCTACCAATCACTGTACCATCATCCAGATCTGAAGGGTGGAGGGGAGGTGAGATGGGATTCATGAATGTTTTCTGATGTTATTTTTCAATCACTGCCTCTGCTACATTCATCGCTTTTATACATTCTCTAGTGACCCAAGGAGGATGTTGGGGGAATATGTAGTGTGCATGCAGCACAGCTGTTGGTGTCTATAAGTTCATGTAGCAGAGTTGTGTGTCTGTCTATATATACGTGTAGTGTGCATGGTAGCAGAGCCAATTATGTCTATGGGCATATAGCAAAGCTGTGTGTGTCTATATGTTCATATAGCAGAGCTATGTGTGTTCATATGTGCATGTCTATATATTCATGTTGCAGAGCCATGTATGTCTATGGGCATATATCAGAGCTGTGTGAGTCTAATATAAAATCTGTAGAAAGACACCAATAATAGATTTATTACCCTCCTATTCTAACCCCAGTGCATTAAAATTAGTGCAAGTGTCCCCTCTCTTTCAAACTTCCTTGGCAGTGTAAATTATAGAAAAAGCTGTCTAAAGGTGGGGTGCAGCTTAAGGAACGGATGTGTGGCAGCGGGGAGGAGCGTTAAGGGTGCCCATTGAAACTCTTTTGCTCGGGGCCCACAAAGGCCTGGAGGCGGCCCTGCTGTAAGGTATCATCCCTTTTACTTTTCATTGTCTCTGGGATGGTCATCATTCTCTTCCATACAATCTCAATTGACCTCAAGAGGATGGATAAACGTTTCTCTATGTTATCAGCCCTCTTACCAATCACATTCTATGGTATTGTCATATATATACTCTGTGCAGTATCCAGGAACTTTTTCTCTCATTATCATCCCTCTTACCAATCACTACCACTGCTTCAGTCTTCTCTCATGTACTTCCACCAGTGACCCAACCCCAGAAGGATATAGACTTTTATACATATCACCCTTCTTACCATCTGTGGTAATTTCACCTCTATTGTCTGTACAGCCCCAGGAACCCATGGGTGGAGATACAGGTGCTTTTCGTATTATCACCCCTTCCACTGATCACTGTCTCTGGTATGGTCATGTCTCCTCTATTCAGGTTCCAAAGACTTCAAGGGGATGCAGAAGCTTTTCTTCATGTTATCAGCCCTCTTACTAATTACCTTCTCTGGTACTGTCATCTCTGTCCTCTGCAGTGTCCAGTGGTGCCAGGGAGAGGGAAGACAGTATTTGTCCCCCAGTCATCCAAAAGTAATACTGCAAAATAAATATACATTTACCCTTAAGCTCAGTTGAATTTTGCCCTGCAGGTGGTAGAGCTGCGTTCTTAAATGCCGTCTGATATCCATCAACCGTATCCGTCTTCACAGTTCCCAGTGTACGTAGAAGCTGCATGGGGTCAAAGTCTTCTCCGGTGTGTTTCAAGTTCTCCAACACTGTAAGGAATTTATAAGATTTTAGCTCGCTTACATTTTCTTCCAAGAACAGAAGAAAGATGCTAAGGTCGTCGTAGCTTTTGGAGTAACATTGGTGGACACTGAAGTTCGGCAGGACACTTTCGTACACTCTCAGAACGTCTGAGCTTTTCCTCCATGGTACCACCATCGTATAGATAACGACAGGCATGACAAAACAGTAGACAATCAGGTTAATATATCTGAGCAGCTGGAACACCCCCACAGCGATCAACTTGCACTGGATTAAGGGTGGAAGAATAGTGTCGTTCTTCAGGATGTCGGTGCGGATGTTACAGCTGAACTCATCCGTCAGGGAGAAGAGGCTGATGTAGCAGCCGAGGTAGATACAGGCCAACAAATAATGACCAGCGTCCAGGACCGGCAGATGAGGTACTTGATGATTAGGCTGTAAGAGATCTTCTTTGTCTTCAGATACTGCTCCACAAATGGATACTTGAAGTGTCCTTCTGATAACTCCAACAAGCTACAGATGGAGGAACAGAAAAAAAGTAATGAAACCAATCAGGAGTCAATGACTTCAGCTATCACATAACTCCACCAAAGACAGTCCTAGTCCGACCCTTTAGAAGCGCGAGCACTCAGCAAACAGCCAAGACGCCTCATCCATCTAACATGGAAACACAAAGCTGCACTGTCATACACGCACACTTAAATTAAATAAGAATTGACACTACAACCGACTGGGTAAACAAGGCCGTGGGCTTTATTAAGGTTAAATAAATTATTAAGATCAATATTAAAATTGTATTATCCATTTTAATAAATAAAATAAAACCCAGCTATGTTATATAGCTATTACATCCATAACAAAGATTCCTTTTATAATTACCATTAAACATAACAAA
Organism: Allobates femoralis; assembly: GCA_033576535.1. NCBI lineage: Eukaryota > Metazoa > Chordata > Amphibia > Anura > Aromobatidae > Allobates > Allobates femoralis. Next base: position 710,636,232 of record JARQOC010000002.1, on the reverse strand, counting down.
ACCATCCCACACGGGCAGCACAGCTATGTGCGGCCCCCCCAAATACACCCAAGACCTTGTTCAACCGAAGTCTGTAAGCCGAGGTTAAAAACATCCCATCCAATCTCACTCAAATGGACCCCATCTTTACGGTACATTCCCTCAATAAAACCTTCTAGGTCCACATGACGATAGGATCGTCCCCCTGAGGCTGAAATAAACTTTTCCTGAAGCCTATTCACCTGCTTCCGGATAGATTCCATAAATTTAAACAGAACACAATTCCACACCAGACGGGGAACGATTTCAGAAAATACCAACTCGAAAAACGGGAACATAGATCGAATTATACCAATATGTCTCCTAAAATAACTAAGCAAATCTAACGTTGGTACTTTCCCAATATCGTTACCCCCAATGTGTAGAACAAGAAGGCCCGGGAGCGGGTAGGCGACCGAAATTTCACTTAAATAACGAGAAAGCTCATGTAACTTCAAACCCCTATACCCAAACCAGAAAATCAGGGCCTGCGTCGAATCAATCGACAAATTCTCAGTATAGCTTCTTACCGCTGCCTGCTTCTGGGCCCAATATATGTACAAATAACCAACAATCCATACTATAATTGGTCCTAGGAAAAAACAATAACAATGTTAGACTAACAAATTCAGGCGAACATATAATCTTGCTCTATGCGATTTTCACCCTCCTCAAGCGTTGGATGGACTGAGTACTCAACCCCACACAAGATGCCGCTGTGGCAGCTCCAATCCTGAAAGAATGAGATGAGAATCGAAGATGACTCATGTTCAACGAGTTAAAACATTTTTTAAGGACAGAAGAAAATTGATAAACCGTCACCGGGTCACCATGCTCATGTATGAACAACGACCCTTCAGAGGGGTGACGAACGGATAACCAATGTCGCATGTTCTGACAAGGACAAAGGCAAGAATTTGGCAGTGAATTGAGCTTCACAGACATTCCAGTACCTCGCTGATCAGTCTTAGATCTACGAACCAAGATCAAGATATAACTGTCGAACAATGAGACATCTTCAGCCCTCAGACCCGAAAATTTAAACTTACTATAAGATACCACCTCGCCGATCCTAAAAGCTCCAATAAACATTAAAATGAAACAAGTACGAAATAAGGAGACTTCATATTTCGAAAAACAAACATCCTTTAATACAAACCATAATTTCTTTAACACTTCCAAAGAAATAGGACGTCGAGTATCAAGTGTAGAATTCCCCTTCCTAACGCCTTTCAAAAACTGGTGAAACACAAGAGTTCAACCAGTCCCGCCTTGCAGCCGCATAAGAGGCCCATGTTGAGGGAGCCACAGAGTTCCTAAGAAACCCAGTTATTGATCCTCCAACACTGTCCAAAGACCCGAGGGGCACTCCTTCCCACAGTGAGCCGCTGCCGGAAAGGTGTCGCGGAAATCCGCCCAATGCTGCTAATAGAGAAACAGTGCTGACATGTTAACAGACTCAATGGCATGAGTCGCCTTCAACCAAATATTAAATCGAAGGCAAGATAACACCAGCCGACGAAGCAGACGGCTAATAAGCGGGCACTTTGAAGAAAGTGAATTGATGACAAACACAGATCCTTGAGTAGGAAAGCAAAAGGTGATACGCTTATTGACCAAACACGAGCCCCAAAGCTCCAAAATAGCTAACAATGCTACTAAATCCAATAACACCGGAGACTTACAAAATCCTCGTTCAAGAAAAAACGCAGGCCAATGGGAGGAACACCAATCCCGGCCGTAAAGTAACCCAAAACCACAGGAAGGATCCGTATGCAAAAATAAAGCTAATGAAAAAGCCGACACAAAGTCATCCTGTAAGCAGCAAATACCATTAAAGGAATATAAAAACTCATGCCAAACCAAAAGATCATCCCTCAACGAACAAGTCACACGAATATGGCAACCCGGAGACGTGACACCTTTAGTAGCATCAAAAGGCGCCGCAAAAAAGGGTGGCCCATAGGTAAAATGCGCAGGGCAAAATTCAAGCTACCCAACAAGGATTGAAAATCCCTCAATGTAGCTTTCTCTCTACATAACATGTCCGCTACCAACCGCTTCAGCTTATCCAGCTTCGACTCAGATAAGCTGAATTCCATCTTATCGGAATCGATAGTGATACCCAAGTATTCCAGCTTAGTACTAGGAAACACAGTCTTATCAGAAGCCAAAGGAACTCCAAAATGATCCATTAACCGTAAAAAACGAGAGAGAAGAGAAAAACAATCAACAGAAAACCCTGAATCTACAAACAAAAAAATCATCCAAATAATGTAACACACCAGCTGAAGGAGAATCCGACCCAACCGCCCATGACAAAAAAGTAGAAAACGATTCAAAATAAAAACACAATAGAGAAAAACCCATAGGGAGACAACGGTTGAAATAAAGCCCACCATCAAAATAAAAACCCAAAGAATTAAAACCGACCGGATGAACTGGCAAAAGCCAAAAAGCAGACTGAACATCTGATTTAGCTAAACAATGCCTACCGAAACGACGCAATAAGTCAACCGTAGCTTCAAAACGCACATACTTGACCGCAGCTGCTGCAGGGTCAAGCTGATCATTAAGGGATCTCCCTTTCGGGAATGACAAATGGTGTATAATACAAAAAGAACCTGGCTCCTTTTTCGAGACAACCCCTAAAGGGGAAATCCTGAAATCCTCGAACGGTGGATCGGCAAAAGGGCCAGCTATACGCCCCAGTGAAAGTTCCTTCTTGATATGCCGAACCACTGCAGTAGGGTGCTGAAGAGCTCACACCAGGTTCCTTCCAACCACACAACCTTTCCCACCGAAAGGGAGTACGAAAAACCCATTACGAAACCCATCAATTAACCAAGTTGCCGTCGCCCTGCCTGGAAAACTGCTTAACCATGGAAGCATGTTTTCCAGAATCACTGGGGTCGACGTTTTTAATTGCAGAATTCCCGACTGGGGCAGCGGCTTGGGCAGACATAGCCTGCTTACGAAAGCACTGAGTGGCCCGGGTGGCTACCTGCACAAAATGAGCATTCATGATTAAAACGGCAGGAATTAGCCCATTGACATGAAGGATCATTGAACGCAAAACAGGATGGGGACATTACCCCCATAAGTGAAATCAGCACATCAGTGATTGGCTGTGTGCACCCCTGTGACGTCAGCACCCTGCAGTTATTGGCTGTGTGCACCCCTGTGACGTCAGCACCCTGCAGTGATTGGCTGTGTGCACCCCTGTGACATCAGCACCCTGCAGTGATTGGCTGTGTGCACCCCTGTGACAATATCACCGTGCAGTGATTGGCTGTGTGCACCCCTGTGACGTCAGCACCGTGCAGTGATTGGCTGTGTGCGCCCCTGTGACATCAGCACCGTGCAGTGATTGTCTGTGTGCACCCCTGTGACATGAACACCCCGCAGAGATTGGCTGTGTGCACCCCTGTGAGGCTGTCTGTCGAGATGGAGGAGGAATGGAGTGAGGCTGTCAGGATGGAGGGAGGCTGTCGGGAGAGGAATATTTGTGTGCAAATTCGATTCTGTGATGATAATCTTATAGAAAAACAAAACCACCCGGCAGCCCCAGCCTTGACCTTCCTGTGTGTCAGCCGCAGCAATCTGTATGGGCTCCTTCCAGCATACACACATGGCGGCTGCATGAGACAATGGCATCTCTTCATGCCTTGAGAAATCAGAACATGCCCCTATCACGTGATGGAAATGACATCCTACCTCTAAGGAGCCAATACTGTCTAGTATCTACCGTTCGTCTGTATGCCGCCTCACCATCATGTGACTGCTCCCTGTCCGTTCCCCTCCTTCTTGGATTTTGCCATTATCACGTGACAGTCGTCTAGCGAGCTACTAGCGGGAAGGCCCCACCTATTCCTTTTCCCATCAAATCCGAACAGTTAAAAAATGCAAAGGCTGAAGGAGCGAAATGCCCTTTCCTCCCCCCAAAAAGATGTGGTGTAAGTTTTCTAAGTTTTTCCTAGTAATCAGAAAGTGTTAGTTTAATCCACAAGTCACCCGAAGCTGACGTTACTGGGCCCATAGAATATAAGGGCCAGCGAAAAAATATTGACAGCGCCTGGTACAAAAATGAACATGTGAATGAGCCCTGACCTAACAATGTAATTGTACAAACTTCCTTACACATATATCAGATCTGATATTCAGTTTCCAGCTATACTATGATTACTAGAGGGCAGGCGCGCTTCATACATAGCGACAGACCACGCGCCCTGTCAGTGTCCCCCACCCACCGCTCTGCCTCCCCTCATCCCCCACCCACCGGCTGTGTGAAGCCTCAATCCTCATGCTGCACAGACCAGAGCGGGGTGCAGGGAGAACACATCTAGGTTAGTAGTGTATATTTAATATATATTGTTCTCCATCCCTGCACCCCCTCCCTTGCTTGTGTTCATGTCCCGGACTGGAATGAACTTGGAATAAAAAGATACAAGATCAACTACTGGTGAGTGCGGCTCGTTTCCTTCTACATAACTTGATTTAATATATATTTGTTTAGTTTTTTTTCTTTTTGAAATGTGAGTACTTGTGGGGGCATAATACTGAGTGAGGGGCTGTGGCTCTATTATACTGTTTGGGAGGTGAGGGGTCCATCATACTGTGGGGTGCCATTGGAACTTATGCTGTGGGTCCCCGTGATATGTAGGATGCTAAATACTAGTGGATTTATTGTGAAGACACGTTGGATCAGTATTGCTACAAGGTATAATGGGATAATACTATGTTTTGGGGTCTTTCTCCATCTATGTATATTTCACAATTTTCTGATCTCAGAATCTATTATATAATTGCGAATGGGTTTTTTGCCCCTTCTGAGACCGCTCGTGCTGCGAGTCAGCGTGGTCATGTGGATACGCCCGAAGCATTGGCCGCGCAGCGGCCATTGCGAGCAGTTCTAAGGCGACTCGCTATGCCCGCGCAGCGGGCATGGCGAGTCGCCTTAGCAGCGCGAAGCATTGGCCGCGAAGCGGCCATTGCGAGTCAGAGACTCGCTCTTCTAGAATCCCGATGCATGTGCATCGGGCACCCAGCTAGTGAATATATAATTGTGTGTGAGAATGTTAGTAGTTACACTGGATGTCGCTGTCTGCAGGCTGTAATAGGAAAGCAGAGAACAGTATAAAGTTCATGAAACATTTCATCTGGTTACATTGTCCATCACATACTTAGAGATTTCCATTACCCTGAACAATGGATGTTTCTTCTTAAATATCACAAAGATGGATTTATTATTCCTAGTGCCCGGTGTGAGCAGAGCGCCCGTCCGTGCCCCCTGATAAGATGCCGGCTCAGCGTGTGAGCCCATATCAAAAGCAGGAACACGGCCGATGACGTTAATATACAACATTGCTCATGAATGGGTTACTAATCACTATTAGTATCAGTATATATAATACAGCATAATTACTCGGCTTCACATGGATCTATCTGGTTCACCTGTTTTTTCTTTGCGTGGCTTAAAAACTTTCTTTGCTCCTGATATGAAGCAACAAATCAGAGGAGAAACCCGTTGTAAAACCATCCAAAGGGCCTGATTCCCTTATGTAGAACATTTGGGGCAGATTGGTCCAATTTTTTGTCTGTAAATTCACATTTGCATTTGTTTTTTGTTTCTTGGCGACTATCTCAAGAACTTTAGGGTTTAGAGGACTGAAATCCAGTGTAAAACCTACAGAAATGCCGGATTTATCTGTGGGGCAAATTTGGTGCACGTTGGTCCGGTCATTTGGCCGTGAATAAACAGCGGACATCAGACAGCAGTAATTCATAGTTACACACAGGGCCGCACCGTCCATTGGACAAGGTGAGCCCTGTCATTCAGGCGGCAGCCGGCAGGGGGAGCGGCAGTGCAGAAGGGGGCGGCGCCTCAATGCAAGCAGCCTCCCCCTGTCATGGCGCCGGCCGCTCACCCCGCGCACCGGAGGTAAGCGGCGACCGCCGGGGGAGAGGCACAGAAGGGGCGGCAGGGGCCCCAGGCATCACTAGCACCCCCCCCCCGGGACTCGCGGCCGGCAATCACTGCCGCGGGTCAGGCAGCGGTGGCGAGCCGGTCATTGTAGAAGGGGCGGCAGCCCCAGGCTCCAACAGACCCCACCCCCCACCCCCCCCCCCCCCCCCCCCCCGTAGTCAGTGCGGCTCAGGCGGCAGTGGGGCTCGGTGCACCCCTGGTTACACAGATATATAGAGATAGCATTGCACTCACTATTCTGGGTTACATTACTTACATAAATTGTTCTCTGATTTTTGCTCAGCATTCTTCTCAAAGAAATAACTTCAAAACCCTAAATCGGATAAATAGAGAGAGATTTCCTTATAAGTTCAACATTAATTACCAATATTATCAATAGAAAATATTGTATAACTAGCTTGTTTAATTAATAAAATATATTTCTCATTATAAAATGTATGTGATATGAGAATAGTGAAGTAGAGGGATCTTGTCATAAGAAATCAGAAGATTATATAAATAGGAAACTGGAACTAAAATGACAGAACATTAGGTTAAGACACTTGTTCCTACCAACTCCTTCTATAACCATCAGATGAGTTCTGGGTGAACAGTTGCTGATATTCTCTTCATAATGTCACAATCTCCAGGCAGAGGTCACCATGGTGATGATTCTGTGATGTCATAACATTCTGTGATTTTATCATTAGATTGGACTTCCTTTAATTACTTTTTCCATACAGGGTGTTTCCCTGACAGGGGAAGTTGCTGTGGCCTGTATATTAGTATGACTTCCCAACTAGTAGCAATACTGTAACTCTGCCTGACTAGTCCAGTAATTGGGTCACAGACATTTAGGACAGTGACATTTGCTTGAAATGTAAAAGGGTATTTAGATACTCGGAGGTGAAAACTGTATAATCTTCCAGTGTGCAATAACTGTACAATTTGTCAGTATGCAGTATATGTTATTTATACATTGTACATTAATGTGAATGACTATGAGATCCTGTATTTCTTGTATTGTATTCTCCCTCTCCTTCCTTTACACCTGAAATAAAATTTCTACATTTGCATGATGGACATTAGACTGTTGTTTTTTTCTAGGTGTAAGGTTACATAATGAGAAGAAAGACTTACCTGGCCATAATGTCTGCAGCTAAAAAACTATTTACAGTTCTAAGGTTGGTTGCACACTAGCGTTTCTGACCGCAGCGGTGGCTGTGTACTTCTTTTCAAAACTCTGCAAGCGTCTTGCCCACCTATTTTTATCATTATGAACACAGGGACATGCGGTGGCGTCAGTATGTCTGCGGATGCAGACGAGTGTGTTGTTTATCGGCACCCTCTGAATGCAACATGTTGCATCTTTTGAGTCCATAAATATGCGCGGCAACGTGCATGCGGACGAGTGTGTACAAACAGCGCATTACTGTCTATGGGTGCGCATTGGTGCGCAAGGTCTTGCGGATGGCTGCGTTTGGTGCTGATGCAGATATCACACTGAGCATGCTCATAAAGTGATTTTTAGTACCTCCCAAAAACCTCCCCAATCCCTCCAAATTCCCAGCTGTATTAAAAGGGGGTGTGCAATATAGCTGAGATATTTGGGTTTCCACTACAGGTGTCTGTGTGCGCCAAAGTTGTTCATTGAGTACCTGTGCTTGGCAATAGTAGAGCCAAGGACAATATGCTCCATTGATGCACACACACACCTCAGGTGTGTGGACCTGCTGTGTACTGCACTGGTATATTGATTACTACGCCAATGCAATATAGCTGAGATATGTGGGTTTCCACTACAGGTGTCTGTGTGCGCAAAAGTTGTTCATTGTTTACCTGTGCTTACTACTGCCAAGGTGTTGTTGTTTTCAACCCCTTGGCAATAGCATTTATAGCCACCCAATGAGCAGCATTGCTGTACACGCACAAGAAATTTTTGTAAAGACTACTTTTATTAAAAAGTACTGTAGTGAACAAGTTCCGGAAAAGACAGAAGAGCACCGATAACTCATAGGTAAAGCCTGCACAGGAGCGCTAAAAAGATAAAGCTTCTATTCAGCTATGACTCCTGACAAAGCCACATTTCCCGTTGTGAAACGCTTGTTGAGGCTCTCCTGCCATCTGACAGTCAAGTGCACACTTGAAGCCGCTGCAGCCATGTCTCAAGCTATTTGATCTGTTATCTGTGTCTCACTTTGAGCTAACTATTCTTTATGGAGTTGTGCTGCCCTAACCTCGTGGTTACCAGCGTGCCCCAAATGAGTAGCTTTGTATATCTGCACAAGATGTCCTTTTGGCAGGTCGCATTGTTCCTGGCTCTCTTGTAACAACTTTCCTTATTGTGTTCCTCACTGGGTGATAATACTTGTTATTATTTCATATTTTCTAATAAAAATTGTTATTCTGCATAAAAATGTGATCACCCTATCTTCTGAACTCTCTGCTCCTAATTCTGGTTTATAAAGCACGGGAGTTCTTTTTGTTAATTATGTTGATAGAAAAATAGAAAGAGTTACAGCTCGTGGAAGAAGAGGGAGGAATAATAAAAATGCAAAAACAACAAATGGCTGCAAGTGAATAAAAGTAATATACAAGCAATACAATACACAAATGGATAAACAGAGAGGACGAGTTGGCTATAATAAAGAAGGTTTTTCTCCCCCTCCAAAAATACAAAAAATTGTGCGACGAGATTAATAATTTGTATATACCGTATATACTCGCGTATAAGCCGAGTTTTTCAGCCCAAAATTTGGGCTGAAAAGTCCCCCCTCGGCTTATATGCGAGTATATAAAAAAAAAAAAAAAAAAATACCGCAGCAGCCCCAGAGGTATACAGGCCCCCCATCAAGTTCCAGGGCCCCCCCCACCTTGCGCGCAGCCTGTAAAGGAAAATCATACTCACCAGTGTCCAGTCGCGCCGCCCGCAGCTGCCGACATGACGATCCCGGGCTCCATTCAGCGTCTTCCGCATTTCCTGTAGTCGCGGGCAATGACGTCATTGCCCGCGCGCACAGGAAGTCGGAAGCCGGAAGACGCTGAATGGAGCCCGGGATCGTCATGTCGGCAGCTGCGGGCGGCGCGACTGGACACTGGTGAGTATGATTTTCCTTTACAGGCTGCGCGCAAGGTGGGGGGGGCCCTGGAACTTGATGGGGGGCCTGTATACCTCCGGGGCTGCGGCTGAATACAGCCCTGGGGCTGCTGCTGTATACAGCCCTGGGGCTGCGGCTGTATACAGCCCTGGGGCTGCATCTGGGGCTGCATATGGGGCTGTATATGGGGCTGTATATGGGGCTGCATATACCTCTGGGGCTGCATATACCTCTGGGGCTGCATATACCTATGGGGCTGCATATACCTATGGGGCTGCATATGGGGCTGCATATACCTCTGGGGCTGCATATACCTCTGGGGCTGCTGATGTATATACCACTGGGGCTGCTGCTGCTGTATATGCATCTGGGGCTGCATATGGGGCTGCATATACCTCTGGGGCTGCATATACCTATGGGGCTGCATATACCTCTGGGGCTGCATATACCTCTGGGGCTGTATATGGGGCTGCATATACCTCTGGGGCTGCATATACCTCTGGGGCTGCATATACCTCTGGGGCTGCATATGGGGCTGCATATACCTCTGGGGCTGCATATACCTCTGGGGCTGCATATGGGGCTGCATATACCTCTGGGGCTGTATATGGGGCTGCATATACCTCTGGGGCTGCATATACCTCTGGGGCTGCATATACCTATGGGGCTGCATATGGGGCTGCATATACCTCTGGGGCTGCATATACCTCTGGGGCTGCATATGGGGCTGCATATACCTCTGGGGCTGCTGTATACTACCACTGGGGCTGCTGATGTATATACCACTGGGGCTGCTGCTGCTGTATATACCTCTGGGGCTGCATATGGGGCTGCATATACCTCTGGGGCTGCATATACCTATGGGGCTGCATATGGGGCTGCATATACCTCTGGGGCTGCATATACCTATGGGCTGCATATGGGGCTGCATATACCTCTGGGGCTGCATATACCTCTTGGGCTGCATATGGGGCTGCATATACCTCTGGGGCTGCTGTATACTACCACTGGGGCTGCTGATGTATATACCACTGGGGCTGCTGCTGCTGTATATACCTCTGGGGCTGCATATGGGGCTGCATATACCTCTGGGGCTGCATATACCTATGGGGCTGCATATACCTCTGGGGCTGCATATGGGGCTGCATATACCTCTGGGGCTGCATATACCTCTGGGGCTGCATATGGGGCTGCATATACCTCTGGGGCTGCATATACCTCTGGGGCTGCATATACCTCTGGGGCTGCATATGCCTCTGGAGCTGCATATACCTCTGGGGCTGTATATACCTCTGGGGCTGCTGTATACTACCACTGGGGCTGCTGCTGTATACTACCACTGGGGAGGCTGCTGCATACCTCACTGCTGGGGGTTGTATACCTGTGCTGGAGTCCACCCTCGGCTTATACGCGAGTCAATAAGTTTTCCCAGTTTTTCGGGGCAAAAGTAGGGGGGTCGGCTTATACACAGGTCGGCTTATACACGAGTATATACGGTAATCCATTATAAAAAGTGCACAATCATAATGATCCATCAAATAACTTGAATTCTTGATTATTTAATTTGATTTATTCTACAGTAAATGGTAACGATAACAATGCAAAATGGAGGCAGAATTACTAATGGGAGCTTTTTTTTCCATTCCCATTAAATGAATAAATAGACACAATAGTAACAAACTTCAAGTCATTCAAACAAAACAAGACCCCAAAAAGCAACATTAGCAAAAACGTTACATAGAAGTTAAAGATTTCTATATGGGACAACACATTTTCATAGAACTTGTTATAGTTCTACCAACCCAAATTTATTTTTGTTACTGGCACAGTAAACAATAAAAAATCCAATGAAACAACGGCAGGATTTATACTATTTTTCTACTTTTTTTTTTTTTTTGAATCAATAGATTTTTATTATTAATATTTTGTCATACAAAAACATATTCAACAAATGGATGTAACAGGTATGTAAATCTCATAACAAAGGGGAATAAACATAACTGAGACACATAGATTAGGGGAGGAAAAGGTACAAGGTAGGAAGGCGGGGAAGGGAAAAGGGGGGGGTAATGGAGGGATATGAGTAGCAGGCCGGTTTGGTTCCCTTGGAAAGAAAGAGAAAAGAGCAATATCATAAACATAAAGCTCCAACAGTCATGTTTGGGAGATCAGGTCTTTTATGGTAGGCGTGGTGGGAGTTTTCCAATGTCTAGTTAGACAGTAGCGTGCTGCTATGAGTATATTGGAAACCATAGGTCTAAGAAAGCGCGGCAGGCTTGGAATTTCAAGACCTAGTAGAGCCATCTGCGGAGTCAGATTGAGCTGAAGTCCTGTAACTTGGCAGATCAAGTGGTTGACCTGTGACCAAAAGGAATGGACTACTGGACAAGACCACCAAACATGTGGTGTAGTGCCTACACCTCCGCAGAGTTTCCAGCACAAGTTTGAACCCGTTTGTTTTTTTTTGCCAAATTTAGCAATTCTCTCTGGGGTCACATACCAGCCAAACTGCAGTTTTTTTGCTTGTTCGTGATGGTTTAGGCATGAAGAATAGGATAGGGCATGTGATGATGCCCTCATCCAATCCTCTAGGGATGTTGTAAATGATAAGAGTGCTTCCCATCTGGTCATAAAAGGTAGTTTCGTCCTGGCATTCAGCTCTGTTAGAGCTCTGTAAAAGATGGAGATCCCCCTGCTGGCAGCAGCAGTTTGCTTAAATAGAGATTGGACCTGCGGGTCGCCACCCTGGGTGTCCTCTATTGGGACAGTGGTTGCTCGGAGATAATCTTTTAGTTGCATGTAGGAGAAGTAAGCGTTCAGTGGGAGATTATATTTTACTTTCAAGGTGTTAAATGGTTGAATTTCATTTTGGGACATCACATCTGATAGTGTTCTGACTCCCGCCTTGCGCCATCCTGCTAGGAGTTCACACTACATTCTACAGCCCTCAGTGTGATATGACGAAATAAACTCCCCAATAGCGAGTGGCTGACTCCAGACCAGACTCCCAGTAAGGCTTGCATGGATTTTAAACCCTGTAAGAAGGGTTTAGGATGGAGTAGATGGGACTCAAGCAATAAGCGGGTGGAGTTTTGTGGAGCATACCATGACTCTATTTGTAGCCATAATGGTAGGGAGGTTGCATCAGGGGAGGAGATCCACCATAATTGGGATATTTCCAGGTTAACTGCCTTGTAGTAGGTGTGAAGGTCAGGGGCGCCCATCCCGCCCAGAGAAGTGGGAAGAGTTAAGGTCGAAGAACTCACTCTGTGTGGTTTATTTCGCCAAATAAATGATCCCAGAGTTGACTGAAAAAGATTAATGATCTTGCGGAGGAAGTGATAAGGCATGCAACGGAGTAGGTATAGAATTTTTGGGAATAATATCATTTTTGTGATTTGGATTCTGGCAACCCACGACAACTGAGAGGGGGAATAAGATTGGGTCAGAGCTCGTAAACTTTTAACTAGGAGGTCAGCATTTAGTTTAATTAAATTTTTGGTGTTGGTGATCTGGATCCCCAAATATGTGAAACTTCGGGAAACCCAAATGAAAGGCAAGGTCTGGCGTAATATTTGTTGTTCTTTCGTGGGAATGTTAATGGAGAAAAGGGAGGACTTAGTGAGGTTAAGTTTGTAGTATGATGCTGCTGAGAATTCCTCCAAAATTGACATAAAAGTTGGTATAGTTTGTGAAATGTGAGTACAAGTAAAGATAACATCATCCGCATATAGATTTATTTTATGTTCTACTGGTCCTACCCACACCCCCGAAACCTCCTTTGTGTTGCGCACTATGGATGCCAAAGGTTCCATAATGAGGGCAAAGATCAAGGGAGAGAGAGGGCAGCCCTGTCGTGTGCCGTTAGTGATTTCGAGTTTTGTTGAAAGGAAACCGGAGGCACGGACTATAGCTGTAGGAGATGAGTATAGGGACATGATAGAGTCCTTGAATCTCCCACAAATATGGAATCTATTTAGGACCTCGCTGAGGAACCCCCAGTGCACCCTGTCAAACGCTTTTTCTGCGTCTAGTGAGAGGAGTGCACCGGGTGCGCCCCCCCTCTCCATGACTTCGAGTAGATTGATCAATCTTCTCGTGGCATCCCTGGCTTGTCGGCCTGGGATAAAGCAGTTCAATAATGCGATTGGGCGGAAGTTGCCTGGGGATGTGGGGGATTTACCCGATTTAGGAAGAGTAGAGATTACAGCTTGGAGACCCTCCTCCCTAATCTTACCCGAAGCTTGCCAGAAGCCAAAAGTTTTAGTTAGGTATGGGGTTAGCAGTGAGGAAAAGGTGGTATAGTATTTATATGTGTAGCCATCAGGTCCTGGTGCTGAATGTCGTTTGGACGTTTGAATGGCTTTTTGAACCTCCTGTTCCGTTATGGGGATGTTCAGGGAAGCAATTTGCTGGGGATTCAAGGGTGGCAGAGTTGCTTTATCTAAGAAGGTATTAATTATTGATTATGTAGGCTGTGGAGTGCTGGAGTTTGTTTGTAAATTATATAATTCCTTATAATAAAAGCGGAACTGGTCAACAATTTGGGTAGGGTGTCTAATTTTTGCTCCATTTGAACCAATGAGATAAGATATTTTGGTAGCAGTCATGCGTTTGCGTACCCGTCTTGCCAATACCTTTCCTGCTCTGTCTCCCATGGAATAAAATTGGGCTTTGGATCTTGTCATATCTTTTTGTACTTTTAATAGCAAAGTTGTTCGGAGTTGTTTACGTAATTCTATTAATTCAGCAGTCAGGATGGGCGAGGGATGGGATTTCTGCTGAGTTTCCAAATTTTGGATTTGGGATAGGAATGCTCTGACCTTGGTGGTATGCTGTTTCTTTACCCATGCTGCTATTTTTATGAGGTTGCCCCTCAAGACAGCCTTATGTGCTAACCAGAGTGTCTCCGGGGAGACTTCCTCTGCGTCATTCGTGGTGAAATAGTCTTTAATATGTGCTGATATTTCCTCTATACGTTCGGGGAAGGACAGTAGGTATTCATTAATTTTCCATAAATTAGTTGGAGCAATAGCAAGGATATCCTCTATCGTTATTGATATGGGAGCATGATCTGTCCAGGAGATGGAGCCAATACTGGCCGAGAGGCACAGAGGGAGCAAGGTATTGTCAGTCAAAAGGTAATCTATCCTTGACCACGATCCATATCTAGGGGACATGTACGTGTAGTCTTTCTGTTCTGGGTGGAAACAACGCCACACGTCATTTAACCCAAATTGTGTGAAAATTGATCCAAGCTCCGCTCTGTATGTCCCGAGCGCAGAGCAGTCCATCTTCCTATCAGCTGGGGCGTTTAAGTCTCCTGCTAATATTTTCCTTCCTACCGAGCAGGAGAGTAGATTTTCCAGGGTCTGAATTAAAAATTTAGCTTGGCCAGCATTGGGAGCATATAGGGATATTAGGGAGTATGCAACATTATTCAATTTACAGTTAACCATTAAATAGCGTCCCGCAGGGTCAACCTTAGAGGAAATGAATTCAAATGATAAACGTTTATGTATGAATATGGCTACACCTGCCTTCTTCACATCTGCAGATGCGAAAAAGCAATGGGGGTATAATGGAGAGTTCATTCTGTGCACATCTGCCGCCAACCGGTGGGTCTCCTGTAAGAATAAGACATCATACCTTAGCTTCATAAGTTGTTTCCAAGACATAGAGCGTTTCTCTGGACTGTTAAGTCCGTTAATGTTAATTGATCCACATATGATACTCATGTTGGATTACACATGGAATACTGTAATATCTGCATATCAACATTAGGTGTCCAACCGGCCTGAGGAGGAGGTAAGAGGGGGGACAGGGATGAGACAATAGGAAAATTAGAAAGACAAGTCATAACATTAAAAGCATCAGCAACAAAGATGCCTAAACAGAAAACCAGTGTGTACAGATTACACACAATGAAGTGGTGGTGGTTACCACAACTTGGTAAAAAGAGTGCCAAAATCAATGCACTCATGGGGCCTTGCATTCCCACGATAGATTGGTAACTAGCAATCAGCTAGTTCAATAAGAAAGAATTAGAAGGGTGAGGTGATCAGGGAGGAAAGGGCATAGAAATGTTAAAGCGAAGAAGAGGTGTAGTGGTTTCTCCCGAACCTAGGTTACCCAAAGATCCAGGAGGAAAATAGGGTGGAGTAGTGTGGGGGGAGAGAGTATTGTCAGAAGGGAGCGATAGAGAGGGGAGGGGAGAATGGTTAGATGAGGTGAAGAAAAGGGGAAGAAAAATCCAGTATGAGAGAGAGAGGAAATTAAGAAATCTATCTGGGAATGACTAAATCAAAAATCAAAGGAAAAAGAGAAAAAAATCTTTAACCAGGCACAAAAAAAAAACCCTGGAATGCTCCGGGCAAGATTTCCAAAAAGGGCCTGATAAAATGTCACACGGTGGACCATTCTGGATCAATTCTGGGTCTTCCTCCTCTTCTCGGTCTGTTGGAGTGGGCTGGTGATGTGGGTGTATTGGGATCCCCTGCAGAGAGCGGCTGCAGCATCCCCCATTGCCTTAAGAGTCTCTCAGCGTTTCCAGGATGCATGCAGACAGTTGGTTTGCCACCTTTTCTTATTATGAGTTTGGTAGGAAATCCCCACCTATAAGGGATATTATTGTCCCTCAGCAATTTGGTGCAGTGTTGAAAGGCTTTACGCTGTAACGGAGTCCCTGGTGAGATGTCCTGGTATACTTCTATGTGAGAGAATTTATCCGGGAGCTCAGGGCCAGATCGGAGGGTTCTGAGAAACTCTTCTTTTATTTCAAAGTAATGCACCCTAGCCAGGATGTCTCTAGGTAGGGAAGGATCCAAGTTAGAGGGTTTTGGAATTCTATGAATCCGGTCAATCTTGAACTCCCTGGGGTCTATATCTGGAAGGGCAGCAACAAGGAATCCCTGCAAAAAAGCCCGTAGGTCTGTGGCCGGTATGCTCTCCTCCACTCCTCTCAGTCTTATATTATTGCGTCGGGATCTATCCTCCAGGTCCAGGTTTTTGGCCTGGACTCTGGCCAGCTGCTCCTCCAAGTACTCATTTGTGTCCAAAAGGGCATTGTGAGAAACAATAAGCTCTGTAAGCTTCCTTTCCAGGGAGTCTGTGCGTGTACCCAGCTCCACAACCTCCCCCCGCATCTCAGCCACCATTGCCCTCATATCGGCATGCAGGAAAGCACGTAGCTCGGCCAGCAGCTCCCTCATGCTAGCGTGAGTGAGAGGAGCATCAAGGGATGGGAGCCTGCTCGATGCTCCCTGTGTTTGCGGGCCGCGTTTGGCTGCACGTGCAGCTCTGGGGGAGGGAGGCGCCATGTTGGTATCCGGCAGGGAGACGGGCTGGGAGGCCGAGAAGAAGACTGATACTCGCCTGGGAGCAGGTGAAGATGCCGTTTTTGTCTTGCCCATCGGTGCAGGGTAGATTCCGCGTTGTAGGGGTGCAGAGGAGGAGAGTTTTGCAGGCACAGGACGCTGGGGATTGCTGCTTCTTTGCCCGGGCGGTCAGGAGCTCTGGTTTATTTAGCCTCCGCTATTGCCAGCCAGGCCACGCCCCCTATTTTTCTACTTTTTTATTGAGAAGAATTAATAAAAGTCAATTAATATTTACTAAAACAGAGATTATAGACATCACTATTGCCTCTCTCCTGCGTGTATTTTTTGATGATGAAGAAAAGCTGATCTATGTGCAAAACATTCTGAACATGAATATGGCTTCTCTGCTCTGTGAATTCTCACATGTGTAATAAGATTTGATTTCTGAGCAAAACATTTCCCACATTCTGAACATGAATGCGGCTTCTCTCCTGTGTGGATTCTCGTGTGGGTAATAAGGTGTGATCTCTAACCAAAACATTTCCTACATTCTGAACATTAATACGGCTTCTCTCCTGTGTGAATTCTCGTGTGGCTAATAAGATGTGATATCTGAGCAAAACATTTTGGTTGCTCTTCTGAGTGCTGGTTCCATCATCTGCCATAAATAAAATTGATGTTATGAGTTTTGAGTAACATAAGCTTGATAAAAAAATATATATATAAAACAAAAATATATGATAAAAAATAGATATATACAGTACACATAAATCCGTTCAAATTGCAATGTATGTAGCAAAGTTCTATGATTAACTTACTGAATTGTCAGGGAGATCCGGTGAATCAATAGTCAATTGTACTAATGTTCATTCCTCATCATTGCCCAGTATGAACATCCAATAGATAATAAAACATTTGTCATTTTTCATTGATTGCATGTTTTATATGATCAGCCTTCACCATGTGGGAATATATAATAATAATAATAATAATAAAACTTTATTTGTATAGCGCCAACATATTCCACAGCGCTTTACAGTACAACGGTACATATAAGAAAAATATACGGTACAGAAACGTAATGCAGAACAGTAATTACATACAAGAAACATAGAATCAACTTAGGAAATATAATAAAAAAGGCAGAGAATGAAGGTGACCCTGCTTGAAGGAGATTACAATCTAAGTCGGGATGGGAACACAAAGTACAGGGGCTTATAACAATGAATATCTTACGTCTAAGTGACTACTGTTAGGGAGAAGGATAGGCTGCCCTGAAGAGGTGCGTTTTTAGGGAGCATCTGAAGCTATGCAAGTTGTGGATGGTCCTAATTTCTTGGGGTAGAGCATTCCAGAGGTGCAGCTCGAGAGAAGTCTTGAAGTCGGGAATGGGAGGTTCGGATTAATGCCGATGTTAGTCTGAGGTCATGTTCAGAGCGAAGGGGACGGGTGGGGTGGTAGACAGAGATGAGGGTGGAGAGGTAAGGAGGTGCCGCACCATGAATAGCTTTGTGGGTGACAACGAGCAATTTGAATTGGATTCTATAGTGTACGGGCAGCCAATGTAGTGACTGGCACAGAGCAGAAACATCTGAGTAACGGTTTGCTAGATAGGTGATCCTGGCTGCTGCATTGAGGATAGACTAGAGAGGGGAAAGCTTACTGTGGGGGAGGCCAGCTAATAAAGAATTACAGTAGTCAAGGCGGGAATGAATCAGGGCCACGGTGAGGGTTTTAGTTGTTTCCGTGGTGAGGAAAGGGCGAATTCTGGAGATATTTTTCAGGTGCATATATGATGTTTTCAGGACAATAATCAAAAAAATGCATCAGAAGAGCGAAAAAAAGCATCATTGATACAAGCAAAATTAATCTAAATAAGCACAAATCAATCTCCTGTAATCAAGTAATGAGCAATTCCGGCCAATACGTGCACAGGTCAAAAAATAACCCTTAACCCTTTCATGCCACAGCCAGTTTTCACCTTCCTTGATCAGCCGAATGTTACAATCCTGACCGGTGTCACTTTATGAGATGATAACTCTGGAGCTTCATTACATCCCAGTGATTCTGACACTGTTTTTCGTAACACGTTGTTCTTCATGTTAGTGGTAACTATTGGTTGAATTGTGTTTATTTATGAAAAATTTGTCAAAATTGTGATCCTTTAGCAATTTTGTAATCTTTATGCTCTTAATCCAGATAGATATACCACACAAAATAGTTACTAAATCACATTTTCAATAACTCTACTTTATATCAGGATCATTTTTTAAACTATTTTTGACTCTTAGCACAGATAAAGCAGCCAAAAAATAGGGCGGCTCCCATGCATTTTATTATTTATTTATTTCATACTGAAGTCTAGTAAGTTATCAGAGAGGTGTTTCAGGACCACGTCTACCTTGTCCATCTGAGGCAACATTTTACCAATCTTCATCACCGTCTTCGCCAGAAGGGCGGGTTCTTTTTGCCGAAGCTGTTGATATATTTTGTAGATTTTTTCGCCACCACAACTTAACATCTCTTCTACGTTTTTACATCCGATGTAAGGAAGACAATGCAACAAGGCCGCAATACCGGCTGCCTTAACGCGCTGGTCCTTGCTGTATACCTTTATCAGTAAGTCAGGTAGGCAGCTCCTGACGTGTTGCCTGAAACGTCTCATGTTCCAGTGGCAGTTTTTGGCGAGATCTGCAAATAGTGAAGTGGCGTATGCCTGGATCAGCAGTTCCGGGTGGTTTAGATAGTCGATACAAATACCCGCAATCCTGTCACACGTCTTACCCGGTGTTGATCCCTTCAGCAGGGTGACAAGTTTTGACAGAGTCTGTAAACTTTTGATGATAAAGTTTCGATTCCGCTGACCTACTAAGTTCCTCCTAAAACTGGCAATGATGAAACTGCTCTTTTGACGCACCTGTGTTGGGGCACTTTTACTGGCATAACCTATAGCTTCAGTAGCAAGACAGACCTCAAGATTGTCCAAGCTGGAAATTTTTGAAGCGATTGATGAGATGACCTCTTTTGCCATGTTTTTCTCCAGGAGCTCAGGATGACGTAAGAGCTCCGAGAAGAACATGACACTGATGACTTTGCTAGCTCTAAATGAAGATCTTAATGCTAAAAGCAGGTAGTGGGCGACCTTCCTCCTTTCCTCATCAGTTAAGACACGTGTAATATAATGACACATCGAAGCCTGCGTAGTGTCCATGTCATGGAGGACAGCAGAGTCATCCCAGTAATTGATGAACCCGTAGCGTGGGTGCAGGAGATGATGAAAAAAATCAAAGCGTTCAGGTGGTCCAGCCCAGAATAGTGAATGGGTAATCGAGTTATTCACTGTCAGTATATTCGTGATATCGTCAAACACTGACAGTGTATCCAGTGATGGACATTTTGGCTCTGTCCAATCTCCAATGGTATGGGTGTGAATCAGGTCCAATATCTTGACCGCACTGTTTTGAGGATCCTGTGGCTCCATTTCCAAGCGATGCATGACTTCCTCAGGGTAGTAAACAGCGATATTAGCCAGGAGCGTCATGGCTGCCTCAGTTATTCCTTGGTTTCTCTCACTTTCCCCTTTCACCATATGGCGGCAGGTTTTATAAGCAAGTTGCATAGTCAGAAAGTTGCCAGCGTCCGCTCTGGCAGATGTTATATTTGACATGAACAGGAGGGCATTCACCAAATCCTTTCCATCCAGATCATCAAGATGTGTTGTTAGCACGCAGGTCAAGGTCCTTAGTTCTCCAAACTCAAAGGACTGAACAATGCCTGGAATAGTGTCCTCCAGGAGCGAGACATTGAGCAGGTCCAGCAATGCCAACAGCTCTTTACAGCAATTGCTGGAAGTCATGCAGAGATGCTTCATCATAAACAATGAGAAGTAATCTGCAAAAAATGGAAAATTAGATTAGAGGAAGCTTTTAGTAAATTGTCAATGGAAGTAATACTCATTATAATTAAAAGTACATTATTAATAAATACATACAATACAATTATTTTTCAAATTAAAGTCGTTGTCCATTTTTTTGCTCATTACTATTATTATTCATTATTATAGCGCCATTTATTCCATGGTGCTTTACATGTAAATAGGTATGCAAGAATATAGAGGGCTCAACGTATTATAGTGGGTGCTCCAGTGAAAAACAGTCCAATTTAATAGTATAAGCTGGGCACACCTGGTGAGAAAAAAATGCAAATTCCACGAGAGGATTTTGGTGCAAAAAACGTGTTATTTTTATTTTTGCCACACAGCGCATAGACCAATGTTTCGGCTTGCAGGCCTTCCTCAGGGTACTAACAAATCAAATTTCAAAGACAAATAATAAAATTAGTAATATACATTTCAAAATCTGTACTTGTGTTAATGGTGTGCCCATGTGAGTTCGCCGTATAGTGACAAAAGAAGGGGATAACACTTCGTGTATACACTGCTGTGCCGTGACTGATTGTGGGTGGGGTCATCTAGGAACACTAAAAATGTGCAAGTGAAAAAAGGAGGATGATTTTTGCTATATACAGTTAGGGCCAGAAATATTTGGACAGTGACACAATTTTGGCGAGTTGGGCTCTGCATGCCACCACATTGGATTTGAAATGAAACCTCTACAACAGAATTCAAGAGCAGATTGTAACGTTTAATTTGAAGGGTTGAACAAAAATATCTGATAGAAAATGTAGGAATTGTACACATTTCTTTACAAACACTCCACATTTTAGGAGATCAAAAGTAATTGGACAAATAAACATAACCCAAACAAATAATTTTTATTTTCAATATTTTGTGGCGAATCCTTTGGAGGCAATCACTGCCTTAAGTCTGGAACCCATGGACATCACCAAACGCTGGGTTTCCTCCTTCTTAATGCTTTGCCAGGCCTTTACAGCCGCAGCCTTCAGGTCTTGCTTGTTTGTGGATCTTTCCGTCTTAAGTCTGGATTTGAGCAAGTGAAATGCATGCTCAATTGGGTTAAGATCTGGTGATTGACTTGCCCATTGCAGAATGTTCCACTTTTTTGCACTCATGAACTCGTGGGTAGCTTTGGCTGTATGCTTGGGGTCATTGTCCATCTGTACTATGAAGCGCCGTCCAATCAACTTTGCAGCATTTGGCTGAATCTGGGCTGAAAGTATATCCCGGTACACTTCAGAATTCATCCGGCTACTCTTGTCTGCTGTTATGTCATCAATAAACACAAGTGACCCAGTGCCATTGAAAGCCATGCATGCCCATGCCATCACGTTGCCTCCACCATGTTTTACAGAGGATGTGGTGTGGCCTTGGATCATGTGCCGTTCCCTTTCTTCTCCAAACTTTTTTCTTCCCATCATTCTGGTACAGGTTGATCTTTGTCTCATCTGTCCATAGAATACTTTTCCAGAACTGAGCTGGCTTCTTGAGGTGTTTTTTCAGCAAATTTAACTCTGGCCTGTCTATTTTTGGAATTGATGAATGGTTTGCATCTAGATGTGAACCCTTTGTATTTACTGTCATGGAGTCTTCTCTTTACTGTTGACTTAGAGACAGATACACCTACTTCACTGAGAGTGTTCTGGACTTCAGTTGATGTTGTGAACAGATTCTTCTTCACCAAATAAAGTATGCGGCGATCATCCACCACTGTTGTCATCCGTGGACGTCGAGGCCTTTTAGAGTTCCCAAGCTCACCAGTCAATTCCTTTTTTCTCAGAATGTACCCAACTGTTGATTTTGCTACTCCAAGCATGTCTGCTATCTCTCTGATGGATTTTTTCATTTTTTTCAGCCTCAGGATGTTCTGCTTCACCTCAATTCAGAGTTCCTTTGACCGCATGTTGTCTGGTCACAGCAACAGCTTCCAAATGCAAAACCACACACCTGGAATCCACCCCTGACCTTTTAACTACTTCATTGATTACAGGTTAATGAGGGAGATGCCTTCAGAGTTAATTGCAGCCCTTAGAGTCCATTGTCCAATTACTTTTGGTCCCTTGAAAAAGAGGAGGCTATGCATTACAGAGCTATGATTCCTAAACCCTTTCTCCGATTTGGATGTGGAAACTCTCATATTGCAGCTGGGAGTGTGCACTTTCAGCCCATATTATATATATAATTGTATTTCTGAACATGTTTTTGTAAACAGCTAAAATAACAAAACTTGTGTCACTGTCCAAATATTTCTGGCCCTAACTGTATAACAAGTATATTTAGGAAAAACTGGTGACTACAGTGCACTGGCTACAGTGCACTGGTGACGTCACCACCATGGGTCCGGAGGCCATCACGGAAGTAACCTTCGGGTTTTCCGGAAGTGGCCTTCGGCTTTTATATTATAGGTGCATAAAGTTTGTCATATACATCAAAAAGGCACAAGGAGCTTGTCACCAGAGACGCTTTCAATGGCTAAGCCGTCTTGGTCAGCAAGTATTGAGAATTATCTTAGATGTCTTCCCAAATGGAAAATAGAACGCCGCTCCCATCCGCGAGAGGTACCGCCAAATACCTCCCCAACAATACCAAGAAGTGAAAAACCTCCTGAATTCCATGTTACATGCCGGAGTGGTACGAGAGAGCCAGAGCCCCTGGGCTGCACAGGTGGTGATAGTTAAGAAACACGGGTCCCTGAGATTCTGTGTGGACTACCGCCGCTTGAATGCTTGCACCATCAGGGACTCGTACCCTTTGCCAAGGATCGAAGAATCCCTGACAGCCCTGAAGAAAGCCAAGTACTTTTCTTCCTTGGATCTGGCCAGTGGCTATTGGCAGGCACGAGAAGGATCGAGAAAAGACTGCTTTCATCCTACCCATGGGCCTGTACGAGTTCGACCGGATGCCCTTTGGCCTGAACAACGCGCCGGGGACTTTCCAGAGGCTGATGGAGCGCTGCTTGGGGGACTTCAATTTCGACTTCACCCTCATCTACCTGGACGACATTGTAGTCTATTCGGCCACATTTGAAGAACACCTACAGCAGCTGGGCCGTGTGTTCCGTAGGGTGAGGGAACATGGCCTGAAGTTGAAACCCAGCAAGTGCCGTCTTCTGCAGCCAGAGATCGATTACCTGGGTCACCGGATCTCGGCCGAAGGTGTTCAACCGTCTCCAGAGAAAATAGCCGCCGTACGGGACTGGCCACAACCTGCAAATGTCAAGGAGGTCAGGGCTTTCCTGGGGCTGGCTGGCTACTACCGCCGATTCGTCAAAAACTTCGCCCGGCTTGCTGCACCACTGCACAACCTGCTTTGAGGGACCACCAACAGCCCCAGGGGACAACCCATCAGCTGGGGACCCAGCCAGGAAGAGTCCTTTCAAGCCCTAAAGGGTGCTCTGACGTCCACCCCCCCCCCCCCATCTTGGCATATGCGGACTACAATCTGCCCTTTCAACTACATACCGATGCCAGTCTACAGGGTCTAGGGGCAGTACTCTCCCAGGTACAAGGCAAGGAACGTGTCATAGCCTATGCCAGTCGGTCCCTACACGAAGGTGAGAAGAACCCCATCAATTACAGCTCGTTCCGGCTGGAGCTGTTGGCCCTAACGTGGGCTATGACGGAAAAATTTGCAGGATATCTCATGGGGACAGAGGTACTAGTCCTGACCGATAACAATCCGTTGGCCCACTTAGAGAATGCAAAACTCGGAGTCATGGAGCAGCGTTGGATGGCCCGGCTCTCTAAGTTTAACTACAAGATCAGATATAGAGCTGGGGTGAAAATCAAAATGCGGACAGCCTGTCTAGAGTGACATTCCCCTTACTCACTAGAGACCGGGATGAAGAACTAGAAGGAGACGAGACGCCTGACTTCGCAGGGCTTCCCGACAGATAATGGATTGCCGCCAGTATGTTGTAGGTGAAGCTGGAACTCAAGTGAGGGCCCCGCTGTCCCCCCAGGAGTGGTGCAGACTCCAGGACCAGAACCCTGAATGGGCCCTACTCAAGCAATGGGTGAAGCAACAGCAGAAGCCCTCCTCCGAAGCACGGTCGCGACTGTCCGCCGGGACTTGACCTTGCTCAGCCAGCGGGATCGGCATAATTCTGAGAGAAGAGGTACTATATCGGAAGGTTCTCCTGTCCCACATGTTGGAGGAATGTATACAAGTTGTGGTGCCTGACCAATTGGCCCTGTGAGATGGTGGACGAAGCGCATAAAAGGAACGGTCACTTTGGAATAGACAAGACCTTTCGGTGGATTCAACAGTCCATCTACTGTCCAGGGCTCCGCAAGCTGGTTGAAGACGTCTGCAGAACCTGTCGCACCTGTGAACTTCACAAGTCCACTGAGCAGCGTGCACTCTGTCCAGACGATTAAAACCTCCAGGCCTCTTGAGTTGTTGATGGTGGACTGTTGATTGGGACGGCGAGTAGTGGCAATCAATACTGCCTAGTCATGGTGGACCACTTCACAAAATTCGCCGTCGCTGTTGCTACCAAAGACCAGACTGCCGAATCAGCTGCACGGGCCATCTGTCGACAGTTCATCCACATCTATGGGTGTCCAGAAAGGTTGCACTCTGATCAGGGGGCTTGTTTCGAAGGCAGAGTTATCGAAGAACTGCATCGGATATATGGGATCCAGAAGTCAAGGACGACACCCTTTAACCACCTACCAGGATCCGCCTGCCGATGTGAGCCAACGGACCCTAACCTTCCAGTTGATCGGCACACTAAGCCCGTATGATAAGCAAACTTTTTGGCCGCCCGGGAAAAGGGGTCCATGATCTGAACCTATTCCGCCCTGAAGAAGAGGTCTGCAATACCTACCCATCCTGGCTACATGCCCACCGACAGAAGATGGAAACTGTACACCGGCTAGTGAGCCAAAATGATCCAGATACATGCTGACCCACTCCCAGTACAAGAGGAACCCTTGGAGTTGGGACAGCTAGTCCTGCTCCGTATTAAGAAGCCTCAAGGAAAGCTTCGAGCCAAGTGGGAGGCCGAAATCTACTGGCTAGTCAAACGCCCCTACCCCAACAGTCATGTATACCAAGTGCGGGTGAAGACAGTGGCAACACCCGCACCATACACCGAAACAGTTGCGCCCCTGCCGGTCCCAGTCCTGACTCCCCGACCACAGTACCCAGAAGGGGTGACGCTGCTGACATGACTGACGTCATAGATACTATTCAGCATAGCGACCACGTTGACTCTGAGGCTGGTGACCCACCTACTGTCTGGCTCCTCCCTTACAGAACCGGACCGGATCACGCCGCAGTGTGAAGCGGCCCTTAGATTTCTTGCTGGATGTGGACATTGATGAAGACTTTTTTTCCCAGGATTGTAGTCCCCTTCATATTCAGAATCAGATGTTTTTCTTTTTTTGCCTCTTCCTTTTGCTTTGGGTGTTGTAGTTTTCTTAAAGGTTCCAAACTCCAAGTCCGAGTCTGAATTCACAAAAGCATCAGACTTCTTTGGCGTTTTTTTGTTTTGGTGTACCATCAGAAAGGTTTTTGCTTTCTTGACAGATGCAGCAAACCAACACGTTTCAATGCTAGGTCGTAATCATGGTTCAATAATGGGTCCAAAGAGTAATACATATATACTCACCCACTAATTAGTAGCACAATGTGTGAAGACTTAACAATTAATACTTAAAACAATATACAAATCAACACAAACATGAATTACATATATAATAAAGACTAGTGTAATAAAAATCAATATTCACAGTTGTGTTAGTACTGTAATATAAGGTCTTGTCTGACATTAAGGCCGTGGGGGGCCCAGGTCCCCACTTTGAATATCCAGAATGATTCTCTATGCAATAACTTATGTTATAGGTTCCCGTCCCTGAAAGGTTTGATCACTTTTTCCTCCGGTCCGGTGTGCAGCGCACACAGTTCCCGCTGCTGATAAGTCAGGACCTCGGGCGCCGCGGTCCTAACCTGTCAGCGGCTGCAGCTGCGTGCTCTGCACACCGGACCGGAGGGCATAATAGTTCCCCAGTCCTGTGTGCATATCCGGTCCGCGGGTGTCTGGGTCCTCCCTTACAGAACCGGACCGGATCACGCCGCCGTGTGAAGCGACCCTTAAATTTCTTGCTGGATGTGGACATTGATGAAGACTTTTTCCCAGGATTGTAGTCCCCTTCATATTCAGAATCAGATGTTTTTCTTTTTTTGCCTCTTTCTTTTGCTTTGGGTGTTGTAGTTTTCTTAAAGGTTCCAAACTCCAAGTCCGAGTCTGAATTCACAAAAGCATCAGACTTCTATGGCGGTCTTTTTTGTTTTGGGGTACCATCAGAAGAGGTTTTTGCTTTCTTCACAGATGGCTTGCTTGCTGGCTTCTCTGTAGATTTAAAGATAAATGTTGAAGAGTTGTGGGAAGAAGGTCTATCATCGTTGTTATCATCATCGCTGTTATATATATATATTTTTTTTTTTTCTCTGAAAATATTCATTTACTATAAAACACTGATACAAATCCTCTGATACAATAAAATGTTTATCTTTGTGTCGTTCCCGTCATTCATATTATTATAGGAGCCGAGTTTGGATACATTTGTCCAGTGACGTTGAGACGAGTGCGAGACCCCCGACTGTAGACAGTGACTGATGCAGGTAGTATAAACTGGAGGTAAATGGGGGAGGAGGGCCAGGCCTGCAGCGGGCATTGTAGCTTCCACAATTCATCATGGTAGTACAGGGCAAAGCTTGGTAACCTAACACTCAATAGCCATTACTGGCATTGTCTCCCTTCCATATTCTAAGCCCCTTCAATACAACTGAGACCCCGGCTGAAGGGAACCTTCCTGTCAGATGGCATGAAGCTACAGGCTGCACTGTGGGGGCGTTGTATAATGGCGTCCATGTGAGGGCCGGTCACCACTTTTTTTTTGTGTTCATCCATCGAGACACCGCCAAGGCCCAGCGCCACCACCAGCAGCAGCCCCCCCATGACGGACAGGATCTAGAAGAAGTCGTATTTCAGGAAATCGAGCATGGGGCGATAGGAGGGGATCGTCCAGAAGGCGTTCTGCAGAACATTGATGATCAGCAGCCAGAGGACCAGCGTCAGGGCGGCCAGCTTAGCCTTAAAGCCGATAGTCACCAAGATGATGAGAGTCAGGCCGAAGATGTCCTGAAAGATTGTGTAGGCGCTGGCCTTGAAGTGCAGCAGCATCATGAACATGAGGATCAGCAGCACGCGGCCTCCGAGCTGCATATACTGGCGTGACGACGTCTCCCCTACACTGGGCACCCCGGCAAACATGGTCTTCCCCTCCGAACGCGACTCTGCCAGGAGCAGCAGGAGACCTCCACCCAGAGCCATGTTCCTCATCAGGAGCTTCACATCCCACAGGATGTTATACACAGTCTGCAGGACGATGATGATGAAGAGGCCGAGGCAGGCGTACGGGACAAACTTCCTCATCAGGACCAGGACGCAGCCGGCCAGTTGTCGCAGCATGTTAAGAAGAATAAGTACGGTGGCCAGGAACATCCCGCAGCCCCAGGACATGCCGATGTAATCCCGCTGCTCGTCCCACTGCAATCATATCCACAGGCCGTCCTCCAGGAAGGTGCTGATCAGACACAGACGAGCCACGTGTGGTAAATAGCGCTTCGTAACCCGTAACAACTGCTCTGCCAGCTCCTCCGCTGCTCCCATCACATCCGAGGGTGCCATCTCCTCCCGCTCCAGTCAGTGAGCCCGTCCGTCCACACTCAGCCCGGGCACTGCTACAAGATCATCGCTGTTATATTTGACAGCATCTTCTTTATCTTATTCCGTAAATGTATTGCTGTTTTTTTTCCTGAAGATTTGTAGCTGAATGGTGAGAAATAAGCAGGGAAATAGTCTCCATTATCGCTGTTGGATTTTTTGGTGTTATCATTATTTATTTTCGTAGTAAATGAGCTAGAAGAAGATATATAGAAAGATAAAGAAAACTCCAGTGATCTAAGTGCCTCCGATCAAAATGGATTCTTTATTGCATCTTCATAACAAAGCTTCACATCACGGCCATACAGTGCAGCAAACCAACACGTTTCAATGCTAGGTCGTAATCATGATTCAATAATGGGTCCAAAGAGTAATACATATATACTCACCCACTAATTAGTAGCACAATGTGTGAAGACTTAACAATTAATACTTAAAACAATATACAAATCAACACAAACATGAATTACATATATAATAAAGACTATGTGTAATAAAAATCAATATTCACAGTTGTGTTAGTACTGTAATATAAGGTCTTGTCTGACATTAAGGCCGTGGGGTGCCCAGGTCCCCACTTTGAATATCCAGAATGATTCTCTATGCAATAACTTATGTTATAGGTTCCCCGTCCCTGAAAGGTTTGATCACTTTTTCCTCCGGTCCGGTGTGCAGCGCACGCAGTTCCCGCTGCTGATAAGTCAGGACCTCGGGCGCAGCGGTCCTAACCTGTCAGCGGCTGCAGCTGCGTGCTCTGCACACCGGACCGGAAGGCATAATAGTTCCCCAGTTCTGTGTGCATATCCGGTCCGCGGCTGTCTGGGTCCTCCCTTACAGAACCGGACCGGATCACGCCGCCGTGTGAAGCGGCCCTTAGATTTCTTGCTGGATGTGGACATTGATGAAGACTTTTTTTTTCCCAGGATTGTAGTCCCCTTCATATTCACAATCGGATGTTTTTCTTTTTTTGACTCTTCCTTTTGCTCTAGGTGTTGTAGTTTTCTTAAAGGTTCCAAACTCCAAGTCCGAGTCTGAATTCACAAAAGCATCAGACTTCTATGGCGGTCTTTTTTGTTTTGGGGTACCATCAGAAGAGGTTTTTGCTTTCTTCACAGATGGCTTGCTTGCTGTCTTTTCTGTAGATTTAAAGATAAATGTTGAAGAGTTGTGGGAAGAAGGTCTATCATCGTTGTTATCATCATCGCTGTTATATATATATATTTTTTTTTTTCTCTGAAAATAGTAATTTATTATAAAACACTGATACATATCCTCTGATACAATAAAATATTTATCTTTGTGTAGTTCCCGTCATTCATATTATTATAGGAGCCGAGTTTGGATACATTTGTCCAGTGACGTCGAGAAGGGTGCGAGACCCCCGACTGTAGCCTGTGACTGATGCAGGTAGTATAAACTGGAGGTATATGGGGGGGGGGGGGGCAGGCCTGCAGCGGGCATTGTAGCTTCCACAAATCATCATGGTAGTACAGGGCAAAGCTTGGTAACCTAACACTCAGTAGCCATTACTGGCATCGTCTCCCTTCCATATTCTAAGCCCCTTCAATACAACTGAGACCCCGGCCGAAGGGAACCTTCCTGTCAGATGGCATGAAGCTACAGGCTGCACTGTGGGGGCGTCGTATAATGGCGTCCATGTGAGGGCCGGTCACCACTTTTTTTTGTGTTCGTCCATCGAGACATCGCCAAGGCCCAGCGCCACCACCAGCAGCAGCCCCCCCATGATGGACAGGGTCTGGAAGAAGTCGTATTTCAGGAAGTCGAGCATGGGGCGATGGGAGGGGATCGTCCAGAAGGCGTTCTGCAGAACATTGATGATCAGCAGCCACAGGACCAGCGTCAGGGCGGCAAGCTTAGCCTTAAAGCCCATAGTCACCAAGATGATGAGAGTCAGGCCGAAGATGTCCTGAAAGATTGTGTAGGCGCTGGCATTGAAGCGCAGCAGCGTCATGAACATGAGGATCAGCAGCACGCGGCCTACCAGCTGCATATACTGGCGTGGCGACGTCTCCCCTACACTGGGCACCCCGGCAAACATGGTCTTCCCCTCCGAACGCGACTGCCAGTAGCAGCAGGAGACCTCCACCCAGAGCCATGTTCCTCATTAGGAACTTCACATCCCACAGGATGTTATACACAATGGTCTGCAGGACATTGAGGACGAAGAGGCCAAGGCAGGCGTACGGGACAAACTTCCTCATCAGGACCAGGACGCAGCCAGCCAGTTGTCCCAGCATGTTAAGAACAAGTACGGTGGCCAGGAACATCCCGCAGCCCCAGGATATGCTGATGTAATCCCGCTGCTCGTCCCACTGCAGCCACATCCGCAGGCCGTCCTCCAGGAAGTTGCTGATGAGACACAGACGAGCCACGTGTGGTAAATAGCGCATCGTAACCCGTAAGAACTGCTCTGCCAGCTCCTCCGCTGCGCCCATCACATCCGAGGGCGCCATCTCCTCCCGCTCCAGTCAGTGAGCCCGTCCATCCACACTCAGCCCGGGCACTGCTACAAGATCATCGCTGTCATATTTGACAGCATCTTCTTTATCTTATTCAGTAAATGTATTGCTGTTTTTTTTCCTGAAGATTTGTAGCTGAATGGTGAGAAATAAGCAGGGAAATAGTCTCCATGATCGCTGTTGGATTTTTTTGTGTCATCATTATTTATTTTTGTAGTAAATGAGCTAGAAGAAGATATATAGAAAGATAAAGAAAACTCCAGTGATCTAAGTGCCTCCGATCAAAATGGATTCTTTATTGCAACTTCATAACAAAGCTTCACATCACGGGCATACAGTGCAGCAAACCAACACGTTTCAATGCTAGGTCGTAATCATGGTTCAATAATGGGTCCAAAGAGTAATACATATATACTCACCCACTAATTAGTAGCACAATGTGTGAAGACTTAACAATTAATACTTAAAACAAAATACAAATCAACACAAACATGAATTACATATATAATAAAGACTAGGTGTAATAAAAATCAATATTCACAGTTGTGTTAGTACTGTAATATAAGGTCTTGTCTGACATTAAGGCCGTGGGGGCCCAGGTCCCCACTTTGAATATCCAGAATGATTCTCTATGCAATAACTTATGTCCCTGAACGGTTTGATCACTTTTTCCACACTTGAAAACTTCAATGCAAACGTATCCCCTGCATGGCATGTGGTGAAATGTCGGGACACTGCAGATATCGTCAATGCGGTAGGATTGCTATCATCGGAAATGTGCCTACAAATACGTCCTTTAAGTTCACCAGACTTACAGCCTATGCACTGAATTTTGTACAAAGTGCAGTCAATCAGATATATGACATTGGTAGTGCAACGGTTACTGAACGATTTGATATTATAATTTCGTCCATTACTGCAAGATGTAAAAGTGCTGGTCTTTCGAGCATATCCACAGGCTGTACATCTGATATGGCCGTATTTGAAAATATCCGCAGGGCCAACCACATTCCATTGTCTCTAGCAAGCAAAGTTTAGAAAGAAAGAGAGGCAATTTATGGCAACCCTTTGCGGTATCGAGGGATATAATGACGCTAAATCACAACTCAACCAGGCATAACTTGAATCCCACTCAAAATTGGCCAAGGTGGTAACCACTAATTTTGTGTTTTATGAAACCAGGAAAACTTTGAACTAGTGGTTGCAGTTGTTGATCTACCCAGGCTCCCAATCCCGTTCCCAAAGATCCAGTGCCCATTACAATGGGGCGACATAATGGTGGAAGAATGTTTTTAAGGATCTTTGGGAGAGAGTGGTAGATAGGGACAACCGGGCAGTCCACCAGTAGATATTCCAATGTTCTTTTGTTGAGAACACCAATGGATAGACCTTCCTCCAAGAGGCTGGATATTTATCGTTGGCATATTTTGCTGGGGTCCTCCGGTAACCTTTCCTACACCTCATGGTCACTTAAATCCCTCATAACATTTTCATTATACAAACACACATTTAATAGCACAACCGTTTCCCCTTTGTCTGGCATCCTCACTAGTATATCTTTATCATAAAACTCTTTTGTGACTGGGAAAGATTATCACCACAAAAGATTATCACCCCAAAAACTAAGAATTAAATCAAGTTTAACCGACTCCTTTTCAATAAGGTCCTGGAATATATCCAAGATTTTTGGTCTCGATTTAATAAGATAATAATTGGAGTTTTTCATTTGTAAGTAAATTGTCTACATCTTTATTCTGTGGTTCTACAGATTTTTCTTTAGATTTTGTGGATTTGAAAGATGAGAAATCAAATTCATCTTTTTCAGGACTGTCCGAATGAGCGTCACCATCATTTTGATTGTTTGGAATTGGAAATTATTTGGGCTTTAAGTCATTGAGATTATTATTATTACTAAGAATTTGATAATCGTCGCCACCATCATCGTCTGCATCTTCCTTTCCAGAAAAGTCAAATGTATACTTGGCCTAAACAGGACGAAGTGTCGCTCGATCCGCACTGCTGGCATAGAAATGTCTGGATATAGTGTTGATTTTAACAATAACACTATATCCAGACGCTCCGGTCTTCTGGTTTCTTTGGCAGCAGCGTGGATCAAGCAACACTTTGTCCTATTTAGGCTGATTCTTCACCGCGGTTACTCGTGGATGTGTGGATCCTGTGGCAGCTGGCCTCTGAGCGCTCAAACTTGGTTGTGGGTGTACACAACCTTACCAGGTGAGCAGATTCTGTCAGAAATTTAACATTGCCTCTTTTCTAAAGAGATAAGACCCTATTGCGCATTTATCTCACATTATAGAAATGTATACTTGGGTCATTCGGCAGCCGCTCTTCTCAGTAAGGAATCTCGCGGGATAACTATGGAATCCACCAGCTTTGCCTCCTTAATATCGCTATCTGACTTGGATTCATCTTCTGACCAGCGGTTCCTCTTCTTCCCTCTCTTGACTGATGGCTTTAGAGTTCAGAGAATTCTTTTTAGCTCAGGAACCAGGCGCCTTCTTTTTCCTTTCCTGCTTGGCTTTTACAGCTTTACAGGTGTAGTTGTCTGTGAGGCTTTGCCACCTCCTTCTGCTGCTGAACTCATCATCAAACTCCACTTTCAGAGCTAAAGAATCCATTTCACCTGCTTCTTAACCCCTTCCAGACCCTTGGCCCACCCCCTGGGCCATGGAATGATCGGGCTCCTGCAGGTCGAGTGAGGGTGTCACTGACCTGTCACTCGGCCTGCAGGTACATGGGGAGTTGTACAACACCCCAGGAGGGGTCGATTTGCCCCCACCCCCACCCCCCCGGCTACAGGCGCGGTGATTGGCACTCAAAAGTGAAAGTGAAAATCACCGCGCCTGTAATGCTTCCCTGTCTGCCGCTGCTATCCCTACCCTCCAACCTTCTCCCCTGTCATCCTCTAACTGTCCCCCTGCCCCCCACCTCTCTTCCCTGCCCCCTCTTCATCTTTCTTACCCTCCCGCTTCCTTTTCCTGCCACCTGCTTCCTGTCCCTGCCGCCCGCTTCCTCTTCCTGCCGCCCGCCTCCTCCTGCCTGCCCTCGCTACCTCCTGTCTGCCCCCGCTTCCTCCTAAGTACCCCCCTACTTCTCCTGTCACCCCCCTCTTCCCCCTTCCTGCCCCCCCAATCGCCGGAGCTGCGATCGCCTCTCCCACTCACCCCTCCGGCGGCTGCTCTGTCTCCACTGCGTCCCGCTCCTCCTCCTCCTCCTCTTCACCGCCTCCGGATCTGACAGCTCTGTGCTGGAGCTGCCAGATCACTTTCTACAGCTAGATCCTGAGGATCTAGCTGCAGGAAGTGATCTGACAGCTCCAGCACAGTGATCCACAGTGACCATTATGTGATCACTGTGGATCACTGTGCTGGATCTGTCAGATCACTTTCTACAGCTGGATCTTGAGGATCTAGCTGCAGGAAGTGATCTGACAGCTCCAGCACAGTGATCCACAGCGACCATTATGTGATCACTGTGGATCACTGTGCTGGATCTGTCAGATCACTTTCTACAGCTGGATCCTGAGGATCTAGCTGCAGGAAATGATCTGACAGCTCCAGCACAGTGATCCACAGTGACCATTATGTGATCACTGTGCTGGAGCTGTCAGATCACTTTCTGCAGCTCGATCCTGGGGATCGAGCTGCAGAAAGCAATCTGACAGCCCGGGCGCACTGATGCACATAGTGGGTCTCTGCGCCCGGGCTCTTTGATCGCTGCTCTACAGCCCGATCTCCCTGCATGGGCATCGAGCTGCAGAAAGTGATCTGACACCCCGGGCGCAGTGACCCACTATGTGCATCACATGCGCCTGGGCTGCCAGATCGCTTTCCGCAACTCGATCCCCATGCAGGGGGATCGAGCTGCAGAAAGCAATCTGACAGCCTGGGCGCAGTGATGCACATAGTGGGTCACTGTGCCCAGGCTCTTAGATCGCTGCTCTGCAGCCCGATCTCCCTGCATGGGCATCGAGCTGCAGAAAGCGATCTGACAGCCCGGACGCAGTGATGCACATAGTGGGTCAATGCGCCTGTGCTGCCAGATCGCTTTCCGCAGCTCGATCCCCATGCATGGGGATCGAGCTGCGGGAAGCGATCTGGCAGCCCAGGCGCAGTGATGCACATAGTGGGTCACTGCGCCCGGGGTGTCATATCACTTTCTGCAGCTCGATCACCATGCTGGCGGATTGGGCTCTAGAGTAGCGATCTGAAAGCAAAGGCGATCGAGCGGCGTGGGACCTTCGTTGTGGACTACGTCGGAGACAATCGAACGTCGTGGGACCTTCATTATGGACTACGTCGGAGTGATCGGGCGTTGTGGGACCTTCGTTGTGGACTACGTCGGATCTTTTTATAATAAAGATGGAGTCCGAATTGTGTCTGTGTTTTTTTTTTCAAATAAAAAGATTTTTCTCTGTGTGTATTTATTGACTATTTACCGTACTAGAGATTCCTAATGGCGGGTCTAACATTGGCCCTATATTGTGAATCTCGGGCTTAGTGCCAGCTGCCAATAAAAAGCTGACATTAACCCCTTTATTACCCAGTTAGCCACTGGCACCAGGGCAACTGGAAGAGCGTGGGTACAGCGCCAGAAAATGGTGCTTCAATGAATCCGCCATTTTCTGGGGTGGCTGCGGGCTGCAATTCGCACCAGGGGGGGCCCAGAACGCTTGGGCCTCTCTATGCTGAGGATTCCATCCCCCAGCTGCCTAGTTGTACCTGGCTGGACCAAAAATATGGCGGAGCCCCACGTAATTTTTTTTCTAGAATTAGTTCTAGAAATTAAAAAAAAAAAAAAGGGCTTCGCTGTATTTTTGGTTCCAGCCAGGTATGACGAGGCAGCTGGGGGCTGGTGGCAGTCCGTAGCTGCCAAGTTGTACCTGGCTGGACCAAAAATAAGTCGGAGCCCTATGTCATTTTTTTTCTAGAAATAATTCTAGAAATAAAAAAAAAAATAGGCTTCGCTGTATTTTTGGTTCCAGCCAGGTACAATGAGGCAGCTGGGGGCTGGTGGCAGTCCGTAGCTGCCAAGTTGTACCTGGCTGGACCAAAAATATGGCAGAGCCCCATGTCATTTTTTTTTTTAAATTCTACAAATAAAATGACATGGAGCTTTGCCGTATTTTTGGTTGCCAGCCAGGTACAACTTGGCAGCTAGGGGGCTGGAATCCTCAGCATGGAGAGACCCAAATGTATTGGGTCCCCTATGCTGCGAATTGTAACTACTAGACTAGTATGTTTTTTTCACAAAAAGTTTCTTTATTCATTTATACGTCTCAATTTGTGAAGCACATGGGGGTTCAAAGTGCTCACTGTGCATCTAGATATGTTCCCTGGGGGGTCTAGTTTCCAAAATGGGGTCACTTGTGGGGATCTCAAATGTTTAGGCACACAGGGGCTCTCCATACGCGACCTGGTGTCCGCTAACAATTCCAATTGTTGGCAAACACCAGGTTGCGTATGGAGAGCCCCTGTGTGCCTAAACATTGGAGCTCCCCCCCAAATGACCCCATTTTGGAAACTAGACCCCCCAAGGAACCTATCTAAATGCATAGTGAGCACATTGAATCCCCAGGTGCTTCACAAACTGAGCCATAATAAGGTAAAAATACTTTTTTTTCACACAAATTTTCTTTTTTAATTTGTACGGATCAATTTGTGAAGCACCTTGGGCTTCAATTGGCTCACTATGCATCTAGATATGTTCCCTGGGGGGGTCTAGTTTCCAAAATGGGGTCACTTGTGGGGGAGCCCCAATGTTTAGGCACACAGGAGCTCTCCAAATGCGACATGGTGTCTGCTAACAATTTGAGCTGATTTTCCATTCAAATTGTTAGCGGACACCATGTCGCGTTTGGTGAGCCCCTGTGTGCCTAAACTTTGGAGCTCCCCCACAAGTGACCCCATTTTGGAAACTAGACCCCCCAAGGAACCTATCTAGATGCATAGTGAGCACTTTGAATCCCCAGGTGCTTCACAAACTGATCCGTAATAAGGTAAAAATACTTTTTTTTCACACAAATTTTCTTTTTTAATTTGTACGGATCAATTTGTGAAGCACCTGGGGGTTCAAAGGGCTCACTATGCATCTAGATATGTTCCCTGGGGGGTCTAGTTTCTAAAATGGGGTCACTTGTGGGGGAGCCCCAATGTTTAGGCACACAGGAGCTCTCCAAATGCGACATGGTGTCTGCTAACAATTTGAGATGATTTTCTATTCAAATTGTTAGCGGACACCATGTCGCGTTTGGTGAGCCCCTGTGTGCCTAAACTTTGGAGCTCCCCCACAAGTGACCCCATTTTGGAAACTAGACCCCCCAGGGAACTTATCTAGATGGGTGGTGAGCATATTGAACCCCCAGGTTCTTCACAAATTAATTCATGAAAATGAATAAAAACATTTTTGTGGAAAAAAGATTACTTTTTAATTTTTACGGATCAATTTGTGAAGCACCTGCGGGTTCAAAGTGCTCACAATGCATCTAGATATGTTCCCTGGGGGGTCTAGTTTCCAAAATGGGGTCACTTGTGGTGGAGCCCCAATGTTTAGGCACACAGGGGCTCTCCAAATGCGATATGGTGTCCGCTAACAATTTGAGGTGATTTTCCATTCAAATTGTTAGCGGACACCATGTCGCGTTTGGAGAGCCCCTGTGTGCCTAAACTTTGGAGCTCCCCCACAAGTGACCCCATTTTGGAAACTAGACCCCCCAGGGAACATATCTAGATGGGTGGTGAGCATATTGAACCCCCACATGCTTTACAAATTGATCTGTGAATATGGAAAAAGTACTTTTTTTTTTCACAAAAATGTTCTTTTAGCCTCAATTCTTTCATTTTCACATGGGTAACAGGATAAAATTCATCCTAAAATTTGTTGGGCAATTTCTCCTGAGTACACCGATACCTCATATGTGGTCATAAACCACTGTTTTGACGCGCGGCAGGGCTCAGAAGTGAAGGAGCGCCATTTCACTTTTTGAATGGAAAATTAGCTCCAAAAGTCAAATTGCTCTCTTTCCCTTCAGAGCCCTGCCGTGCACCCAAACGGTGGTTTATGATCACATATGTGGTATCGATATACTCAGGAGAAATTGCCCAACAAATTTTAGGATCCATTTTATCTTGTTGCCCATGTGAAAGTGAAAAAATTGAGGATACAAGAACATTTTTGTTAGAAAAATTAAAATATCCATTTTTTTGTTTCCAATTTGCTTAGTTCCTGTGAAGCACCTGAAGGGTTAATAATCTTCTTGAATGTAGTTTTGAGTAGCTTGAGGGGTGCAGTTTTTGGAATGGTGTCACTTTTGGGTGTTTTCTGTCATGTAAACCCCTCAAAGGGACTTCAAATGGGTGTGGTCACTAAAAAAAATGGTTTTGTAAATTTTGGTGGAAAAATGAAAAATTGCTCATGAACTTTGAACCCTTATAACTTCCTAACAAAATTTTTTTTTTTTTCAAAAATTGTGCTGATGTAAAGTAGACATGTGGGAAATATTATTTCATAACTATTTTGTGTCACATAACTCTCTGATTTACCAGAAGAAAAATTCAAAATTTGAAAATTGCAAAATTTTCAAAATTTTTGCCATATTTTTGATTTTTTCACAAATAAACGCAAAAATTATCGACCTAAATTTAATACTAACATGAAGCCCAATATGTCACGAAAAAACAATCTCAGAATCGCTTGGATCCGTTGAAGCGTTCCCGAGTTATAACCTCATAAAGGGACACTGGTCAGAATTGCAAAAAATGGCAAGGTCATGAAGGGGTTAAGCAAGGTCTGACATCAATTTCATTGCACTGATCTAGGGCTCTGTTCTTCAGACGTACAGCGAAAGCAGGCTCTCCTCCAGCTGTCATTGTGATCTTGTATATAATCTTCCTTTGTAGACTTTCTTAGCTTCTTTCCAAGTTTTATCAGGATCAGACTCAAACTCATACTGCAACAGGATCTGGATTCATTCTCTCGTACACTTGTTTTCCCTTGAATCTTCTCCAGGATATATCTGGCTTGATTGTTCAGTTTTGCAGCCTCAGCTCTTAACATTCCCATCAACCACTCTTTGCGTAGATTATAGGAATATAAACTTAAAAAATACAAATCTGTTCAGGATATTCAGAAGGAATCTTTTAATGTAAAACAACCCATGTGATCAAACAATACCATAGAATTGCAGGTAAGAGCAGGGTAGGACTGGGGTGCCTAGGGCCCATCAGTGAAATTGACTTAAGGGGCCCACACTATAGCAGCCAGAGATATTTTTATTGTTAATGTTTTGGCCTCTCTCAGTAAAATGTGTGCCTTTTAGAAAACTATAGTGTGCAAAAGTGAACTGTATGGGTTTTGGCACACAAACCTGATGGAACCTGATCAGGAAAAAAACTGCAGTGTGAAACCAGCCTTATTTCAATGGAACTCTATTTAATTTAAAAACAGTCTATTTTTCTATGCTAAGCTATATGTGTAGTTTATTCTTTTGGTTTACCTCATTTTAAATACGTGTGCTTAAGCCACTAATACTGAAGCCTTTGTAACACTCGTTATGTTTTACTTATGGCTGCAGCTGAGAATTGTTTTTCAGAATTTCATTACACTGTAGTCCCATATCTGCCCTCATGTTCTGACATTCTCCTGTGACCATTAGCACATATTTGTTTGCAAAATGGGTTAAATATGATGGAATTTGTTCCATACTGTGCAGTTTTGTTCTCGAATCTAGACCCGCCTCTCCCAGTGGAGATCAGAGCAATATCCAATACATTTTGTTTAAAAAAAAATGTCACTTAGGCTGCTTTCACACTGGTGTTTTTGACAAAATGCGTCAGATCCGGTCAAAAAAACACATCTGCCGCATTTTCCGCCTAATGGCTGCACTTGCAGCAGGCCCCATGCATTGTCTATGGGGCTTGCGGTAAGTGTGCGGCAGACGCTGCAAGTGTGGTTTTGGCAGATTTGTTTTTTTTTCGTGGCCGCATCTGCCGCAACTGCCGAAACCACATTTACCGCAAGCCCCATAGACAATGCATGGTGCCTGTCGCAAGTGCAGCCGTTAGGCGGAAAATGCGACAGATGTGTTTTTTTGACCGGATCTGACGCATTTTGTCAAAAACGCTAGTGTGAAAGGGGCCTTATCCTTATTATTACTATGCATATTATATTTGTGTTCATACCCAACATGATCATCTAGTTTAAACAGAGACTATGCATTTATTGTGTGGAGGAAAAAAGAAAACTAACGTGTATTGGTTAAAAGTTAATGTGTTCATCCATATCTCACTATAAATCTCCTAAGTAATGGACAACTAATATCATCTTTGATATCCATAAATTACTTACTTTTGATATACATCTGGGAAAAATCCAAAATGTAGTTCTCGCCCCATCTGACTCAAATTGCTCAAATTGCAGTTATTGTAAGAATGCAGATAGCTGTGCTTCAGGGTCTGATGCTGCCTCTCCAACCTATCAGGGACTGGCTTTCTGATCTTGCCCTGAGTGGCAGTCCACTTCTTTGTACAGCCAGGGGCAAATGAGGACCGGAGGGGGGGTGTGGTGGTGAGAGGCCAAGACTGACTGTAGCAGATGGACGCACTCAACTTTCTCCTGGTTTGGCCGCTGCCACATTTTTAAGATGAATGTTCTCCCCCGGGCTCTATACCTACTACAAGCTCTGCCAGTTAAAATCCCGGCATCCTTTTTTAAAGTAAAAAATAGGGGGGGAACAAGAGGCGCAATAGTGCCCTATCACTAGTGACACTAATGTATGTGGTGGGTATGAATTCACTCACCTAGTCCAGTTGTGAGACCCACAACTGGTGTAAAAGCATTTAGCATTAAATGCAGCTGCTGCAGGACTTTCACCTTCCACATGCACGTGGGAACCATCCAGAAGTTACTTCAGGGGAAATGGTGTATCAGTGTCCGCGCTGCTGAAATCCCAAGAAAACGATCCAGGAACCAGATGTAGGTTGCATCAATCATCCATTTATTCCTTTCCTACGCGTTTCGGCACTGTCCTAGTGAATATCCCTGAGGAAGGCACGGACACTGATACACCATTTCCCCTGAAGTGGCATTCTTTTTTGCCAGACATCGATACAAACTGCCTTTATTTGGGCAAGTAAACCGGCCAGAATCAGTCGCTCAATTTTGTTCAGACCGAAGAGAGCAGGTGATGTGGGTTTGCCCAATTTCAAATCCTACCAGCTGGCAACACATTTCACGCGCATGGTGGACTGGTGCAGAAACTCATCAAATAAAGCTTGGGTTCACATAGAGCAAGACTTCTGTCCCATTCCATTACATAGGCTTCCGTGGCTCCTCGCTAAAGCACCGAGACACTTATCCTCCCACCCCACCCTGGGGGCCACGATTCATTACTGCAACCTACTCAAAGTACGAACCTTTATGATTCCTCCTTGTTCCAAACTTACTCCAATAATTAGCCATCCAAATTTTACTCCCGCTATGAGTGACATGGTGTTTGCTGGCTGGATTGCGGTGGGCAGAGATACAGCTGAGTCATTTGGAGACTGGGACGCGTGGCCTTCCTCCTCATGTGTGGCTGGATTGTCGGACCCGGCTCCACTTGGTTGGTTGAGGAGTCTTCAGTTGAGCCATTACCTGCAATCCTTACCTCCCAGACAATGCTACAACTGCCCCAAGACTCAATTTGAGACCCTCTGTACTGAGCCAGGATTGGCTAGGCATATGGTTTCAAGACTATACTCAATGCTGCTTTCTCCCCCGCACCAGTCTCATCCAGCATTTATCACCAAATGGGAAAGGGATTTAGGTATCCAATTATCGGAGGTCCAGATTACCCATATCTACCAGCTTACTCATACTGCCTCCATATGCTCTAAGTTTCAGGAAGCAGGTTATAAGATTTTATCTAGGTGGTATAGCGTTCCTACGAAGTTACATACTATATTCCCCAGTATTAGTACCGACTGTTGGAGATGCGGAAAGGAGAGGGGCACGTTACTTCATCTGTTTTGGGGGTGTGAAGTGATAAAACCTTTTTGGTGTGGCGTTGAACGCATTGTGAGACAGGTTGCTGGACTTCAGTTTCCTCTGACGCCTGCTCTGGTTCTTCTACACCATACTGAAACCCCCTTTCCGCAATATAAAAATTCTCTCCTGAAATTCTTGATTATTGCCGCACGGTCCTGTATCCCGGAACTGTGGGGTAGCTCTTCTCATCCAACTCTAACCCACTGGGCTAAAAAGGTTAATACCTTAATGCGTTGGGGCGTGCCCTGCATCTGATGGAGCAGGACGCTTAGTGAGGAGCTCTGCACACTAAGCCCTGATAACGGCACATAACAGCCACTACGAACTCCAAAACCTGCTGGGGTGAGATCGGATTACCTCAGGAACAGACCAGGGTGTCGAAAGGCAGCTCCAGACGCAGAGATACCGAGCACTCAGTGAGAGATTTCTTTGGGGTAGAAAGGACACTGAGATCTGCTTCCAACATGGCACAGGGGGCGGCATCAGCAACACCTCACCGCTCTCCTCGCTCTCAGCATGGAGAGGGCTCAGGAGCCAGAGAGGATCATGAGGCTCCAGTGACAAGGGGCTGCTTGAAAAGCTTCCTAGAATCCCTCCGCAGGTCCCTGCAAGATGATATGCGGGGCATGATTGCTGATCTAAGAGCAGATCTATCGGCCATAAGTGAAAGAACAGGACACATAGAACATAAAATAGTGGACTTTGCTGCTGCCCACAACAGCCTCGCAGATGACTTTGCAGAGGTGGATTCAGAGGTCAGGCAGTTACAGGCGGCTGTCTGTGACTTAGAGAACAAACACTGTAATAAAAACATTAAATTGAGAGGAGTTGCCGAAGGAAGGAGGAAGACCTCATGGCCACGGTAACAACCTTTATGGAGGTGGCTCTCCCTGATATGCCTGCCACAGAAAGGAAAATTGAAAAACTTTTTCGGCTACCTAAACCTGCAAAATTAAGCAGAGAGGTCCCAAGAGACATTTTAGTCTGTTTCTCCTCTACAAAACCACGGGAAAAGCTGCTGGCCGAAATGAAAAATCATCCGGAGCTCCCTTCCCCCTTCAGGGCGGTCTCTGTGTTCCCAGATTTGTCCCCCGAACCCTGGCCAGAAGACGAGACTTTGCCCCATACTGCGCGATCCTAAGAGACAAGAGGATCTCATACATTTGGGGTTCCCCTGTGTCGGTGATATTTTGATACAGAGGTTTGAGACAATACTTTAATTCCCCTTCTAAAATGAGAAAAGCCTTCCAAGACTGGAACTTCCCCAAGACTGCAACAGCGACCCCAACGAAAAGAGCCCCGTTGGAGATGCGTGGCCCGGAGACAACAGATGGAGAGGTCTGAAGGGCTGTGAACTTATTATGAACATACAGGCTGGTTGTGACTGATCTCTTGAATAGCAGGAGGCTCTGAGACCTCCTGGAGGTCGTATTAGACCTTAGCTCCTGCAGGGGGACCGTTCCGCCTTAAACCCATTGAGGTGGGGTGGTCTAGTCCCCCTTTTCTCCCCAGCTTCTTGGCAATTTGCCTTGAATTAAATTTACATTTGTGTTCAGTGTTTTTGTTTTCTTCTTCTATCCCCATATCTATTGTTTCTTTTCCTTGTCCCCCTATCCACCTATCTTCCTCTCTTTCCCTGTCCCTCTCCCGCCCCCTGGGGGTCCTCTTCCACATTGATTCCATCATACTGGCACTGTGAATTGTGGAAACAAAACTATGACTATGAGATGTGTTTCGCTTAATGTGAAGGGGTTGAATTCCCCTATCAAACGTTCCTACCTCTGGAAAGAGGCCCTCCGCTCTAAAGCGGATATCCTATGCATCCAGGAGTCTCACCTCCTAGCAGCGGATAATGTTAGACTGAGCCACCGACTTTTCCCCCATTTGTTTTTTGCTAACCACCCTGACAAGAAGCAAGCAGCAAGCAGGGGTGGGAATTATCATTAGAAACTCTGTTCAATTTCAAATGGTTCAGGTTATCCCTGACCCTATGGGTCGTGCTCTTATTGTGATATGTAAGATCGCAGGGTCACTTTACACATTACTAAATGTCTACACACCAAATAATGGGCAAATTAAATTCCTTAGGTCCTGGTTTGAACATCTGAAGCAGGTGGCAGTTGGCAAGGTGATCGTCTGTGGAGACTTCAACCTAGTTCCTAGCAGACTCATGGATAGTATTGCCCCGTCCGTGGGTAGGGGCAAAGAGCTGGGCCCCCTGATTAGGGAATTTCACCTCCACGACATCTGGCGCTACCTCCATGCATCAGAGAAAGACTTCTCATTCTTTTCCCACAGGCACAGGTCCTACTCGAGAATTTATCTTTTTTTGGTCAACGATAACACTCTTGGGGCCTGTGCCTGTGCGGAAACGGGTCTGATCACTTGGTCGGATCATGCGCCGGTGTCGTTGGAGGTGGCCCTGACGGGAGGGAATCCCCCTCCGCTTACATGGCGACTTAATGCCAATTTGTTGTCGGATCAGGCTGTGGTTGGGGTGATTGGTAAGGGACTGTCAGACCTTTTTGCCCTGAATGACACAGGAGATGTAG
Source organism: Allobates femoralis (assembly GCA_033576535.1). Classification (NCBI taxonomy): domain Eukaryota; kingdom Metazoa; phylum Chordata; class Amphibia; order Anura; family Aromobatidae; genus Allobates; species Allobates femoralis. The sequence continues at coordinate 710,592,106 of JARQOC010000002.1, read as the reverse complement.
CGGATGATGTCCTATGGGAATCCCACAAGGCAGTCATAAGGGGCACGCTGATACAGAAGGCCTCTCAACTGAAAAGGTCCCGTGAAAAAACTCGAGAGGACTTGCTGACTCAGTTACAGGTCCTGGAAGACCTAAATAAATCAAACCCGAGGTCAAACAACTCCGCTCAGATCTTTCTGCTCAGAAATCAACTTAGAGCCCTGATGCTCCATGACTATGAGAAGCATTTGAGAAAAGTTAAGACGTCACACTATGCAGCTGGAGACAGAGCTGGGACGTTCCTGGCCAGGAGACTTAAAAAGAGATCTGCTATGACAATGATTGACTCTATGAATACTGTGGATGGCAGGGTAGTGAGAAGCCCAGAGGAGATAGCGGAGACGTTCGCGGTGTTTTATGAATCCCTTTACAACCTGAGAGACTGTAGAGAGACGCCCCAGCCTGACATGGACGAGGTTATTGCCTTTCTTGAGACCCTGTCAATCCCGTCACTGACTAAAGACCAACTGTCAGAACTAAATATGCCCATGTCGACACAAGAAATCGCCAAAATTATCTCCTCCACTAAACCCTCTTCGGCCCCGGGTCCACATGGCTTTTCCAATACATACTATAGAACCTTTGCAGCCGAGCTGTCCCCGTATCTTTTACGAGTATTCAACTTGTGGCAGGCGAAGGGAGCCATCTCACCCGCTGCCTTGGAGGTGACCATCACCACCATACCTAAACCAGGCAAACCACATGATTCTCCTGCTAGCTACAGGCCTATTTCTCTGCTAAATTGCGACCTGAAGATATTCTCAAAATTACTGGCGTCCAGACTTGCTCGAGTTCTACCTTCCTTAATTCACCCGGATCAAGTGGGCTTCGTGTCGGGGAGGCAGGCTAAGGACGGCACCAGGAGGATCGTGGACCTGGTAAAAGTGGCAGAGCTTAGGGGGTCCCCAGTGCATTCCTGTCGCTTGATGCTGAAAAGGCCTTTGATAGGGTGCACTGGGGATACCTTCGGGCTGTCTTAGGGAAGTTTGGCTTTGAGGGGCCGATTGTGTCGGCAATCCTTAGCCTTTACTCCCGCCCGAGTGCCAGAGTCCTCGCCTCCGGGTTCCTGTCCAGAAGCTTCCAAATTACCAATGGCACGAGGCAGGGTTGCCCGCTTTCACCGGTAATCTTCGCCTTGGTGGTAGAACCTCTTGTGGCCCTGATCCGGGCTGACCCATTGATATCGGGAATCGCTGTTGGAGAACTGAACCATAAAATAGGCCTGTACGCAGACAATATCATAATTGCTTGCACGAACCTTGAAATTTCTCTCCCTGCGACTATGTCGGCTCTCACTAAATTTGCACGAGTGTCCCTATATAAGTTAAACGCTTCAAAATCTTTGGTACTACCAATATGTGTCCCGTTGTCTCTGTCTTCCAGCTTATCAGAAAGGCTCCCCTTTCAATGGTGCCCTGGTGGCATAACATATTTAGGCATCATTCTAGGCCCCACCTCTTAGATAGTACAAGCTAATGTTGAGGTCCTGGTGAAAGCTTTGTCGGATGGCTTGAGTAAACACCCCCTACATGCCTTGACATGGATGGCGAGAACGCAGGCGTTTAAGATGATGCTTTTACCTAAGATTCTCTACTGTTTCCGCTGTGTGTCTGTTGCTATACCTGGCAAGTTAATGAACAAACTGCAGTCCCTGACTAATAGATACATATGGGCTGACAAAAAACTGAGGGTCCCCAAAAGAGTTATGTCACTTCACATGAATAAAGGAGGAATGGGGGTCCCAGACTTAAAGTCTTATCATGGGGCAGTCATATTAGAGGAAGCAAAAAAGTGCTGGATATCTGCTGGAGACCTGGGTTGGATGCAGATTAAGAGTTTTGTTGACGGGGTCGGACTCCAAGGACTTTGGACTGTTCTCGAGGCAGAATCCTTGACCAAACTAAAAAGGAAATTTAAACTAGACACGACACGTACCTTGCTTCTCCACTGGAGGGGGTCTACCAAAATCCTGGACTAGAATACCGGCCTCTGACATTTCTCTGAATGCACTTCGCTTACACTTACCATTTTTACAGATTCCGAAATGGGAAGTGGCAGGAATTCACACACTAGCAGACTTAATGACGGAAAGAGACTTGGTGTCATTTGACACATTGACGGAATGTGACCCATCCTTACGAACTTTGTTCCTACAATACCTCCAACTGAGACATTTCATGGCCACTGAGGCTAGAGGCTGGTTGACGGGGAGACAATCTCCTTCTGCCTTCCTGGGCTTCCTTCTGTCCACCCCATCAGATCTGAAGGGTTTATCCCGGGTATATAAGGCTCTCCTGGCCAGGGGCGACCCGGAGAAATCGGTTTACATGCAGAAATGGGAGGATGACCTCGAGTTTACTACGGAGAGAGAGAACTGGGAGAAAGCGTCCCAACGCATGGCTAAACTCACCAGGTGTATCAATCATCTAGAGAACTTAAAGAAATTACATTTTCGATGGTACCTTCCACCATCCCGTTTGGCCAGGTTTGGGAGACATGCCTCGCCTTTGTGCTGGAGACTATGTGGACAGAAGGGTAATCTTGCCCACATGTGGTGGTCCTGCCCGAGAGTCACCCCCTTTTGGTTTCTGGTCGAGCGCCTGATCCCGTCGGTCACGGGTTTTATGATCCCTCTTTCGCCACAATTGGCACTCCTACATATTGGCCTGGAGTTATATCCCTCCATTATGTGGAGGACCCTGACTTATATCCTGGTGGCTGCCAGGCTGGCTTTGCCGTCCGACTGGAGTGCGCAGACCCCACCTAATTTATCGGAAGTGGTGAACAGGGTAAACTCTATCTTTGCTCACGAATATTACCTGGCGCAAAACCTACCAACTAGAAAACAGACTTTGGATGCATGGCACATGTGGGCTTCGCACCCTCTTGCTACACCAATCCCTTCTTAATACCAAATGTAAGGTGTACTATAGAGCATGTTGTAGCCATGGTGTAGACTCGGTACCTTTAAGTTTAATTTTAGTCTGAATATGGGTTTAGACTCAAGTATAAGCCCAGAAACAGATCCAGAATGCAGGAACTGTCTGAATGCTATATGTTCATTGCCTTATCTCAGAAAGTGTCAAATGTGAATGTGTGATTCCCCCTGGGGGACTTCCCCCCCCCCCCCCCCCCTTTTACCTCCTCTCCCCTTCTTCCAGCCCTCTTGACCCTTGTTTTATACATGGATTCCTTATAGTATATTACTGATGTCTTGTTTGATTTGTATGAAAACTTTGTTCAATAAACATGTGTTGTTTAAAAAAAAAATACCTTAATGCGTATGGAGGATCACACGGCCTCCATGCATGACTCCTACACGAAATTCTGGTGCATATGGGCTGCCTGGATGGACTTTCAGCAAACAGACGATTACAAAATTCTATTAGGAGGTGTGTAACCGTTTGCAGGATCATACGTCGATGACAGGCTTCACATTGGAGTCGTGCGGATGCCAGTCTCTCTCCCCCCCCCCCTATTCTCCTTCTCTCCTCCTCCCCCCCCCCTTTTTTTTCTTTCGCCCTCTCCACCCTTTCTTTTCCCCCTCTATACTATTCTCCTCGTGCTCTTTATCCTTCTCCTCTGTCATTTCTTTCTCTCCTCCTCTTTTCTGTCCTATGTCTCAAAAAGTGGGACTTCACAATATTAGACCATATCTTAAAAAAGATCTTGTATCAACGGTCTTCTGAATATGGTGAAACTGAACATGTTGTTAACAGAATTAGAACCTAAAAAAAAACTGGACTCTAGGTCCAATGGATCCTAAACTATATCAACCTAAATAAACCAAAAATCCCAACCACCACTATTGAAGAGAATGGGACTAAGGTAAAGGATCCAAACAGAGAGAATTATATGCAGTGTGCAAGAAATTTTTATTTTGAAATTGATATCAATATTACACCATATAGTGACAAACAAGATTGACAGATGTAAACAGAGGAATGAAATTCAAACAATGGTGTGCGGCTGATGCGTACATTAGGTGTTTAAAAAGGCAGGGCAACTATTTAAACTTTCCCCACTATAACGTATGAGCAAAACAACTGATAAGGGGATCAAATATAGAAGTGTCAATATGTGTCCTAATTAACAGGATCATCAAGTACTATAATGTAAAGTGTGCCTATAATAGCAAAAGATCTAGTCAGATTTCTCAAGACACTCTATTGTCCTTTATTTGTATTGTATAATAGTGCCCTGTACTAAACTGTCAAAAAACACTTGGAACCGTGTCACAGCCTAGACTATACAACCAACATAAGTATGTTACTGAGAAGACATTATGTCTAAAGTTGTGTAAACAACCGTAATCATACCTTGTGACATCTTAACGCTAGGCACAGAGGATCAGCACACACACCACCTTTCCCTCGACGCGTTTCCCCGTGTGAACGGCTTAGTCAGGAGGCGTGGCCAATGGACGTAAAAATGCCCCTTATGTATCAACCCTAATTGTGTCTTAATAGAGAGCAGCTGTAAACGACGTCGCTGCTCCATGATGCCGCTGCCCAGCAACCACACAACGCCGTCGCGCACCGGAAGTGACGCGGGGAGGATCATCGTCATTCCCTCCGTCACCCCAGCAACAACAACGACGCCGACGGAGGCCGGGGAGCCGCAGCGCATGTGAGCCCGACGTCAGCTGCAAGGGGGAGGTACAGAATGTATAAACTGCCCCATTACATGTAATGAACCAAAAAATCCCCGGACACATAATAGAGAGGGCAGCAGGAGTAAAAGAGAGTATATAACTACAAAATTATAAATGTAACCAGGTTACAATGACAATAGCAGGCTAATGCAGAATACATACATATGCTTTTCTATAAGAGCGGTCAGTTGTAAACAACACCCACTACAATATTACATTGTTAACAGTTTTGTATCCTGCACTCTGCCGATATCCTATGTAATATTGCAATAGCTGACTGTTATCTTTTTGAACCGTTGTCCTTTCAGATTTGTTCCTGTCTTTTATATCTACTAAATAAAGAATTATAAAAAAAAACTCATCCCTATTCTTGATCAACTTGTAAAATTTGTATACTTTCAGTCTTGTTTATAGAATCTGTGGCTGGTTTTATCAGAACGCTGTTTACATGGGATTTGGGCTTTTAGCAATGCTCAAATCAGGCTGTGGAGAAAGCCAATTGAAGAATCATATTGGTGAAGCTAATCTACATACATAATTCAGAAAATGAACATATACTTTGAGGGGAAAGAGAAAGGAGGGAGGGCAGAGGAAGTCTGAGACCACCTCCTGTTAACACCATAAAATTAATATACTTGATTTCTGTAAATGGATCTGCATCCTTCAGTTTATCACTAATGGTACCTTTACACGCCGCGACGGCAGGCTGGATACATCCCGCTACAGGCTACAAATGTAGCTTGTAGCGCCAATGTAGCCCGTCGTAGCGGCGTCTGAAGACGTGACGCTACAGCCGGCAACAGATACATCTGTTTCCTAGGTCTGCTCGAAAACTGATGGCTACAAAGCCGATTGTAGCGAGCTGTATCGGCGTGTAAAGAGGCAACGGAAGGGAACTCTGGACACCCGGGGCTGTAGCTGCAATGTAGCTAAGGCGTGTCCCAGGCTCCGGGTTACCACGCCCCATCCCTGATCATTGGAGGAAGCTCCTGCATGACGATTGGTAGTCGCTGCCTAGGGCGGCATATTTAAGGAGCTGACCAGTCACACTACACAATCGCTCGAGCGTGCTGTATTTCTCAGCCTCCTGCGATGCCTGGCCAATCATGATGATATTGCGCTGTCCTATCAGCGTACGGACGGCTCGTAATCCACGATTGTGGCACGCCTATGTGCTGTCCCTGCTGTACCAGGTCCGCCCATAGTAGCTTATTGTAGCGCTGTGTAAACGTGGTACGCTAAGCTACAGCTGGCTACTTGACACACCCGGCGATGTAGCTAGCTACAGATGTAGCATGGCGTAGCGCACCTTATGGCGGCGTGTAAAGAGGGTGCGTTGACCGTTTGTAGCCGTTTGAGCGTGCTCGTGCACGTGAAGTAGCGGGATGTATCCAGCCTGCCGTCGCGGCGTGTAAAGGTACCATAACCCAGGCTTGTAACATTGGTTTCCTTCACAATGTAAAATTGTGAAAATAATCAGTTACTATATAAAGTAAACATTTTGAAAATACATTTTTTTTTTACATTTCAATATTGTTTTTGTTTGTCAAATTCACCTTTAAAGACTTAACTTATTGCATTTATTTCTTTCAAACAGAAGTCCACCATGAAAGAATTGGGTGACCAATCCACATTCCATTCCTTAAATATATGCATCGCCTCTTCTACGCTAATGCTATTCTCTTGTTGGACCACAAAAGCACCAACAACCATATAACATACATTTGTTCGTGCGCAAAGAAAAAAAAGCGGAAGTGCAGATTTTGTTGTTCTATAGGTAGCATCTAAGAGCGTGATGCTGTTACCATATTTTACTAGCAATTTCTTTTGCCAGTCTGACTGGTGACAAAGCAGGAAGTTAGCTGTTATCTTGCCTTCCTCATTAAAGGCCCCATCACACACTACGATGTCCCAGCGATCCCACCAATGATCGGGATCGCTGGGACATTGTTATCTGATCACTGGTGAGCTGTCACACAGGCAGACTCACCAGCAATCCGTACCAGCAAGAACACTGGTAACCAGGGTAAACAACGGGTAACTAAGCAGAGTGCGGTGCTTATTTACCATGGTTACCAGCTCCCAGCACTTGCTGTGCGGCGCTGGGAGCTCGTTCTTCGTTGATCTCCCGCTGTCACATGAGCCGATGCTGGCCGTCCAGCGGGAGACCAATGATAAATTTATGGTCCAGGTAATTTCTTAACGACCAATGATGAACGACCTCATCGTTGGGCGTTGGGAAATGTCACACGCCAAACCGGTGACATTGCAACAAATATCGTTAACTGTACTGTGTAACGGGGTCTTAACACTATGAGAACGACAAAACAAGTTGCATTTGGGATTGTCTTCTTTCCACTGGTAGAACTGTGCTCTGGGTCAATAACAGAACATCTTCCTTCCTTTGTGGACTGTCTCATTATGTTATCAATGTCTTTCATGGTAGGGAAAAATCTTCTTCTTGAATTGATTGGACATTCCTGTCCCAGAAACAGATCATGGCTGAAAATGATCTAATATGTTTTTAATGGTTCACTTCTTCGTGACATCACTTTTAAATAATTCAGTTTTCTTAGCAATGACTCTTGAATCCACTTTTTCTCTTCTACAAGCAATCTAAACAAGAAAGAGAAAAAGTTATCAATTGTGTCTGTATATATGTATTATATATATGAATCCCATAAATGATGACTAACATAAGATATGTCAAGCATTTGCTCTCCACGCCCCTAAGGGGATATATTGTTAATGATGATACTGAGCAATGTACTAATATGTTTACATCTGCAGCCTAGCTATAACACACTGTTTAAAGTTAATCAACTCTTGAGATTTTTTCTATCTTAAATCTTAAACATAAAGTCTACAAAATTATCAGTATTAAATTTAATACTTTAAAGTCTTCAAAAATGTAACTTTTATTGTAAAATATTATAGAAGATAACTACATATAAAAGCAAGAGTGTAAGCATTAGAATTTGGCCAACATTAATCAAATATTACAATTTTAACATGTCTTGACAAGTAGCATGGCCGAGTGCATACCTCTCTATATCTTTGAAACGGTAGAAGATTGGTGTTCACACCTTTATGCCCCATGTCAGAATTCTTACTCCATTCAGGGACTGGAGTGTGATTTATTTTGGAGAAATGCAAGAGATCATCATGAATCAGGACGTCTTTCACAGCCTGTTTTAATGCAATCATTCAATGTTTGGTTCAATTTTCCTATCAGTGGCAAGTTAAAATAAGAATGTGCTCATATCAGGCATACTTTATAAAGAAAAAAAAATATCACTGATTTAAAAATAGCCAAAGAATAATAACCATAGAAAAATCGTATGTGTAAGGAATAAGGGGTATTCTGGCCTATTCCTACAGTAGCCATTTTCCAGCTGTCACCATATTTTTCCCCACTCCAAGGAGAGAGCCCGCTCCTTTTGCCTGAGGCTTCATTAAGCTCCTGGGTCTGTTAATTAACCGAAGAAAATTATCTTCCTGGACAATTGTTGCCACACAATAAAGGCTCCCTACCAGTTATAGAAAAGGAAGAACTCCCCATGACTCTGCAGAAAGAGATGATAACTCGTTCCCTCTGCTTGGGGACTTCAAAAGAAGCTTCACCCACAGCACAGACACACCGGTGTCAAGGAAAGAAGTCCTAATATTTAATTACACATCACTCCCCTGAATATGACAATCATAAATCTGACACCTCGAGATGTATGGGACCATAACACATGTTTCTGCATAATTGCGACCTTCCTAAGTACCCCAAACTTAATATTGGCTGGTGGGATGACTGCAAAGCGGTTGTGTGTCCTACCATTGGAAAGCTAAAATTATAACCAAAAATATGAGCGCATAATCGTCCACTTACAGAATAAGAATGCCAGACCTCCACTGGATTTTGTATTACGTTGAGAAGGACCCCCCCATTACATCGTGTGGCAGGGTATAACCCAAAAGAACCAGAGGCTCCACATTGCCTCTTATGACCACCAGCATCAAGGATTGCTTTGTCTGTAATTCTGTGTGTATCCCATTAATCTTTTATTAGCATAGCTAATATTGTGTAATATCTTTATAATACCTGTACATAAATATTAATAAGGTAGTGTGCTCCTACAGCAACTAAATATATAAATTTAATCTTGGGTTGCTATTTATCTCGATCACAAGTTCCAACGTCTGTGTGCTCATTTAATGTTAACGCTACCTGGGTTGGTTTCTGTCCTAATATATGCCTGTTCACGGACCGGACTTATATTAAATGAGAAACGTGTGGCAGCAATTAGTGTTTCGTTTATTCACGACCTCTATCAGTGACAGGGTGGCGGTTATTATATGTGCTTCTGGCCAGGGACTGCAAGGCATATACCACACTCACTGTCTTAATAAACCAGCACTGACAGGGCAGCTGAGATCCTTCTTTTATCCTCAGGCATTTCCCTGACTGGCCTGAGCATAGAGGAAGCGCTATAGAGCTGTCAGGTTCGGTGGAAAATTTGTCACAGTATGCACTGGCACTTGTTCCAAAACATAGATACAAAAATGTACAAACCCCCCCAAAAAATTAATCACATGGCTATATAGGTTTATCTAAAAATTAGTTTAATCTCGAGAAATCTGTTTTTGATAATAGCAATATTCACACAGGTGAATTTGTGTGCTGCTTGCATCCTTGGTGTGAACAATAAAGTCTATGAACTGCATAGTCGACAGATTTGGTATAACCCTAATATCTTTCATTAACAGCGCTGGATTGGCATCAAGTAAAACATTGTATTTTAGTGAAACCAGCGCATACGTACATATGTAGTCAATACCAGGACATGAGATATTTCCATGCCATATTGATCTTCTCTAAACACAATACACAGATAACAATTACCTGTGGTTTCATTGCCGAAGGATTGTAGGCCTAAGGCTAGGTTTACACTAGCTTACGGCCACATTTGAGAGCACGAGCTGTGACATGATAATGACACTGTGCTGAGAGAGTGACCAAGTGTCATGTGCATGTGATCTGATCCTGTAATCTGTTTACAGGTGTGGAGAAGAGGGTGAGATTAATCTCACCACCTCCTGCATTACCGGCATCTGCGTATATATCGCTGCACTCGTATATCATCCAAGTGCAGTGCGATGTTTCACAAACTCTCATCGATTTGTATGGGTGTGAGTGATGTGAGGATCACTGCCAAAGGCACCATGCTGCGACTTTTGTTCCTAGGAACTATTTTGGCTGAGGAAAAAAATAGACGATGGACACTTCCTTGTTTACCAATGGCGCGAGTGCAATCCGATCTATAAGAATGCACTAATCCATTGCAAACGTAAGATATACACATATTATAAACTCTTTGTACAATAAAAATCATGACAAAATAAAATTACCTGTCCATCTACAACATGATTTTCATGGTCTGAATGCTGCGGAAACATAATTACATAGCTGTGGTCCAAAGTTCCCACTTTCTCCAAAGCATCTCATATTTTCTTTGATGCTGCACTCATGAGCCACTTGGTTTTTATGTCGATCTAAAAACAAAATATAAAAAGGAAATACATTTTTAAAATCTTTTGGGGTAACAAGTTTAATCTTAACCCCTTCAACCCCCAGCCTGTTTTCATCTTAATGATCATGCAATGATGACAGTTCTGACCAGTGTCACTTTATGAAGTTACTAGCTGTGAGCCCGATGCGAATGCATCGGGATTCTAGAACGTGCATTAATTTGATTATAGTAGTTATAGCTGTTAGCCTGATGCAAATGCATCGGGTGTCTAGAATATGTTTATTGTTTTTTTAAAGATTTTTAAATAATAATCCAATTATTCCAATGACATCTTTACACCAACTACATATATTTGTATTGTTGATATCATTTAAGGAAAATTGAACTATTATGTTGTAAGGGTTTTAGAACACAAAGTAGCAATACTTCTTAATGCGTCAATCGTTAGAATTGATGAATTAATAGTAGTAATGTGTGTATCAGCCAGTTTGTGTCAGCCCACCAATCGCGTCAAGATGCCCTTACGCCTGGTGAGTCCCTACTCTAACTAAATCCGAATTGATATTATTTATATATGTTTTATGGCTGGATTTTTCTTAGATTTTTTGAGGATTATGTTGTAAATAAATAAATTTTATAAATTGATACAGAAGGAGTTACCAACTACAGACTTGCAGCAATGTCCATGCAATTACTAAAAAACTTGTAGTTAACCTGCGGTAAATGAAGTGAACGTGGCTTTGGCAGGTGCATAACATGCATCCACTAAGTAAGCACAGGTGACTGTAGTTGATGTGGATGACACTGCCGCAACTATGTTGTCTGCACAAACCGCAAGTGAAGTACAAATTGCATACATGCAGTCATGAAAATTACAGCAAGTATGTTGTCGGTGAGTCCTTCATGATCAATTATTATCATTTAGTATATTCCTCAATAATGTGAAAAAAATCTAAGAAAAATGGTATGGTAGAATATAATGAATAATTTATTTTTGGCCCTATCTATCTAAACATGTGTAACACACCTTGCTAATGAGATGTGTGTGAACAGCCATCCCCACCCGTCTCTTAGCTGTTCACAAAAACCTCTCCCTGTAAAGAATGAGAATGAAATCTCTCAGCACGTATAGTGCTGGAGCTTTAAATAGTGGTTTCTATCACCCAGTGTAGAAATGTGGATGATACACATCTCTCATATTATCTTAAATGTGTGTTCACAAAAATATAGTAGAAATCTGTATATAAAATAATAAAATTTGAAAGACTAAATTTTTTTTTTTTTTTTTAAAGATAAATAAACGGGAGAATACTCATAGGGAAAAGTTCAGTGCAAAACATTCTTGTAGACAATATTTTTGGTAAATACTTTGTCACTGTTAGGCAGCAATTTGCCTTGGATTGGAGTGTCCACCACTTTCACTTTTACATTGGATCGTCTTTTCACTCTTGAAAAAACCACATACAATTGTCCATGTCCAAAAACAGGTTCAGGCAAAAAAATCCCTGCTTTGTCAAGTGTTTGTCCTTGGGATTTGTTGATTGTCATGGCAAAAGCTGGCTTCAGAGGAAATTGCCGACGTCTTAACTTAAAAGGCAAGCCAGTTTCTGATGGGCACAAATCAATCCTGGGAATGAAAACCACATTTCCTCCAGCAGACCCAGTAATGACTTTCGCTCGAATCATGTTGTCAAACAAACCGGTGACAATTAAGCGAGTCCCATTGCAAAGACCTTTTCTGCTGTTGAAGTTCCTCAAAAGCATGACAATGGTGCCGATTTTTAATTTCAGACGATGAGATGGCATTCCCGTGGGTGTAAGTGAATTTAAAAACTCAACAGGGTATTGCTCTGGGTCCTCTGTCTCGTCCGGATCAATGGAATCATCACTAATGTATTCTGTGTACTCTCCAACAATGCAATCCATGACCTTAGAGTTGACCTGATCCACATCGTCATTTTTTGGGCAAAGAATAGCATGTGATGCTGCAGTATTAATGCTTTCATTGTCATTGACATCAATTACAATGTTTTTTACCAAAAATGTCAAATATTAGTGAGCCTGTGCAAATCATATCTTGAGGGATTTCAATAACATCATCTCCAAGGTTATAATAATTGGTCAATTGTCCATTTCCCAGTTGAAGTAACCAACTGCTGTATCCTGGATCAATAGAGCGCATGTTGTCAAGTAGTGGCAATTGAATGAAAAGCTTCCATTGTCGGGAATATTTAATGCAGCTCTCTACGATATCAGTTCGTGTTCCCTTTTGGTTTCTGGTCGAGCGCCTGATCCCGTCGGTCACGGGTTTTATGATCCCTCTTTCGCCACAATTGGCACTCCTACATATTGGCCTGGAGTTATATCCCCCCATTATATGGAGGACCCTGACTTATATCCTGGTGGCTGCCAGGCTGGCTTTGCCGTCCGACTGGAGTGCGCAGACCCCACCTAATTTATCGGAAGTGGTGAACAGGGTAAACTCTATTTTTGCTCACGAATATTACCTGGAGCAAAACCTACCAACTAGAAAACAGACTTTGGATGCATGGCACATGTGGGCTTCGCACACTCTTGCTACACCAATCCCTTCTTAATACCAAATGTAAGGTGTACTATAGAGCATGTTGTAGCCATGGTGTAGACTCGGTACCTTTAAGTTTAATTTTAGTCTGAATATGGGTTTAGACTCAAGTATAAGCCCAGAAACAGATCCAGAATGCAGGAACTGTCTGAATGCTATATGTTCATTGCCTTATCTCAGAAAGTGTCAAATGTGAATGTGTGATTCCCCCTGGGGGACTTTCCCCCCCCCCCTTTTACCTCCTCTCCCCTTCTTACAGCCCTCTTGACCCTTGTTTTATACATGGACTCCTTATAGTATATTACTGATGTCTTGTTTGATTTGTATGAAAACTTTGTTCAATAAACATTTGTTGTTTAAAAAAAAAAAAAAAAAATACCTTAATGCGTATGGAGGATCTCACGGCCTACATGCATGACTCCTACACGAAATTCTGGTGCATATGGGCTGCCTGGATGGACTTTCAGCAAACAGACGATTACAAAATTCTATTAGGAGGTGTGTAACCGTTTGCAGGATCATACGTCGATGACAGGCTTCACATTGGAGTCATGCGGATGCCGGTCTCTCTCCCCCCCCCTATTCTCCTTCTCTCCTCCTCCCCCCCCCTTTTTTTTCTTTCGCCCTCTCCACCCTTTCTTTTCCCCCTCCACACTATTCTCCTCGTGCTCTTTATCCTTCTCCTCTGTCATTTCTTTCTCTCCTCCTCTTTTCTGTCCTATGTCTCAAAAAGTGGGACTTCACAATATTAGACCATATCTTAAAAAAGATCTTTTAGTGGAGCCGTTGGCTCTTCAGATTTTCAATATCACAAACAGCTGTATCATCGGTCTTCTGAATATGGTGAAACTGAACATGTCGTTAACCGAATTAGAACCTAAAAAAAAACTGGACTCTAGGTCCAATGGATCCTAAACTATATCAACCTAAATAAACCAAAAATCCCAACCACCACTATTGAAGAGAATGGGACTAAGGTAAAGGATCCAAACAGAGAGAATCATATGCAGTGTGCAAGAAATTTTTATTTTGAAATTTATATCAATATTACACCATATAGTGACAAACAAGATTGGCAGATGTAAACAGAGGAATGAAATTCAAACAATGGTGTGCGGCTGATGCGTACATTAGGTGTTTAAAAAGGCAGGGCAACTATTTAAACTTTCCCCACTATAACGTATGCGCAAAACAACTGATAAGGGGATCAAATATAGAAGTGTCAATATGTGTCCTAATTAACAGGATCATCAGATACTATAATGTAAAGTGTGCCTATAATAGCAAAAGATCTAGGCACATTTCTCAAGACACTCTATTGTCCTTTATTTGTATTGTATAATAGTGCCCTGTACTAAACTGTCAAAAAACACTTGGAACCGTATCACAGCCTAGACTATACAACCAACATAAGTATGTTACTGAGAAGACATTATGTCTAAAGTTGTGTAAACAACCGTAATCATACCTTGTGACATTTTAACGCTAGGCACAGAGGATCAGCACACACACCACCTTACCCTCGACGCGTTTTCTCGTGTGAACGGCTTCGTCAGGAGGCGTGGCCAATGGACGTAAAAATGCCCCTTATGTATCAACCCTAATTGTGTCTTAATAGAGAGCAGCTGTAAGCGACGTCGCTGCTCCATGATGCCGCTGCCCAGCAACCGCAGAACGCCGTCGCGCACCGGAAGTGACGCGGGGAGGATCATCGTAATCCCCTCCGTCACCCCAGCAACAATAACGACGCCGACGCATCTTTCAGTTTATCACTAACCCAGGCTTGTAACATTGGTTTCCTTCACAATGTAAAATTGTGAAAATAATCAGTTACTATATAAAGTAAACATTTTGAAAATACATTTTTTTTTTACATTTCAATATTGTTTTTGTTTGTCATATTCACCTTTAAAGACTTAACTTATTGCATTTATTTCTTCCAAACAGAAGTCCACCATGAAAGAATTGGGTGACCAATCCACATTCCATTCCTTAAATATATGCATCGCCTCTTCTACGCTAATGCTATTCTCTTGTTGGACCACAAAAGCACCAACAACCATATAACATACATTTGTTCGTGCGCAAAGAAAAAAAAGCGGAAGTGCAGATTTTGTTGTTCTATAGGTAGCATCTAAGAGCGTGATGCTGTTACCATATCTTACTAGCAATTTCTTTTGCCAGTCTGACTGGTAACAAAGCAGGAAGTTAGCTGTTATCTTGCCTTCCTCATTAAAGGCCCCATCACACACTGCGATGTCCCAGCGATCCCACCAATGATCGGGATCGCTGGGACATTGTTATCTGATCACTGGTGAGCTGTCACACAGGCAGACTCACCAGCAATCCGTACCAGCAAGAACACTGGTAACCAGGGTAAACAACGGGTAACTAAGCAGAGTGCGGTGCTTATTTACCATGGTTACCAGCTCCCAGCACTTGCTGTGCGGCGCTGGGAGCTCGTTCATCGTTGATCTCCCGCTGTCACATGAGCCGATGCTGGCCGTCCAGCGGGAGACCAATGATAAATTTATGGTCCAGGTAATTTCTTAACGACCAATGATGAACGACCTCATCGTTGGGCGTTGGGAAATGTCACACGCCAAACCGGTGACATTGCAACAAATATCGTTAACTGTACTGTGTAACGGGGTCTTAACACTATGAGAACGACAAAACAAGTTGCATTTGGGATTGTCTTCTTTCCACTGGTAGAACTGTGCTCTGGGTCAATAACAGAACTTCTTCCTTCCTTGGTGGACTGTCTCATTATGTTATCAATGTCTTTCATGGTAGGGAAAAATCTTCTTCTTGAATTGATTGGACATTCCTGTCCCAGAAACAGATCATGGCTGAAAATGATCTAGTATGTTTTTAATGTCTCACTTCTTCATGACATCACTTTTAAATAATTTAGTTATCTTAGCAATGACTCTTGAATCCACTTTTTCTCTTCTACAAGCAATCTAAACAAGAAAGAGAAAAAGTTATCAATTGTGTCTGTATATATGTATTATATATATGAATCCCATAAATGATGACTAACATAAGATATCTCAAGCATTTGCTCTCCATGCCCCTAAGGGGATATATTGTTAATGATGATACTGAGCAATGTACTAATATGTTTACATCTGCAGCCTAGCTATAACACACTGTTTAAAGTTAATCAACTCTTGAGATTTTTCTATCTTAAATCTTAAACATAAAGTCTACAAAATTATCAGTATTAAATTTAATACTTTAAAGTCTTCAAAAATGTACCTTTTATTGTAAAATATTATAGAAGATAACTACATATAAAAGCAAGAGTGTAAGCATTAGAATTTGGCCAACATTAATCAAATATTACAATTTTAACATGTCTTGACAAGTAGCGTGGCCGAGTGCATACCTCTCTATATCTTTGAAACGGTAGAAGATTGGTGTTCACACCTTTATGCCCCATGTCAGAATTCTTACTCCATTCAGGGACTGGAGTGTGATTTATTTTGGAGAAATGCAAGAGATCATCATGAATCAGGACGTCTTTCACAGCCTGTTTTAATGCAATCATTCAATGTTTGGTTCAATTTTCCTATCAGTGGCAAGTTAAAATAAGAATGTGCTCATATCAGGCATACTTTATAAAGAAAAAAAAATATCACTGATTTAAAAATAGCCAAAGAATAATAACCATAGAAAAATCGTATGTGTAAGGAATAAGGGGTATTCTGGCCTATTCCTACAGTAGCCATTTTCCAGCTGTCACCATATTTTTCCCTACTCCAAGGAGAGAGCCCGCTCCTTTTGCCTGAGGCTTCATTAAGCTCCTGGGTCTGTTAATTAACCGAAGAAAATTATCTTCCTGGACAATTGTTGCCACACAATAAAGGCTCCCTACCAGTTATAGAAAAGGAAGAACTCCCCATGACTCTGCAGAAAGAGATGACAACTCGTTCCCTCTGCTTGGGGACTTCAAAAGAAGCTTCACCCACAGCACAGACACACCGGTGTCAAGGAAAGAAGTCCTAATATTTAATTACACATCACTCCCCTGAATATGACAATCATAAATCTGACACCTCGAGATGTATGAGACCATAACACATATTTCTGCATAATTGTGACCTTCCTAAGTACCCCAAACTTAATATTGGCTGGTGGGATGACCGCAAAGCAGTTGTGTGTCCTACCATTGGAAAGCTAAAATTATAACCAAAAATATGAGCGCATAATCGTCCACTTACAGAATAAGAATGCCAGACCTCCACTGGATTTTTGTATTACGTTGAGAAGGACCCCCCCATTACATCGTGTGGCAGGGTATAACCAAGAGAACCAGGAGGCTCCACATTGCCTTCTTATGACCACCAGCATCAAGGATTGCTTTTGTCTGTAATTCTGTGTGTATCCCATTAATCTTTTATTAGCATAGCTAATATGTGTAATATCTTTATAATACCTGTACATAAATATTAATAAGGTAGTGTGCTCCTACAGCAACTAAATATATAAATTTAATCTTGGGTTGCTATTTATCTCGATCACAAGTTCCAACGTCTGTGTGCTCATTTAATGTTAACGCTACCTGGGTTGGTTTCTGTCCTAATATATGCCTGTTCACGGACCGGACTTATATTAAATGAGAAACGTGTGGCAGCAATTAGTGTTTCGTTTATTCACGACCTCTATCAGTGACAGGGTGGCGGTTATTATATGTGCTTCTGGCCAGGGACTGCAAGGCATATACCACACTCACTGTCTTAATAAACCAGCACTGACAGGGCAGCTGAGATCCTTCTTTTATCCTCAGGCATTTCCCTGACTGGCCTGAGCATAGAGGAAGCGCTATAGAGCTGTCAGGTTCGGTGGAAAATTTGTCACAGTATGCACTGGCACTTGTTCCAAAACATAGATACAAAAATGTACAAACCCCCCAAAAATTAATCACATGGCTATATAGGTTTATCTAAAAATTAGTTTAATCTCGAGAAATCTGTTTTTGATAATAGCAATATTCACACAGGTGAATTTGTGTGCTGCTTGCATCCTTGGTGTGAACAATAAAGTCTATGAACTGCATAGTCGACAGATTTGGTATAACCCTAATACCTTTCATTAACAGCGCTGGATTGGTCTCAAGTAAAACATTGTATTTTAGTGAAAGCAGCGCATACGTACATATGTAGTCAATACCAGGGACATGAGATATTTCCATGCCATATTGATCTTCTCTAAACACAATACACAGATAACAATTACCTGTGGTTTCATTGCCGAAGGATTGTAGGCCTAAGGCTAGGTTTACACTAGCATACGGCCTCATTTGAGAGCATGAGCTGTGACATGATAATGACACTGTGCTGAGAGAGTGACCAAGTGTCATGTGCCTGTGATCTGATCCTGTAATCTGTTTATAGGTGTGGAGAAGAGGGTGAGATTAATCTCACCACCTCCTGCATTACCGGCATCTGCGTATATAGCGCTGCACTCGTATATCATCCAAGTGCAGTGCGATGTTTCACAAACTCTCATCGATTTGTATGGGTGTGAGTGATGTGAGGATCACTGCCAAAGGCACCATGCTGCAACTTTTGTTCCTAGGAACTATTTTGGCTGAGGAAAAAATAGACGATGGACACTTCCTTGTTTACCAATGGCGCGAGTGCAATCCGATCTATAAGAATGCACTAATCCGTTGCAAACGTAAGTGGAACCAAGGCCTTATATAGATATACACATATTATAAACTCTTTGTACAATAAAAATCATGACAAAATAAAATTACCTGTCCACAAACACCATGGGTTTCATGGTCTGAATGCTGCGGAAACATAATTACATAGCTGTGGTCCAAAGTTCCCACTTTCTCCAAAGCATCTCATATTTTCTTTGATGCTGCACTCATGAGCCACTTGGTTTTTATGTCGATCTAAAAACAAAATATAACAAGGAAATACATTTTTTAAATCTTTTGGGGTAACAAGTTTAATCTTAACCCCTTTCAACCCCCAGCCTGTTTTCATCTTAATGACCATGCAATGATGACAGTTCTGACCAGTGTCACTTTATGAAGTTATAACTCTGGAGCTTCACCGGATCCCAGTGATTGAGATTCTTTTTTCGGGACATGTTGGACTTCATGTCCAACACACAGAGAACACAAATTGAAAAACATTAAATTTTTATACCGTTATACCAGAGAGTTCTGTCACACACATACTGAGGCTACTTTCAGATTTGTGTTTTAGAACGCTGCGTATACGGAAAGGCATGCCAAAACGCATGTGAACGCTTGCATACGCAGCTTATTTCATCTGCAGAAGCGTGCGCAAATCTTTAAAAAAAAATGCTGCATATGCGTTTTTCTTGCGCATGTATTCAGTATTTCCGGGAGCATTTTCTTGGATTTTCTCGGATTTTCCTGACAAATCACATCCAAAGGACATGGCTTAAGGGAAATCTATAAATAGACTCTGCACAGATGAAATCCTCTTCTTTTGCTGCTGTATCCAGATGCAAGATGGATCTTGACATGGAGAGCTTCTATCGTAATCTGGATTTATCATTGAAAATGGCTTTTTCTTTTGCTGTGGCATGTGAACAAGATCGTCGAGAAGAAGACGTCGTCGTTGTTTCTGGCAACACCTCATTGTGGAAGTTCGAAAGAGCTGCGGAGCATTCCACTCATTGTACAGCGAACTTCGAGAGAACCCGCTGAAGCTCTATGATTACACCAGGATGTCCAAAGAGAGCTTCGATGAGTTGCTCCGACGTGTCTGAGGATCGATCATCAAGCAGGACACACAGCTACATTGAGCTATTCCCGCTGAGGAATGGCTGTTGGTGACCCTCCGGTACATTTATTTTTCAAAACAAATACATGTCACTATGATGTACTTGTTACATTTCAAAACGTTTTTATTGAAATTTTTTTCTCTTGGTAGGGGGTACAGAAGGGAAGAAGGTGAGGGAATAGCGTTAAATAAACAATACATTTGTAATACACAGGAAAACAATGATTGTAACTTCTGGGTATGAGATTATAATCTATGTATACAGATAAAAGAGTGGGATCTTTATGTGGGAGAGAAGTAAACATTTCTTGATGTCCATGAAATAGTATGTAGTTGTCCAGGAGTATAAGGGAAGGAGGGGGTGGGGAAGTAATACACTTAGGAGCACTCTAAGTGTAGGGTTAACTAGAATGTTCATATAGGATTGTGAAGATTTAATAAAGGCAAAGGGGATTAACTATGTACGTTCAGGTTGAAGAAGTTGAAGAAGAAAAACAATAATAAAATAAAGTAAATAAATAAAAATAAAAACAACTTGTAATGCCGGTTGGGAATTAGGTTGGGACATTCTGGTATGAAAACAAATGAGTAAATTAAGCAAAATGTAGGAGAGAGTATAAGCAATTATGCATACTGTAAGATGTAACGTTCCTAAGAATAGATAAGCACATATGGTTGATTCTGGGTTTGATATCCAATAGTATATGTGTGTGATGGGGAGTACAGAGTATTGTTCATTGTATTGGAGGGGCCTGGGTAATTAGGTTAGTAGGATACATTTTTAGCCAGGGTCCCCCATCTTTCAGAGTATTTCAGGAGTGAGTTATTCCGTAGAGCATGATTATATTCAAAAACACTGTGTGTCGAGATTCTTTCCACTACATCAGCAACAGTGGGTGGTTCTGGCGATCTCCAGCGTGAGGCTATTAAGGGCCTGTCACACGTGTCAATGTCGCCCGCGATATCGCTCATGCGTCACAAATTATTAATCGCCTGAGCGATGTGGAATTATCGCAGGTAAGATGTCACACGCGTCAATATGACCCAGCGATGCGGTGATGTCGCCATCTTGCGAGCGATTTTATTTAGTCGCTTGTACAATGTCAAAATAGAAAAAACGTCGCTGAGTTTAGTGTCACACGCAGCGATGCACAAGGTCTACTCAGCGATGAGCGACAGGTTTTACATCTGGCAGTGAAACCTGCGATCGGCGATCAGCAACAAGTCGCTAGTTGCATCGCTTGGTCACACGCTTCAATGTCGCTCCTGCGTCACTTTTACGTCGCTCGAGCGACTGAAAATCTGTGACGTATGAGCGACATTGACAGCGATATCGACGCGTGTGACATCCCTTTAAGGATTTTGGCTGTTGAGATAATGTGTGAAATGATGAATCTCAGTTTCAATGGGAAGGTGTCAATTCCCAGAGATAGCAAGACTAATCTAGGGGAAAGTGTAATTTTTTGACCAGTAGTCTTCTGTGTTAAAAGAGTTATGGTAGACCAAAAATGTTTAAGTTTTGGGCAAGACCAGAAAATGTGAGATAAGGACCCAATTGCTTGGCAATCCCTCCAACATTCTATTGAATTTGAGGGGTCTATGGAGTGTAATCTGGCCGGTGTCCAATACCAGCGCGCTATGATTTTGTACATAGTCTCTTGGAGTGTGATGCAAGTGGTATTGGCATAGATGGTTTTCAGGGCAATAGAAAGATCTTTTGTTTCTATTTGTATTTGAAGCTCATCTGCCCATGCAGCTATATACGATGGTTTTGATGGATCTAAGTCACCATTCAAGATTTTATAAAAATAGTTAGTCTTCCATCTTGTTTTTATATCAGGGACGTCGATAAGGTCCGATATATTTTGCGGGAGTGAGAGGGACAGCTTGTTTGCAGATAGGTAATTGTAGATTAACCTCCAAATGGTTCGATCATGCAGAGTGAGCGAATATTTGATTTGTAAAAGGTGAAAGGGGAGAAGGTCTCCATTTAAAAGTATATCTTTAATAAATTTTATCCCTTTGTTGGTCCAGTCATATGAGTTAAGGTTTGGGATGATGTAATCAAGGATTTGTAAGGGGAGTTTATTCGGAATAGTTAAGCGGTAGTATTTTATTGATTTTTTCATAAATAGTTTCCATGTTAAGATTGTGGACCTTAAAGTGGGATGTTTGGGGAGAGAGATAGAGGTCATAAGTAAGGAGGCAAATAATAATGAGTTTAGGTTTTTGTTGTTATTGAGGTCTTTTTCAATTGTTAACCACGAGTGGTTTGAATTTTCCAAGAACCATCCTTTGGAGAGAGAGAGAGTAGTTGCCTGTTGATAGTTGTGGAGGTTTGGAACCCCCAGACCCCCCCTTAGTTTGTGTTTCTCCAGTGATGTTTTAGCAATTCTGGGTTTTTTATCACCCCACACAAACCTCCACAGCTGGTTTTGTAATTTACTTAGCCAGAATTTCAGAATGTGGAGCGAAATCGTTCTCACTGCATACAGAAATTTTGGCAAGAGGAGCATCTTAAATGCCACAATTCTCCCCGTCCAGGAAAGCTCTATTTTAGAGAGATTGGAGTAGTCAGATTGGTAGGTTTTCATTAAGTTGGAAAGGTTAACATTGACAATTGAGGATAGTGGGTTACTTAGTTTAATACCTAGATAGTCTAAGTTACATGATGTCCAAGTGTAATCGAATTCTTTTTTCAAGTATTTCAGAAGGGTATTATCCATATTGAAGGTCAGAATTTGTGATTTGGCTCTATTTACCTTGTAAAGTGAAACACTGGCAAACTCATCAATAACTGAGGAAATATGTCTGAGGGATTTAAGAGGGTTAGAGATGGAAATGAGAATATCGTCTGCAAACAATGTTATTTTATGGTGTGAGTTGTTAAGTTGTATTCCTTTTATGTTTTGATTAATTCTAATCTGTTCTGCAAATGGCTCAATAAAAAGAGCAAATAATGTGGGAGAAAGGGGCACCCTTGCCTGGTTCCATTCAACAAGTAGAATTTGTTAGATAGTGCATTGTTGGAGTAAACTTTAGCAGACGGAGAGGAATACATAGGTTTAATAGCATTCAGTATATTGCCAGTAAATCCAAATTTGGTTAGGGTGGCGAACATAAATCTCCAGTGCACACGGTCGAAAGCCTTTTCGGCATCCAACGCCAGTAGTGCAGCTGGAGTCTTTGAATATTCTATCAAGTGAGTTAGATTTATGGCTTTCCTGGTGGCATCTGTGGTGTTGCGGCCGGTGATAAAACCTACTTGGTCTGTATGAATTAACTTGTCAATGATTTTTTGGATCCTGGTTGCTGTTGTTTTGGCCAATAGTTTAGTGTCACTGTTGATAAGTGAAATGGGCCTATAGTTTTTAACGTCGTCGGGACTACCTTTACCCTTTGGTATTAGAATTATGGTGGCTTCTAACATTTCCTGGGGAAGATATGCGTCTGTGGCATATTGGTTAGCTAATTTAGTGATAAATGGGGATAAAATGTCGCCAAATGTTTTGTAAAATTCATTTTGAAACCCGTCTGGGCCCGGGGATTTTTCATTTTTTAAATTGTTAATTACATTTTGGATTTCTGAGATTGTGTAGTGCAAATTAAGCATATCTAGGTCCTGCTTGTTGAGGGTTGGGAGTTGTGATTTTTCTAAGTATTTAGCTATGTCTTGGTCTGAAGGGTTGGGGTTTAGTGGGTCCGAATTTAAATTATACAAATTTGTATAAAATTCTGCAAACGCGTTGGCGATGTCCTTAGGATGTTTACAGTCATGACCCTTTGAATTTTTAACAGTAGTTATTCTGGATTTTAAGGAATATTGCTTGATTCTTGCAGCAAATTATCTGGTAGGTTTGTTGTCAGAGTGGTAAAACTTGTTTTTTGTTTTTTGTGTGAGGTTGTCATATTCAGAAGACAACAGTGATTTTAGTTTTACTCTTTGTTCTAAAATTTCGTCAAATAGTGATAGAGATGGGTCGTTAATTTGTAGGGATTCTAATTGGTGAATTTTATCAATGGTTTGCTGGGTGTTATTTCTGATAAGTTTCTTATGTCGGGCATTTAACTGGATTAATTTACCTCTTAAAACCGCCTTGAAGGCCATCCACAGAGTATAAATAGAGGTGGTGTTTGTATTATTTTCAGTAAGGTAGTTTCCTATGGTCTCCTCTAATTCCTTTTTGTAAGAGGGATGATTGAAAAGGTAGGCATTGTTCTTCCACATAAAATCCTGGTGCTCTTTAGAGCCCAGGGAGACATCAAAAAGGATAGGGGCATGGTCAGACCAGGTTCTTTGACCTATTGAGATTTTTGTGTGCTTCGGGAGTGAGAAGATGTTTGTTAGGACAAGGTCAATTCTGGCAAAGGATCTGTGTGCCTTGGAGAAGTGCGTATATTCAATTGATGATGTGTTCAAACACCTGAAAACATCATAGAGATCATGTTTCAGTAGCCAGGGATCAAGGTTTTGCGATAGTATACGTGATTTATTTGAAGAATCTATGGCTCCATTAGGTACTAGGTTGAAGTCCCCGAAAAGGATCAGGTCCCCTTTTTTGTGGGTGGTAATGATTCTCGTTATCTTGTTAAGAAAGGTAATCTGACCTGAGTTCGGAGCATAAATGTTGGCTAGGGTACATAATAAATTATTGAGTTTACATATAAGGATGATGTATCGTCCATTGGGGTCAGAAATTATTTCTATTTCTTCAAATGATACCGAGTTCTTTATGAGGAGAGCCACTCCCCATTTCTTTTTTTGGATGGAAGCGAAGAATTTGTGGGGATAATTTTTGTTATTAAGAGGTGAGGGATTTGAGGCTAAAAATTTTGTTTCTTGGATGCCAACAACATCCACCTTTTGTTCTTTAATTAGTTTCCACAATAGGTATCTACGTTGGGGCGAATTCAGGCCATTAGCATTTTGTGAAAGGAATTTAAGTGTCATATTTATTAGGGAGTTTAGGTCTAATAGTTCTTAGGATAAGTTTGGGGCGCGAGTATAAGGAGAATACAGACTGCATTACGGTTATAACGATACTTAGGACTTCAGATCGAAGAGTTCGGAAAGGAGCAAAGGGGATAAACATGTTTAGTTATTAATATTAAAATAACAATAGAAAATGCAAATATCTACAAGGATATCGAGAGAAGTTGGATGTCTTATAACTTCTCTTTGGGGCTAAAGTTTTAGCCTTGTCTACTAGTAACCCAATTGGTCTTATATGACCCAAGTCAAGTAGTGGAGATATTAAGTTCTTTGAGTTTTTTTATGCCATCTCCCATGTCGTATTTACTTATCAAACGAAAGCCATTAACATTTCCAACTCTTGTCGGGTTGAATCCCCAGTGATAGGGGATTTGATTTTGGCATAGGGTATTCGTGATTTTTCCCAGGGATTTTCTTTGTAGTAGGGTAGCTTTAGAGAGATCTGCAAAAACTCGGATCCTCTCAAAAGGCTTTGGTGGAGCTTTATGTTTTTTCAAGTAATAGGTGAACCTGTCTTTTGTGGGGAAAAAGTGAAATTTTGTTATTACATCCCGGGGGACGTCTGGTTTGAGAGAGGATGGTTTGGGGGAGTCTATGTGCTCTGACCAAGGTTTGGTCTAGATTAGAAAGGTCAGGTACCGCCTGTCTTACCATGTCTTTAATGAACAATTGTAACTGATCATTTTTGACAGATTCTGGGATGCCTCTGAACTTAAGGTTCAAACGTCTGTCCCTGTCATCAAGGTCAGTTAGTTTTTCTCTGATAGCTCTCATCTCTGTTTTGATCGAGGATTGATCCTTAATGATAGTTTTGTTTGTTTTAGTTAGTTGTGCGATTTCTGATTCGTTCTTTTCTGTTCTAGCCATAATGGACCCTATTGTACTTTCTAAAGAATCAAATCTCTTGTTCATGTCCTCTTTGAATGTGGAGAATAGAGAGATGAAAAAATCTTTATCTACGGGTCGGTCTGGAACATTAAATGTAGAGGTATTAGATTGGCTCTTGAGTGTGTCTGACTCCTGTCTCGGATTTTTTTTAATGGGACTCTGGTTGGGAGAATCATTGTTTTCTACTTCTGAGTCTATGTCTGAGGTTATACATTTGTCTTTGGAGCTAGAGTTGGAATCAAGTTCCTTTCTTTTATGGCTGATTGAGGTGTTGTCATGTAGAATGGGGTCATCTACGGATGGTTGCCAATCCTCAGACCAGGGATCACTTCTCTCAGGTTTATTTGGAGATCTTGATCTGTTTCTAATCTCCTGTTTGTTTTTTTCAGTGTATTGTTGGGGAGGGCTGTTTTTACCTGTGGCTTTAGATTTCCCCTTGAACTTGATATTTTGGTGGTAGTGGGGATAGTGCAAGGGATGGGCAAATATGTACTCCAAATGGGAGTCTAAGTAATTACTGATTAAAGTGAGAGTATTGGATCTTTTTAGACTAGCGGAGACAAAGTAATCTACTGTCTACTGGTCACTTGAGTTATCTCTCCAGTTTATAGCAGGATTAACCAAGAAATACGATAGGGAAGTGAGGTAAATGACAATCACAAATTGCTGCCAGAGCAGCGTAAGTATGTATGTAACGAGGTAACACTTGTGTATCTATATGATTATCAATGGATACAACAGGTATATGTTGTTTGTAAGTGTACCAGTGAGGTTGGATTAGAAGAAAATGGTTATTTGGAATTTAAATCCATAAGTATATGTAATTAGTGGTGAATCCAGGAGTGGATACACCGAGAATCAATGTTGGCCAGACACTGGAAGGCCTGGAAGGGAGGTCTATGAAACGGCTGGGAGGCGCCAGTCCCACGCTGGACCTGATACAAAGGGTCTGGGATTCATTGAAGAAGGTGAGAGGGATACAGGGACTAACCAAGTATACGCCCATATGGAATAACAATGGTCTCCCTGAGTTACAAAAAATTGGGAATATAAGAGAATGGGATGCCAAAGGAATAACTCCTATGGATCAAATTTTGGAAAATGGGAATATGAAGCCATTTCAACAGTTGCAGGGAGAATTTTTACTATCGGGCACGGAGTGGTATCATTATGAACAAGTTAAACATGCCATTAACTCCCAGAGGAATACACAAAATATGAAGGTGGAAGTGGACCTGGTCCTTGATTATGTCTGCCAGGAGGGGATTACCAGGGGGGTTATCTCGAGCACATACAGGGATCTTATGCACACATTTTTGCTTCGGTTTCCACTGAAGGCAAGGGATAAATGGGAGGCAGAGCTTGGGCATATTGAGAACGATGTATGGGAGACCATCTTGGAATATATTCCAAAGCTTTCTTTAAGTGAACCTGCAAGACTGTCACATATCTATGTAGTCCACAGGGTTTATAGATCACCACTACGACTGTATAAAATGGGGCTGAGGGAAACCTCTGCATGTCCTAGGTGTGGGAGTGACGGTGCGGGTATACTCCACATGATGTGGGAGTGCCCAGGTTGGCCACATTCTGGTCTGGAGTATTGGATATGATTGGAGGGGCATACGGAGGTGTGGTTTCTGGAGATCCTGTTACATGCTTGTTGGGATATGTGGAGGAGATTCCAGTTGTGTCTAATATGAAAATAGCCATTGCAAGGTTATTCTACTGTGCTAGGAAATTAATTGCGCAACATTGGACTGGGACTGACCCTCCTACTAACGAGGAGTTTTCCAAAAGAGTGGAGTATATCATACAACTAGAAAGGGGCATCTATGAAAAGAGAGGGAAGCACTCCCTGCATGACATCATATGGGGACCATGGATTCAGTTTAAAGGATTGTGAGATCTGCTGTACGTTCTGAGGTGTGCGGGAGGGAGGATGAGCTGCTGACGTGGGAGGAAGCCAGATTATGGGAAAATAACATAGTTCCTTGCTGCATTGTTTGTGAAGGATATGGAGGGAGGTACTGCTGCCGAGGGATGGGGAGGGTGGGGGTGGGGTTCATATTAAAATGATTGTATTTATGCCATGCTGAATTGAAATTACTGACATGTGTTTACCAAAAGTTCAATAAAAAAGTATTTGATTTAAAAAAAATGTTGGCCAGACACTGGAGTACCACTCCTCAATACTGGAGTAATATGACAGAAAATGCAGTAAATATACTTATATTTGTACTTCGTTGGTAAGAAGATATGTAGATCCGTGTGCCTTCAGAGAGTGTTGTGAGCCCAGCGACTCAACTTACTAGAAGGGTCTCTGAAGGCTTGTTAAAGTCAGCAATAGTTCTCCAATATCAAAATGGTTGGTTTACTTCCAAAGGTGTCGTGAGCCCAATCGGCTCAACTTGCTTGAAGAGTGTCTGGAGTTCACTAAAAAGGAAGAATGGGGGGGGACGGACACTTGAAGAAAAAATAGGTGAACAGTCAAATTTTAGGAGAATTGATGGTTCAAAAAAGGCGTTTGTAGTGGAGTAGGTGAGTAGTAATGAGGCTACAATGAGCCAAAAAGAAAAATTACGCACGGAGTTACCTCTGCCGAGGAAGTGAGGTTGTATAACCTCAAAGTTCAACTAGCTAGCAAGAATGGTCATATTGCCTGTCATGGGACAGAGCAGCATTCAGCAACTGTCAGCTATATACAATGACAGTAGAGGCTATCAGTATGAAAATACACAGGCGGTTATTTCCACTTTCAGATGTATTTGGGAAGACAAGGATGATGCACACTTCCTGCTTTATACTTGAATGTAAAATCAGGAAAGTGGAGATTGCCAGAGGAGCAGCTAATAAGGGAGGTGGTGTTATTTAGAACAGTTTCAATTTCACAGAGGCTGCCCACCTCCCCCCTCTATAGTCTGTTGTATAAGACAAGCGTAAGATGGTCAATACTCTTCCTGTAAGAGCTCATGTGGTGGCTACAGTGCTTATAGAGGAAAATATGTAGGGTAGTGCAGCCAGCAGCTTGTAAGTGTCAATAAAGTGGCTTACAATCTCCTCACCTACTTCGCTCTCTCCATAAGGTTGAGAGCAAGTTCCCAGACCTTGTCTTAGCCCACTCACTCTGCCAGATCAGAATATCCCACACACTACACTGATGAGGGGCAGGTACCCCGAAACGCAGCGTCTGTAGTTTGGGGTTCTGATCTGGCACAAATCCCTTAGTTATATTAAAAGCTTGTAGGAAAGCGATTATGACTTTGAGGAAGCTGCTTAAATGTGGCACGGGAGTTTCTCAACTTCCTTAGTGAAGTGCAAATTTGCATATATGCATATATCTGAGAGGAGGGTAGTGGCTTACAATCTCCTCACCTACTTCGCTCTCTCCATAAGGTTGAGAGCAAGTTCCCAGACCTTGTCTTAGCCCACTCACTCTGCCAGATCAGAATATCCCACACACTACACTGATGAGGGGCAGGTACCCCGAAACGCAGCGTCTGTAGTTTGGGGTTCTGATCTGGCACAAATCCCTTAGTTATATTAAAAGCTTGTAGGAAAGCGATTATGACTTTGAGGAAGCTGCTTAAATGTGGCATGGGAGTTTCTCAACTTCCTTAGTGAAGTGCAAATTTGCATATATAATAAAGTTTGTGTTATTTAGACACACAAGGCTTAGTCCTGGAATAATAAGTGTTGTAGTCTTCACAGATTGAATAAAGGAGACAGGTGGGTGGGAGGTTAAGAATCAAGAAGAGCACACTGCGGTAATTAACCTTGCTTTGGCTCTCTCCTCCCTGAGTAGTGTTTGTTGTAATCAGCAGGGCAGCGAAGAACCTGCAGCTGTAGCTGGACTGAGCAGAGAGGGAAGATTTGCAGTGTGTAGTTTCTGAACACAGTCAAGAACTGTCTCCTTGATGAAGATTTGATAAGAAGGAGCAGAGAATCGCTGGCTGTTTACATATAAGGTTTGCAGTGGAGGAGATTAAAACTTCCCACTATGTCTCCAGCAGGCAGCAGCCTCCATACTCACAGTTTAAGAGAGGGATAAAGGCAGTCCAACGTTCCAAATGATGTACAGGTACCTTGTGGTGGTTTTTAGCAAATCCAAATCAGGAACAATCTTTCACAGTCTCCTGGGTGATTTCTTTCCTTCTCCTCCAGCAGTCCATGCTAGATGAGTGGGGACAGGCTGCAGCTGTAATGGTGGCTTCAGCTCCCACTGTTCAGATGAAGGAGAGCTCAATCCAGGGCAATCCTGGGATCTAGGCAACAGGGATCAGACCAGAGGGGTCCAGATGAGATCCTTGGGTCTTCTATTTGCAGTATTTGGGCAAATGATCCACTAAGGGGCCATTAACCCGTCTGATTAGGGTTATCAGCAGAGGAGCTCAATTAAGCTGCATCCATCCACCTCAGGCTCCAGGCCACGCCCTGATGTACTTGTTACAAAACAAATTCATTTACTTTATTTTCCCTTTCTTTTTGTCAGATTCCTGGTGACCACTGAGACGTTATCATCTCTGCATTTCCAGTTACGGATTGGAGTGTCGACGCTGTCTGGGATTGTTGAAGAGACCTGCCGTGCCATCTGTGAAGATCTTCAAGAAGAATTCCTCCCCCATCCAACGACTCAACTTTGGCTGGACAATGCTGCAAGATTCCAAGAGATTTGTCAATTTCTGAACTGCTTGGGGGACGAGGATGACAAACATATTTGGACCCTGAAGTCGGCTGGAAGCGAGTCCGAGTATTATAACTAGAAAAAATACTTTTTGATAGTACTGATGGCGATTGCGGACGCTGACTGTCGATTTGTCGCTGTGGACGTTGGCTGATAAGGACGAGGAAATGACTTGCAGAATTTCAAAAACTCAGACATGGGCCAACGTTTGTATGGGAACAATTTTAACTTTCCACCGCCACGAACCCTGCCGAACACTGAAGGACCACCGATACAGTGGAGTGTGCATTTAGGTTGCTGGCATCGAAATGGCGTATTTTAGGAGCTGCCATCAATCTGAAAACTGATGAGGTGGTGAAAGCGTGTGTTGTCTTGCACAATTACATCTAGGTGAGAGAACAACACCGCTTTGACTTCGATGAACCTTTGGCTACCAACTTGCAGGACTTCCAAGATCACTCTTCCAGGTCAACTGCTGAAGCCCAAATGCGGGACAATTTTGCCGCTTATTTTGTTTCGGACAACTATCCTCAAACTTATATTATTACTGGTTTTGTAAACATTTCATTTTGTTAAGTTGAGAAATCATAATTTTGGTGTTTAAATAAAGCTTCGGGCATGTGATATTACATCATCATACCTAATTTAGTAACATTAATGTTTTTTGTAGAATACATGAATAGTTGAATTGTTGTCACGTTTATTATTGTATTCCCTTCCTTTTTGGTGGATTAATAAAGTTTTGTACCAGCAATTCCACTTCCTCCCTCATCAAGAATATAGCAATATTGATGTGCATAATACTTTCATTTGATCAGTGTATTCCCTTTCTGTTTGTGGAGTAATAAAGCTTTGTGACTGGTATTCCACTTCCTATCTCTTCCCCAATAGCAATAGTAATGTTTGTAGACATTAAGTGATTTATTGTTATGCTATATTCTATATTGTCGTTATCTGGACAATTCTGTTTTGTTAATTCAAGTTACTATTGTTGTATCTAAAGGTTTCATATCCCTTCAACTCCTATTCTATTGGAGTTATGTTGTGATCCAGGATATGTATCGGACAAAAATTCCTTAGTCCAGGAACAATTTTTTAATCCAATGTCCAAAATTGGCTATCTATGGAGCTTGGATTTTTTTAAAACTTCCTCTGGATCAAAACTAGTATAGTGAAGTATGTTTACGTCAAGTAAATAAAATTGCTAAACTATACCTTTGTGTCATTGCTTTATTTCATCTGAGAGTGTAATCTAACCAATATTTACATTAAGCTTAAATTAACAAACAATTTTACCAATATGTGCCTACAGGTGTTCATTGGGGTCCTTTCATTACTATTGCCCAGGGCTTTCAAGCTCCATTCCCCTGGGCAATAGTAATCAAAGGAAATCAATGAACAAGTTAAATTGCATACATAGCATGCCTTATGGAATTGTAAACACCACCCAAAGAGACAAAGCATAAACCAAAATGTTATTCAAAAAATATACTTGTATTTAAAACAAAAAAGAAAAGTGCAAATAAATAAAAAAACTAATTATAAATGGGTGTAGGTGGTGGTTGTGGAAGATGGGCTGACATTGTGAACCTGTGGGGTGTGAAGATTGAAGAGTTGGATAATATCAAGGGAGGATATAATTATAGGTTTAAGGGGAAATAAATTGTAAAATCGAGTCCTGTACGGTCGGGTCCATTTCAGGCAGGGGACTGAAAACATTAGCAGACATATTAGGAGTAGATGGCAATGCAGTAGACGCAACATTGGGGGAAGGAGAGACGCTCTGACTACAAAAAAAGCTGGAAGGAACCTGAGAAGGTAGAGACACATTAGAAGGGAGAAACAGATTTGACGGAATAGAACCTACAGACAGTGGAGACAAATTAGAGAACAGAGACACATTAGGAGGGGACGGTGCTGGTGGTTGCTTGACCTTCTTTGGCCGACCAACTTTTCTTGCTGGCTGTCCTGTGGTCAACTGAGCGTGAGTCTCTGGCATGGCAAATTCTTTTTTCTTGCTTTTTTTGCCTTTTTTTACGCTTAGCTTTCACTAGCCGAATTGGAGTGCTGGTCTCTGGTCCCTCAGTGTGCTGGCGGGTGGATTGAACAGTACTTAGCAGTGATGACATTGTGGTACTCCCTCCATGATGCTGTTGTGCAGATGTTATCGTGCTTGTTGCTACATGTTAGTGGTCTGACATTGGTTGTCTGGTACTCGATCCAAAGTGCTGTTGTGGTGTCAACGGGAGCGTGGTTGTCGCTACATGATGCTGGTGTCTTGTACTAATCAGAGTAGAAGTTGCATGGGGTTGGTGTTCAGTCTTTTGTGGTGTGCTATTACCTTGATTCTGCAGGGCTGGCGCAGTCTGTAGTGCGGCATAGCTTGGCGCTTCAACAGCTGTGATGTCCATCAGTGGTATTGGAGGCAAGTGGGTTGTTGATGATGATAATGCAACTCCTTGACTTCTAATGACTGTTGAAGATGCTGTCTGCAATGGTAGTGTCTTTGTCTACTGATGCTGTACTGGGCCTGGTTGGCCTTGGCAAACTCAATTGCAGCTGTTGGTAATAGCCTGACTGCTGAGTCTTGTAGCTTTGTGACTGCTGTTGCTCTACGGCTTTTCTGTTGTAAATAGCCTGATAGGCATTTATCACATGCAGCTGGAGTTCCGTTGAAAGGTTATCCGTCACGCCACGCTCAATAGATGAAAAAAAATATTGTGCTGGTCTCTGAAACTCAACTTCCAGGCGATCAAGATGTCTGTTGATTTTGCTGAAAAGTGTGTTCACATTAGTGAACCCTTTATCAACTCGTTCACCAAGCGCATTCATCCCTTCCTGGAAGTTCGAGCTTAAGTGAATAAACTCGGGCATGACTGACCAATCCCAGTCCCCCTGTCGCTGGCGAGAAGTACCAACAAAACCAGTGGCAGAGGTCTGGGATAGGGGATAACCTGAAGTGCCGGCTACCTGAGCTCCAGCCTGCGATGCCTGCCAGGTTGCTCCCTCACTGGTGGTTGATTGGGACGTGCCTTCGGTGGCTGCTTGATGCGGGTCTAATCCAAGTGAGGCCGATGCTGGTTCGGCGGTGCTGCTCCAAGTGCTGCGGGGAATAAAAAAAAAAAATTTTACCAATTAAGCACTCCAACATCTCAATCTGTTAAAAGTAAAAAAGAGAATTTTTTTTACTTACCGTAAATTCTTTTTCTTCTAGCTCCTAATTGGGAGACCCAGACATTGGGTGTATAGCTTCCGCCTCGGAGGACACACAAAGTACTACACTTAAAACAAAAAGTGTAACTCCTCCCCTACTGCCTATACACCCCTCTAGGAGAAATCCCATCAGTTCGGTGCACAAGCAGGAAGGAGGATAAAACCCACACCAAGACCGAAAGGTCCGGTTATGAAATATCGGCCAACAGAGCCATAAAAGCGACATGTATAACGCCAGCCACTTAAACAGAAGAACAAAGCCCAAAAGGCAACAGGGTGGGTGCTGGGTCTCCCAATTAGGAGCTAGAAGAAAAATAATTTATGGTAAGTAAACAAAATTCTCTTTTTCTTTTTTGCTCCATTGGGAGACCCAGACATTGGGATGTCCAAAAGTGATCCCTGGATGGGAGAAGACCCAAAGCGTGGCAGTAACAATCATAGGTGAACGACCGCCGCCTGAAGGATCCGTCTGCCCACATTAGCGTCTGCAGAAGCATACTCATGAATTTGATAATGTTTCGTGAAGGTGTGTAGGCTGGACCAAGTGGCCGCCTGACACACCTGTTGAGCTGTAGCCTGGTGACGTAAAGCCCACGAGGCTCCGACAGCTCTTGTCGAATGCGCCTTAATCCCCGCAGGTAAGGGCGTTCCAGAGGAGAGATAGGCCTCTTGGATAGGAGCCTTGATCCACCGAGTCAAGGAAGACTTGAAGGCCGGCGATCCCTTTTTCTGGCCTGTCGTGAGAACGTACAAGGCGTCCGCGCGGCGAAAAGAAGCCATGCGGGAGACATAAATCCTGACAGCCCTGACCAGGTCCAAAGTATGCAGAGACTTCTCAGGATTAGGACAAAAAGACGGTAGGACAATGTCTTGATTCACGTGAAACGGAGAAAGCACCTTGGGTAAGAACTCTGCCACCGGTCGGAGCACCACTTTATCCTGGTGAATCACCAGGAATGGAGACTTGCAAGACAGGGCTGCCAGCTCTGAAACTCTCCGAAGAGAGGTAATGGCCACCAGAAAGGCAACTTTCTGTGAAAGTCTGGAGAGGGACATCTTCCTTAGAGGTTCGAAAGGTGGCTTCTGTAACGCCGCAAGGGCCAGGTTAAGGTCCCAGGGGTCTGTAGGGGGGAAAGATGTGACTTTCCCCTTGCACAAACGTCTTCACCTGAGGAAGGTTAGCCGGACGTTTGTTGAACAGCACAGAAAGTGCGGAGATTTGCCCCTTGAAGGAGCTGAGGGCCAAACCCTTATCTAATCCTGATTGAAGGAAGGCAAGAAGGGTTGGAAGAGAGAAAGGCCAAGAAGAACTTCCGTTTAGACAGCACCAGGAAAAGAAGATCTTCCAAACCCTGCGGTAAATCTTTGCCGACGCAGGTTTCCTGGCTTGTCTCATGGTGGCGGCGACTTCAGAAGAAAAGCCGCAAGATGTCAGCAACCAGTCTTCAAGGGCCACAAAGTCAGGCTGAGGGCCGCGGAATTGTGGTGGAAGAATGGACCTTGCGACAAGAGGTCTGGCCGGGTCAGGAGTTTCCACGGATCCCCCGCCGTGAGCTGTAATAGGTCCGGATACCAGGCCCTCCTGGGCCAGTCTGGGGCAATGAGCAGGGCTTGTCGACATTCTGCCCTGAGTTTCCGTAGAACTCTGGGCAACAGAGGCAATGGAGAGAAGATATAGGGAAGGCGAAACTGGGACCAGTCCTGGACCAGAGCGTCCGCCCCCACAGCCTGGCGGTCTCGGGAGCGAGACATGAAGACCGGAATCTTGTGGTTCAACCGAGAGGCCATCAACTCCACGTCCGGATTTCCCCACCTGTCGCAGATGTACTGAAACACGTCTGGGTGGAGTGCCCATTCGCCCGCGTCCATACCTTGCCGACTTAGGTAGTCGGCCTCCCAATTGTCCACCCCGGGGATGTGGACTGCCATAATGGACAAGTCGTTGTCCTCAACCCATTGCAGGATACGCTGGACTTCCGAGAAGGCTTGAGGGCTGCGAGTGCTTCCCTGGTGGTTGATGTAAGCGACCGCGGTCGCGTTGTCAAATTGTATCCGAATCTGATTCCCCGCCAGGAATCTATGAAAGGCCAGTAGAGCCAAGCAAATGGCCCGAATCTCCAGGACCAATGTCTGTAGGGTGGATTCCTGCTCCGCCCAGGTGCCCTGAGCCCTGTGGTGAAGAAACACGGCACCCCAACCCGAGAGACTGGCGTCCGTGGTCACAAGTAACCAAGAGGGGGGCAGAAAGCATCTGCCTCGTGACAGAGACCTGGGAAGTAGCCACCATTCCTTCAGAGGGATGTGCTTGTCGAGAGAAGAAGGATTCTTGTCCCATCCGCGCAGGATCTGCAATTGCAGCAGACGCAGGTGGATTTGTGCAAATGGTACTGCTTCTATGGCCGCCACCATCTTCCCCAGAATGTGCATCAGACGTCTGATGGTTACCGAGTCTGACTGCATAAGGAACTGGACTTCCTCCTGAATCGACACCTGCTTGCTTAAAGGCAGAATGACCAGAGCCGGAGCGGTGTGTGAAACTCCATGCCCAGATACGTTATCGTCTGAGCAGGAAGGAGAGCAGACTTTGGTAAGTTGATCAACCACCCGAAGTGCTGCTGAGTGTCTAGAGTTACTGAGAGACTCAGTTGACACTGCTCCGCAGAGGGGGCTCTGACCAACAGATCATCCAAGTATGGAGTTACTGCGTGGCCCTGGGAATGCAGTACAGCCACCATTGCTGCCATCACCTTGGTGAAGACCCTCGGTGCAGAGGCAAGGCCGAAGGGCAGAGCCACAAACTGAAAGTGATCCTCCCCTACTGCGAACCTCAGCCAACGTTGATGTGCAGGAGCGATGGGGACCATGTAGATAGGCATCCTTGACATCCACCGAGGCTAGGAAGTCCCCCTGAGATAGTGACGCGATCACAGACCGCAGAGACTCCATTCGAAAAGTCCTGACCCTCACGTGCCGGTTGAGAAGCTTGAGATCCAAAACCGGCCTTACCGAACCGTCCTTCTTGGGGACCGTGAAGAGGTTTGAATAGAACCCCTGGAAGGGTTCCCCGGAGGGAACCTGGATCACGACCCTGTCCTGTCTCAAGGCGTCCAGCACCTGACTAAAGGCCGAGGCCCTTGCCGGCGGGGGCAAGGAGAGACAGAAGCGAGTCGGAGGACGCGAGGTTAGCTCTATCCTGTAGCCGTGGGAGATGACATATACTACCCATCGGTCTTGGATATGACTGCGCCAGACGTCTCCAAATTGGGAGAGCCTGCCACCGACCGAGGATGCTGCTGGGAGAGGCGGCGAGTCATGAAGAGGCAGCCTTGGCGGTCGAGGCGCCGGCAGGCTTCTTTTGTTGAGGCTTAGTCCTCCACACCCGGTTTGACTTCTGATCCTTGTCTGAACGGGAGGAGGAGGCGGGCTTTGAAGAGGGACGAAAGGCCCGAAATTTGGCGTAGATCTGACGCTGGCCAGACTTCCACCTGTGGATTCCTTTATGATGTCGTCCAATTGCTCTCCAAAAAGTCTGTTCCCCGCAAACGGGAGTCCCTGAAGGAATTTCTTGGAAGTGGCTTCAGCTTTCCAATCTCGCAGCCACAACATTCTGCAGGCTGTAAGCGAATTAGCCGAAGCCACTGCGGTATGGCTGGCGGATTCCATGACCGCCGACCTAGCGTAGTCAGTGAACGCGGTGGCCTGTGACGTGAGAGTAGTCACCTCGGGAATATCCTGAGCTACAACATTGAGCTCTGCCAAGCAGGCCGAAACTGCCTGCAGAGCCCATACTGCTGCGAAAGCCGGAGCGAACGAGGCTCCTGTGGCTTCATAAATTGACTTCTGTAGAAGTTCAATCTGTCGGTCTGTGGAATCCTTCAAGGAGGAGCCATCTGTAACTGACATGACAGTATTGGCAGACAGTCTAGAGACTGGAGGGTCCACCCTAGGGGAGACTGACCAACCTTTTACTACATCTGGAGGAAATGGATACCGAGCGTCCTTCTGTTCCTAGAGAAAGGCTTATCAGGGCAAGCCCTAGGCGTCTGTACAGTTGATCGGAAGTTGGAATGATCAAGGAACGAACCCCGAGACTTGGATGGAGGAAGGAACTGATACAGTTCCTCCGAGAGCGAAGCCTCCACCTTGGGAGGGGGAGCAGTCAGATCCAGCACGGTATTAATGGAAGACACTAAATCATCCACTAAGAGATCTTCCTCTGAGGTCTCGTCCGAAGGTCTCACAGAATTCTGCCTATCCTCTTCTCCATCAATCTGAGATCCCTCAGCGTGAGACCCCGTATGATGAGAGGAGGCAGGAGAGGGCGCTCTACGTGGCCGTTTGGGGGGCCGTGGAGAGGGAGCTAGGTCAGAGACCCCCGTATTGTCTCCAGAGTCCATACCCCTAGAAGGGGACGACTCACTGTAGCGCCTGCGGCGGGAGGCAAAGGAACCTGGCCTGTAAGGACTCCTGCAGGACTCTGGTTAGGGCAGTCATAGACTGGGCAAATGAGTCCGAGAAGGACTTCATGAAAGCTTCAGTCCAAGGAGGTGGCACTGCCGGGTCCCCAGGGCTAGGGGAAGGCTCTGTAGCCGGTGCCTCATGAGAAGTGCAGGCAGAGCAGTGAGGGAAGACAGAACCAGCAGGCAGTAAAATCTTGCAAGCAGTGCAAGAAGAATAAAATGTCTGCACCATAGGGGCTTTGCTCCTGGTGGAAGACATGTCGCCTCAAGTGGGGATCCTCCAAGAGGAAATACACCAGAGGGGGGGAAACAGAGAGAAGGGGGCACCTCCAGAGAACCTGGGGTGACTTACCGGCCTGTCAGTGTGATTGTGTGCCCTCCAGATGCTCCCTTCTAGAAGCAACAGGGTCTAGGAGCTAAGGGCTGAGAGCAGCCTCAGCAAAAAGCATAAAATGGTCGCTGGAGCCGAGCGAGGGGGCGTGGCCATTGGAGCGCAGGAATCCGGAGTGCGAACGTCTAGGCCGGAAGGCGGGCCATCCCGAGAGTGGGGAGTGGCCAGAGCTCCAAGCCCGCCCGCAATGGCGGCCGAACCCGCCTCACTTAGAGCCCGGACTCCGGGCAGAAAAACAGGCCGCGGCCAAGCCGGGGCCTAAATTTTCGCGGTCGCCCAGCGCTCCGGAGCGGGGGACCGCGGTGCACCGTAGGTAGCAACGGAAAACCCGCAGCGCCTCAGGGACCGGACGAACTGTGGAACACAGTGTCCCAGGTATGCCCAGCGACCACCCCCAGGTGGAATGAGACCGGGCTGCAGCAGCAGCGCAAACCCCACAGAGTACCTCATACAGGTGCAGGGGCCGATCCCTGGGGGTCACACAACTCCGGCCAGCAGATCCCACAGGGGCTGTGGAATGGTGTCTGAGCTCCAGATTACATGGAAGCCCGCGACGATCCCACTTCTCCAGAGCCCCTAAGGGGTGGAGAAGGAATACAGCATGAGGGCTCCAGCCCGTTGTACCAACAATAGGTACTTCAACCGCCCCTGCCCGAGGGTGGGGAAGGAGACATGCCGGGGATCCATATGGATCCACTTTGCTTCCCTCCGACACTCTCCAGGGAGAGTGAGTAAGACTAAAGTGAGAGTGGATGAGTGCAGAGTGTGCCTCCTTCAACACAAAGCTAAGAAACTGATGGGATTTCTCCTAGAGGGGGTGTATAGGCAGTAGGGGAGGGGCTACACTTTTTGTTTTAAGTGTAATACTTTGTGTGTCCTCCGGAGGTGGAAGCTATACACCCAATGTCTGGGTCTCCCAATGGAACGAAAAAGAAATTTGCAATTTATGTAATAACAACATATTTCTTTTCAAAAACTCCCTCTAAAAAAATAATACTGTTCAAAAAGGATTAATAATGCAAAAATAAAATAAATTACCCCAAAAATTGTCATTTTTAAAATATATGTATAATGCAGAAGTAACGTGTTGTTTATTTGTAAAATTTTTGTTTACATTAATAAATATGTCTCAAAATGTTTTTTTCAAACCTGTTGGAATAAAAACGTCAAATACGTAAATGCATACAGTATACGGTAAAGATACTCACACTCGATTACCAATCGCAGGCCTCAGGAAACCAAGCTGGTTATGGTAGATGTATTTCTTCAAGGTTTGGGCAGCCGCGTATCTCCTCTCTCAGATCTCAATTGAACCGATCTTTCATGGAACGCCACCGAACTTTTATTCGCTTCACTGCAAACGGGGACAAAAAAAAGAAAAAATGTTATAATACAAGAATTGATGAACTTTCAGAGATTACGTGCTGCCACGCAAAACATTACTATACTTACCAAAACCTCTTCTTTCTTGGGTGGTGGCACGGTCCCAATCAGCCAACAGTGATTTGGCCACTTCTTCCCAGAGGCGTCAAATCAATATTGTGTCCGAACGGCGACGATCACGGGGGTCCCACAACGGAACTCGTTCTTGTATCAGAGGAATGAGGAGATCGTTGTCTATGAATGCTTTGTCTCCTTCACATTGTGGAACCTAAACATGTAAGGAAATCCAAAAAACTTTACAAACCATTCGATTAGTCAGACATTGGAACATGGTAAAGGCAACGGTAATGAAGTAACACTGTGCAAATTAAATACTTACACCCCGTCACCCCTTCTTTGCTCCTCAGGAACTTGATCACGACGATCCTGGGAAGACTAATTTCCACTTAACCCCTTCGGCGTTCCATCACTGGAACTGTCCTGCAAATAGAAGTCATCATTAGAAATGTTGTGTTTTATAAATTCAATAGATATAAAAAAAAAATATTACATAATTTGATTACTTCATCACTCTCATGTCCACTCTGGTGAGGGGGCAGCTCTTCATTTGATGAGGACATGAAGTTTAATAAACGATGTAAAACATAAGATTAAATTAAAAATATATATATACAATAAAAGATTATTACATTACAGGCAGCAGTCCAAAAATTTAGCAGTCAATAACCAGTCAACCAGGCCAGCAGCACAGCACGGGCAGGAGCACACTGGCATTACTGTACACCAGCGGAAGATAGAGCTGGGAGATAGATAACAGTCTACAAGGAACAGAAATGTAAAAATAAATTAAAATCATACTGTGAACAGTGTCACACTGGGCAGTCTATTGTGACTTAAGTGTCAGTGTGAGTGTCTGGCCAGTCCAGTATGACAGTGGGAGACTGGACAGTCCAGCGTGAGTGTTAGACTCGACTCCAGCGTGAGTGTTAGACTCGACTCCAGTGTGATAGTGTCAGACTGGAAAGTCCAGTGTGACAGTGACAGAGTGTGCTGGGTGTCAATGAGAAAACAACATACACATTGTGTAAAGCACATGACTCATACTCATACAATTATTTCAAGCTGAAGGGGGGTGTAGGACAGGACACCAGCACAAACACCTGAGACCAGCAGGAGCAGAGACCAGCAGGAGCAGAGATCGGCAAGAGCAGAGATCACCAGGACCAGAGACCAGCAGGAGCAGAGACGGGCAAGAGCAGAGACCAGCAGGAGCAGAGACCAGCAGGAGCAGAGACCAGCAGGAGCAGAGAAGGGCAAGAGCAGAGAAGGGCAAGAGCAGAGACCAGCAGGAGCAGAGACCAGCAGGAGCAGAGAAGGGCAAGAGCAGAGACCAGCAGGAGCAGAGACCAGCAGGAGCAGAGACCAGCAGGAGCAGAGACCAGCAGGAGCAGAGAAGGACAAGAGCAGAGACCAGCAGGAGCAGAGACCAGCAGGAGCAGAGAAGGGCAAGAGCAGAGACCAGCAGGAGCAGAGACCAGCAGGAGCAGAGAAGGGCAAGAGCAGAGACCAGCAGGAGCAGAGAAGGGCAAGAGCAGAGACCAGCAGGAGCAGAGACCAGCAGGAGCAGAGAAGGGCAAGAGCAGAGACCAGCAGGAGCAGAGAAGGGCAAGAGCAGAGACCAGCAGGAGCAGAGACAAGCAGGAGCAGAGAAGGGCAAGAGCAGAGAACAGCATGAGCAGAGAAGGGCAAGAGCAGAGACCAGCAGGAGCAGAGACCAGCAGGAGCAGAGAAGGGCAAGAGCAGAGACCAGCAGGAGCAGAGACCAGCAGGAGCAGAGTCCACCAGGACCAAAACCAGCAGGACCAGAGACCAGCAGGACCAGAGACCAGCAGGACCAGAGACCAGCAGGACCAGAGAACAGCTGAAGGACCAGCAAACAGCTGAAGGACCAGAGAACAGCTGAAGGACCAGAGACCAGCAGTACCAGAGACAAGCATAGAATGTAGGGAATAAAAACAGTGTACAATTAATAATTATGAAAATGAACAATTTTGAGTATCTGCAAAGTCCAGTGTGACAGTCTCAGACTGGGCAGTCGGAGTGAGGCATGGCCTGCAGCCCCATGTGAAGTCACACATCCTTGGAGCTCCTGTGCCTTAACACAAGCTACTGAGATCTTTAGCCTTTTTTAAGGCTAATTTCTCAAATCAAGCCTTGTTGCCCATCTATAGAGGACCACTGACTAACAAGACCCACCTTAGGGTGCTTTCACACTACGATTTATTCATTTCCGATGCTGTCCGTTAAAAATCGGACATAATCGGATGCAAAAAATCGGACACAATCGGATACATCGGTCCGATTTATTATCGGATAGGAAAATCGGATCCGATGGAAAATCGGACCGATTGCATCAGATTGCGTCCGATTTTATGCATCCGATTTTCAGTCGGAACCGAAAACTGGACTCCTCCCCCACTCCTCCCCCTATAGATATATATCTACTGTCTTCTTCTTTCACTTTGTCTTGTGAAAATGGCTTCATCACATGAGGAGTTTTGGCAGGACATGGATTTAGCTTTTGACGCTGCACGTGCTTTAGTGGTAGCCTGGGATGCCGAACGAAGAAGACGCAGTCAGCAGCGCCGACGGTTCTGGCAGCACCCAATTATATTTCAGGGGCCCACTTATGGAGCTTTTGCTGTATTATACTCTCAACTGCGTCAGGATCCGCAAAAATTCCACAATTATATGCGGATGTCAGCTACAAGTTTTGACTATTTGGTGGAAGGATTACGAAGATACATCTCGAGACGGGACATGTCTTTCCGGCGGGCAATAACTACCGAGGAGCGTCTGATGGTAACCCTTCGGTAAGTGTATACTGTATTTTTTGATTCAATACATATATTTTAGAGGGGCCATTTTAATGTACGTTTTCTTTACTATTGCCTCTCCGTCACTTGCCTATTTTTAGTTTTTATTAAAAAACCTAATTTTTGGACGGTGGATGGTTCCAACAAGTCACCAAACCGTAATTGACGCACCTGATGCCAAATTACAGAAAGCTGCATACACATTGCATGGTGCTTGCCACAAGTGAACCACAGGTTGCTGGTTACGCAGCTGATATGTTGTTTTCTCCGCAAGGTCCTGGTTTGGGTCAAGGGTCCAGTGGTGCGTTGATGGTAGAGGTGTGCAGAGCAGGGCTGTGGAGTCAGAGTCGGAGCTTATTTTTGTGGACTGTGAGTCGGTATAAAATGGACCGACTAATATACTGTATTTATTTGCTTATAAGCCGAGTTTATCAGGCCAAAAATGGGCTCAAAAGTCGGGGGGACCTCAGCTTATACGCGGGTCATATATGTGGGGGCTGTGTCCGGGTGCTGAGGAGGCTGGAGGAGGCGGTGGGAGGCTGCTGAATGTGGGGCCGCTCATTAGATATGCACGGCTCCCCTCGCCCATCACAGCGGCAGGGGTAGCCGTGCATATCTGTATACAGCACCCCCCAGTGGTATACAGGTCCCCCCCAATGGTATAGAGGCCCCCTGCTGCAGTGAACTTACCCTCCCAGGGTCTTCTATCACCGTGATCGGGTCCTCGGTCATCGCTCCTTCCTTGCTCTCGGTCTTCCGGGTCATGTGACCCGGCCGGCGCAATGAAGTCATGCGCTGCGTAGGCTGGGTTACGAGATCCGGAAGACCCAGAGCAAGGAAGAAGCGAAGACTGAGGACCCAATCACGGTGATAGAAAACCCCGGGGAGGGTAAGTTCACTGCAGCGGGGGTCCTGTATACCACTCGGGGCTGCTGTATACCACTGGGGGCTGCCTGTATACCATACTGCTGGGGGCTGCTGTATAACACTGGGGGGGCCTGTATACCACATTGCTGGAGGCTGTATAACTGTGCTGGGGGCTGTATACCATACTGCTGGGACCTGTATTTCACTGCTGGGACCTGTATTCCACTTGAGGGGGCCAGAATACCACACTGGTCTGCTGCATTTCCCTTCCTCGGCTTATACGCGAGTCAAAAAGTTTTACCAGGTTTTGGGGGCCAAAGCAGGGGGGTCGGCTTATACACAAGTAAATACGGTATAATAAATTTGGTCCACGAGTTCAATGCAGACTGTGCAGTTTTATTTTTTACTAGATGGTGGCCCGATTATAAAGAAATGTGAGTCTAGAATGCGTATGTAGTTTAGGGGGGGGGAGGGAA
This sequence comes from Allobates femoralis, assembly GCA_033576535.1. NCBI lineage: Eukaryota > Metazoa > Chordata > Amphibia > Anura > Aromobatidae > Allobates > Allobates femoralis. Next base: position 710,548,297 of record JARQOC010000002.1, on the reverse strand, counting down.
GGAGGACAGAGGCAGTGGGGGTGTGAGCGCAGGAGGAGAGAGGCTGGGGGGGGGGGAGCGCAGGAGGAGAGAAGCAGGGGGGGGGTGTGCGCGGGAGCACAGATGCCCCAGTCGTCTCCTTTGCTTCCCTGATCCTCTGCTTCCCTGATCCTCTGCTTCCCTGGTCCTGTTCTCTGTTCCCCCGCTATGTTTCTCAGCTTCTCTGGTTCTCTCGTCTGCTCCCCCGGTCCTCTCCTGTTGTCCCACGGCCTGTCCTTTGCTGCGCCGGTCCTCCGCTCTGCTCTCCCTGTCCTCTGCTTTGCTCCCCCCGTCTTCTGCTCTGCTCCCCCGATGTCTCAGTGGGTAGCTCTGTATATGGTGGCTGAGTGGTTAGGACAGTAGGGAGGCAGAGGGTGGTCAGCGCTGGAGGGAGTGCTGTAGCTGTAGTCATGGCTCAGTTTGATTCTGTGTGACTGGGATCAAATGTGCTTTCCCCTTAGCAGCGTTCTGCCGAGGGCAACAGCTGTCTGGTTGCAGGCACTGCAAGTGGATATACTTATAATGGTAGCGAACTGTGCTGGGGAGAATTGCGCATGACAGTGCACACCCATTCAGTTCCCATATGTTGTACGCGCGCGCATGCAGGCGTCCAAATCACACACTGCCGTCTGCAACAGGGACGCAACATGTTGCATTTTTGGTGCGGACAGAGTGTGGGAAATAATATGCAGCCATGCACGCAAATACACAGTATCCTTACATGTACATGTACAAATCCTACATGGGAGTGAATGGATGCACCCGGTTATCTGCAGTCCTCCGCAGCACAGTCCGCTCCCATTATAAGTATAGGCAATTGCGGTGCCTGCGCTCATACAGCTCTTCTCCTTTGTGCAGAACGCTGCACAGGGGAACGCAAATGTGAACCCAGCCTCACCAACTATTCAATCATGCCTACTGAATGGATTGTTGAGTATATTAATACTCCTTTTTTTTGGCAGATACTTGGCAACCGGTGAAAGCCTTACATCCCTGCAATACCATTTCCGCATAGGCATATCTACCATTTCAGGAATAATTGCACAAACCTGCTGGGCGTTGTGGGAATTGTTACATGGCCAATACATCCCGCTTCCCACCACCCAGCAATGGCTGCAGATATCGGCTAAATTTGAAGAGGTGTGCCAATTTCCCCATTGCATCGGAGCGGTTGATGGCAAACATATAAGGATTATGAAGCCAGATGGATCTGCCTCTCAATTTTTCAATTACAAGAAATATTGCTCTATTGTCCTAATGGCCATCATCGACGCCAAATATAATTTTGTAGCTGTGGACATTGGTTCTTTCGGACGGGGAAACGATGCTCAAATATTGAAGGACTCCAACATGGGGATGTTTTGTCAGTAGATTATTTAGGCTCAACCTTTACTGTCACGTCTCCCCGCCTCCTTACTTCTAATGCCTCCGTCCACCTGCATTCTCCTGCCGGCCCCCTGCTCACCCCTCTTTCCTCCTGCAGCTACGGTAGTCTGCTGCTCTCCCCCTCTCTACTCTCTCTCTCTGTTCCGGTATCCTGCTCCTCTCCTCCTCCGGTCTGCTGCTCGCCCCCTCTCCACCTTGTGCTCGGTTTCCCGCCATGTCTCTCCTCCTCCTCCCGTTTGTTCCGGTCTCCCGCTGCCCCTGTGTCTCTCCTCTTCCTCCCGCCCCCCCTCTGTGTCACCACCCTCCCCCGGTGCTGCCCCAGGCCACCGCACCTCCGCCGACCATGCTCCCTCAATGCCAGCTCCTCCGTTGTCCAGCTCCTGTGTGCTGGCTGATGCTACAGGAGCTGTCAGACACCGACCTACTGCAGAGGATCTGAAGTGAGGATGGATGGTTGATGGATGAATGATTGATTGATGGACGATTGATGGCTCTGTGATCTGCAGATCGCTGTGTCGTGTCACCCGCAGCTATGCATACATAAACATGAACATTAATATGCTGTATTTTAAAACGACAATTAATGTAATTATACTAAAAGACAACGGTGTAACTTGTTTAAACAAATTTTTATTGTGAACTGAAATTATAAAAGACATTTAAAAACATCCAAAAAAAAAAAAAAAATTTTTTGCAAAGAGCAAAAGCTAGATTATACCATGCCTTATCGTGCACATTGGAATTTTTATGTAATAAACATGTTGAATCAGCCATTGGCGCAAATACAAGGGTCACAGAGGTTGCAAGTGCAACGGGCGCGGGGCGCGCTTCAGAGAAGCAGCCGCTCATGTCAGTGCTGAGCTCCGATGCTCCTGACTTCCTGAACTTTGACATGCCAGAAGCTGGGAAGTGCTTGGTTCTGGGCCCCTACAGTTTCTGTGAAGCTACTATGTGTCATTCAAAGTCTTATCACTGGCTCCATGTGAGGTCAGGTGATCCAGCCCGCCCTGCAGCACAGACATCAACGGTGAGCATCAGAGTGACTGCACAGTGTCATAGCAAGTATGAAGTAGAAGAACGCAGCCTGCTCCTTACAGCAGCACAGACAGTGGGACATCAGAATGTTTATCTGCCTCCCCTACCTCCCCTAGTCAGTGACCAACATTGTCTCCAGGTACGGATCAGTATATTGCATGATGGAGGACATATACTACATATAGAAGGATGGGTGACCATATATCTAGTAGGGTGGAGAACATAGACAATATATTGCTGGATGGATGACCATATATATATTAGCAGGATGGGATAACATTATTACAGCAGGATTCAGGGGTTTAACAAGAGAGGTAATGACGGGGCCTGGAGGTACAGGGCCCATGTCTGTCTGATGCTGTCCACAACACCTTCTTCATATGGATGTATGTATACTTAATATATGGATAATACTTCATATATGGATAGTACTGCAATCACTGTGTCCATACTTTACATGCTGTGATATTTAGCTGAGGTGCTTAAAGTAGTAGTTGAAGGTGTTCTCTGTATAATGCTTTCTATGGAGTTTTAGTTAGAAGAGGTGGGTGATAGGTGGCAAAAGAATGGCTCGGTCCTTCAAGGTTGGAATGGGATAGACTAACTACTAGGGGGGTGGAAGTGATTAGAAATTACTGAGGAGTGGATGAGCGGGAGTATTGAGTTTCAACAGAAGCGGAAGTAGAAGTTTGTGGTGTGGAAATGTTTGTTTGTGAAGAAAGTTGAAATTGTGGCGAAGTTGGTTTGTGCGAGAAAAGGAGGGGTGACGATGAAAGTTGAGTTTGAGAGTCAAGCTGGGGTTGCGTGGAAAAGTGGTGTTGAGAAGAAAGCTGGGTTTCAGAGGACAGCTGGGGTTGTGATGAAAGATGAGGTTGAGAGTAAAGCTGGTTTGGAGAGGAAAGATGTGGTTGGGAGGAAACCTGGGTTTGAGAGGAAAGCTGGGTTTGAGAGGAAAGATGGGTTTGAGAGGAAAGCTGGGTTTGAGAGGAAAGCTGGGGTTGAGAGGAAAGCTGGGGTTGAGATGGAATCTGTTGTTCAGATGAAAGCTGGTGTTGTGACAAATGATCGTGTTGAGAGGAAAGATATGGTTGCAACAAATGATGCGGTTGAGAGGAAATTTGATGTTGAGAGGAAATTTGATGTTGAGAGGAAAGATGAGGGTGAGAGGCAAGATGAGGGTGAGAGGAAAGATGAGGTTGAGAGGAATGATGAGGTTGAGAGGAAAGATGTTGTTGAGAGGAATGATGTTGTTAAGAGGAATGATGTTGTTGAGAGGAATGATGTTGTTGGGATGAATACTGTGTGCTTGGCCAGGATGGGGATGAGTGTGTTTGGATTGTGGAAACATTCGGATGGGAGGAAGCTGTGGATGCGTATAAAGTTCTGCAAGGTTGTGTGTTAGATAATGCGTTATCACATATATTTGAGTATGGATCAGATGACTGCGCAACAGATGAATGAAATGTCCTATGTCCGTTTCCTTCTCGTGGTGTGTTAACATCTTGAGAAAAGGAACCATGTCCAGTGTCCGGAGGATCGTCAGGAGGATGTAGAAGGGCCAGCGGTTGGAGAGACGTTGGTATGTTAGGGCCCATCTGCCTTGCGCGCTCCAACAGTTCCTGACAGCCCCGGATGATATATGACTGCTGACCAGGGACATTTTTTCCATTTCCCTGGCCAACGATCGAAAATACAATGTGGTGTTGTCATGTAAAAATCCCTTCACCTCCATCAGGTCGAGGTGGAGACGCTCAAAATCATTTGTCATCTTTTGAGACAATTGTCTCCACAACTCCTGATGGAGGTGAGAGAGATTTAACATCTCAGGGGCATTGCTCCTATCTACCACCCTCTGGCGCTGTCTACCACCTCTAATCACTGGTGTAATTGCAGCAGCAGCAGTGTCAGAGGGCATAGATAGGGGAAAAACTGTCACTCTATCTTCTGCAGTCTGTGGGGCGTCCGAGGGAACCGTCGAAGCACAGCCTTCGGGTTGGACAGATGGGCCAGGGGACGCATCGGATACGTCACCGGATTCATGAGTAGGGACACCTGTAGGAGGCAGTTCAGACCTCACGGGCTCCTCAGTACTCGAGTGGGTGCTGTGAACAAAAACAAATAGAAAAAAATAAATTAGATTACGGCTCATTATAACATTTATGCTCCTTCAAACAGCAATTATTCTGGCACATGTGCGTTGCATGTGCACACATGGCAGTGACAGGGACATACGTGGAAACATAATCTACTATATCCCTCTCCAAATATGTGTTTATGCATGGTCCATGTGTGCGTGTGGACCACTCCTTGCTGAAGTGTTGTGTGCTACTCTCTTTCGGTGATGCTCTTTATGCTATACACTAACGAATATACTGAGTACAAGAGCAGACAAAGTGAGTGTGCCATCGGCGCAGGAGTACGGAGAGTATGAACTGACAGGATGTTGGTGTGATATCCGTGGATAAATACACAGATAGCACACAGACGTCTGACAATGATATGTGTGTTTGGCCTGGCCACACATTTTTGTCCATTGACGCATGTGTGAGTGTGTGTGTGAGTTGGGCAATATACTTTTTTGACCTGAAATTTAAAAATAATTAATTAAAACTATTAAAAATTGAAACAATATACTTACTCTCTAGTTTGCATGGTTTTGCGCAAAAAATCCAACGCATCAGCATAGCGATAGCGTTTTCTGCTAGAGGCACCGGAGCCACTCTGTACACGCATGTCCAGGTTGAATTGTCTCCTATAGGTGTCCCTCAAGTTGTGCCATTTCTTTTTCACTAAATCCCCTGCAAAAGAAAAATGAATGAAACAAAACATAAAAACCTAAAAATTAAAACTTTGGATAAAATATATAGAACATTTATTTTTTAAAGAACAATATCCCTTCACAAAATATGAATGTTTCTAAATAGCCTTTGTTGTGTTACACCAAGTACATTGATGTTTTTAGGATGAAGATTTTAGTCAAAGACATCCGACCCAAATAAGAAGATTATAAATAATAATAATACAAGGTTCAAGATCTTGGGAAGATTACCGTCCCCTCTGCTGTTGCAAGGACTAACAAGGAAAACAAGGTTTAAATTCTCTATTCTACTTTATTCCACGATATTCTAAGAAGACGTTTCGACACGTATTGTGGCACCATCATAAGGTTTTCCGGGAGGATGGTGCCAGGATATGTTCCCAAACTCGTCGGTGGAATCCGGTTGCATAAAGGACATTTGTGACTTTGGAGACTTGGCTTGCATGAGAGTCCTTGGAGCAGCAGTGCGGACCGTGACACACCATCTTCCCAACATCTTAAGGCCGCTGCTCAATGGATGTGGAGCGAGATTGCGTACAGCTATTGTCGGGGAGGTTTCCTGTAGAGCAGGGGTCTGGAACCTCAGGCCCCAGGCCTCGGGCACATTCCTGGGACCGCAGTGCTCTGATTGGCAGACACATTTTGCAAACTTCCTAACCCCTGAAATCCAGCTCTACAGTGATCTCTATGGCCAAACCTCGGCCTCCCCAGTGAGATATATGCCCCCGGCCTCTCCTGTGATGTCTAGGGCTCTAGCAAACCTCAAAAAGCAGTTGAGAAGCAACATGACCAATATCAACCACACCAAAGAGAAGCCGCTCCAGCCACCACAGCAGGAGTGAGTTGATTGTTTAACCAAATATAGTGTGTAATTTTCAAGTTGCTAATTTTGTATGGCCCACAAAGGATGGTTGAAATTTCAAAATGGCCCTCGGCAGGAAAATGTTTCCCTGCCCCTGCTACAGAGGATGAGGCCTAATGAGCGGATAGGTACTAGACACCTAAAATAATTACAAAAGTAAATACAATGTAAAAACTAAAATAAAATCTTACGGTGACGGTCTTGTCCGCGGATGTTCAGCGTCTCCCAACCGCTTAGCACCCCCGAACACACTTCGTCCCAGAGTCGTCTGGTAGTAGTCAGGTCACAATGCTTTGGGTGCGTATGGTCCCACAGTGCTTCCCTGGGCTCCACAAACGTAATCAGTAGGTCAACACTGATGGTGAAGTCATCATCTACAGGTCCAGCCCTCCGGGAAGCCTGAAATGTTAAAGAAGAATAATTATAAAGAAAAATTTTTAAGCAATAATTTTTGCCCTTGAAAAAAATATTTTACTTTCACTGCCCCTTCCACGACCACCTGGAGCAGCACGACTCTGGGACTCCTGTCCTGACGATCCTCCGGCACCTTGTGGATGCTGAAAGATCATTTTGAAATTGTAATCCAAACGTTGCAACAAAAGGGAATTAAAACACTTGCAGAATGGATACTTACATCGTCCAAATCTCCAGTCTCCATGTCCCCTGCAGCCTGCTGCTCATGATTCCTGTTGGGGCTGGTCATCTCAATAATTAATCTATACAACCCAATAAAAAAACAATTATAACCAAGGGGATTACGGTGTCACCATGAAGGGATCATCAGCACCACAGTAATAAAGAGGTACAAGAATCAAAGCAAAGTACTGTGTATAGTAACTGAGATCAGAGCGTGAGTCAATTAAATGTAAAAAGTGACGGTCACGGGACCACAACTCCGATACGTCACTTCCGGTACCGCCCTATGCTCTTCGGTCCTGAGTACACAGGTGCCATTCATCTGCCTATTTAACTCCATCTAGACAGTGCCATAGTGCACTCCTGCCCCTTGATGAAGCTGCCCATGTGACGGCGACACGCATAGAGTTCCGGGCAATTTCTTCAACAGCAATTTTATGACAGGTGGTTACTAGCTGCATAGCTGCACAGCACTTTTTCCAGACTGGATTTGGTTGCCTCTTCTCACAGGTCGTATACATGGTTTTCTTTGTATCTTTACAGGCTTAGGCAATCTGGCAATCATATGGATCCCATTTATGTGGTGGGCTGTATTCCACTGCTGGTGGGCTGTATTCCACTGTTGGTGGGCTGTATTTCACTGCTGGTGGGCTGTATAACAGTGATGGGGCTGTATACCAGTACTGGGGCTGTATACCACTGCTGGGGCCTGTATACCACTGCTGAGCACTATATACCAGTGATGGCCGCTGTATACCAGGATGGGGGGCTATATACTAGTGATAGGGGGCTACATAACAGGACGGCGGTCTGCTGCATTGTCCACCCTAGGCTTATACTGGAGTCAATAAGTTTTCCCAGTTTTTGGGGGCAAAAGTAGGGGGGTCGGCTTATGGTCAGGTTGGCTTATACTCGAGTATATACGGTAATATCAATACTAACATTTTTTAACAGTTAAAAAAATACTCAGAAGTCAAAATTTTTGTCAAAAATAAAAGCACACTTGTGATCGTTTCCACATTCATTCACATGCGACAGCTATAGTCATGCAAGGCGGGAACCCACATGAACACTTGCACATACATACAGAAACAAACACACATTCACACACACACACACCATTAACTCCATGCCACATGTGCTAAAGCGCAAAAGTTATAGCCAAATACTTACATGACAGTATGATGTGGTGTTCACACGTCTTTAGCTCCCCAACAGCACTTTTCACCAGTCGACACACGTCAAGAATCTGTAGAACCCAACTCACAAGTCAAAATTTTTGACTAAAATGAATGTACACTTGTGAACGTTTCCACATACATTCACATGCGACAGCGATAGTCATGCAAGGCGGGAACCAACATGAACACCTGCACATACAAACAAACACACATTCACACACACACACACACACACTGGACGGACACCATGACCCTGGATGGACCCCAGGACCCTGGACGGACCCCAGAACCCTGGACGGACTGCAGGACCCTGGACGGACGCCAGGACCCTGGACGGACACCAGGACCCTGGGACCTGGACCGGAGGACCATGGACGGACACCCAGGACCCTGGGACGGACCCCCAGGACCCTGGACGGACCCCAGGACCCTGGACGGACCCCATGACCCTGGACGGACCCCGGACCCTGGAGGGACCCCTGGACCTGGAGGACACACCTGGACCCTTTGGATGGACACATGACCTGGACCTGGATGACCCTGACGGGCCCCTGGATGGACCCCTGGATGGACCCCTGGACGGACCCCTGGATGGACCCCTGGACGGACCCCTGCACCATGGACAGAGTAGGCACCCCGGATTCCTTCACCCAGTACTGGACCCACTGAACTCACCTCCTGTGGCCAGCATGCACGCTCCCTGGACAAAAAAGCGGGAAAAGAGCTGTGGGAGGGCTGGGGGTGTGCTTTTGGAGCGGTCAGGGAATGTGGGAGCATGCTCAGTATCAAATATCGGGGCCGATTTCGGCCCGATTTGCTCTCACTTTCCGATCACCATTGACACTCATTGTATTTTTTAAGTCCCGATTTCGGACCGATTCTACCCGATTTTGTAATCGGATGAAAAGATCGTTGCAGGCAACGATTTTTTCACCGGAAAAAAATCGGCAAAAATTGGGTCGGACACAAATCGGCTGGCATTTACTGCACAGCCGATTCGGTCCGATCCCCATAGGGATGCATGGGGTCCGAAAATCGGTCCGATGCTGTCCGATTTTTATCAGACAGCATCGGAATGAATAAATCGTAGTGTGAAAGCACCCTTACCCGGCCGAACAATAACCACAGACAACAATAAACGTTTTAACTCTTTAATTGAGAGGTCTCAAAACATCCAACTCAATTATACTTTTCTCTTAGTGAGAAAAATTTATATATTTGGCCGCAGCCCGATTTAGGCAACAAACCCGCCTTTATCCACATGACGATAAGTGTTCTGTCACTGGCCGTCCAGCACAGGTGAACTTATTCCCATGTCACCCTCTCCGCTGCTGCGACTTTACCAAATCTAACCAAAGGGAAGGGAGAGAGGGCGATAACGAGCTCCGGGTTCCCTACAAGGAAGAGGCAATATGGCCGACGCTCCAACCTTTTATGCACCAGGGCAGGACCTATAATAGATAAGGAGGAGGGCAGAAGACCGGATTAGGAGCCAGAGAAATCGTGGATGGTCCTATTGGTCGGCCACCTGTAAACCCTTCTTGGCTTGAAAGTCAGGGGGCAGCGGAGCAGCCGCAGTGCCCCACAGACTAACAAGATCCACCTTACTCGGCCGAACGATAACCACAGACAACAATAAACGTTTTAACTCTTTAATTGAGAGGTCTCAAAACATCCAACTCAATTATACTTTTCTCTTAGTGGGAAAAATTTATATATTTGGCCTCAGCCCGATGTAGGCAACAAACCCGCCTTTATCCACGTGACGATAAGTGTTCTGTCACTGGCCGTCCAGCACAGGTGAACTTGTTCCCATGTCACTCTCTCCGCCATGGAGGAGCGAGAGCCAAAGCCTGAGCTGCGATTCCCCAACACAAAAGAATGAAGGGCTTGCTCAATCCCATCTTGTAACCAAGAAAGAAAAATGTCCAGGCCGATATTATTTAAATGAACCCCGTCACAAAGCATAAGACGGCTGGTGTCCATCTCGAGCTGGTAGTGCCGGATAGAAATACCCTCTTTAAAGGCTACAAATTGTGCCATCCTATTGTTTAAGGTCCTTTGAGACCTTTCGAGGGCCGCTCCGTCCCTAGCGCCCCGCCAAACCACCCGGGGTACGACCTCAGACCAGCCGGGTACAAGCTCGGAGAAAAATCTGTGGAGCTTATCCAAGTCAGCACGGATCAGGGTGCACAGCTCCCCTAACCGAAAGTTGACCAGGTCGTTTCCCCTGGCGTGGATGACCAGGACGACGGGGCCAGGGGCGACCCTGGAAATTCTGACCACTTCCAGCAGCACCTGCGCCCAAACCAGACCCCTGATCCCCCTCCAATTTACACGTCATGGAATCCCAGCGCCCGTCCTCCAGGATGCGTATCTGCTCGTTGAGCAGCCCAATAGATGTAACAGTAGCCCAGTTAACTCAGTTAACAAGTAGAACAGTACCACATTATACCAAGTTAGGTCTAACGTATGTCCTGAAACAGTCGGACTTCCACCGTCCCACGCGCTTGATCATCTCATCTGGGAGCCCCGCGCGAGACGCCTCCGTTGCTGCGCCGATGCGGAATGAATGGGTCCCAAATTCTGCAGGGCAGCAACCGAAGGCATGCAACGCACATTGGAGAATAAACTGAAACTGATGTCCAGTGACTGGAGAACCGTCGGCATGTGAAAAATACTTAACGCTCCGTACCATAATCGCCTCGTAACGTTGGATCAGTGAATAAGGGCAAACAGGACCTTGAATTGAAAAAAGGGGGAACCAAATCCCTCTGCCCACTTGGTCCGTTTTAGACTGTCGTAAACGAATCCGCAACCCTTGTTGACAAACTGTGACATCATCAACATGCAGGCCGCCTATCCCCGATGGTGATTTGGGAACCAGCTCACCCACTCGCAATGCGCCAAAAAAGGCCAACCCGAAAACGGCGGAAAATAACATAGCTTCATACTCTGAATCGCATATTGAGGGTAATACATTCAGCAAACAATGCAGCAAATCAAAAGGTATTGGATGCCGAGAGTCAGGTGTCCGCTGTTCCCTCTTCCATCTCTTCATTACCTGAGAAATCACTAAATGCTTCGTAGCATCCACCCAAACCCTCAATTTGAAATGAAAAGTCAGACCGGAAAGCTGATTTTGCACCGGAAGCACGCAGTTGGGTCAAATAGCGAAGTACATTCGTTACCATGCACTCGCTGCCATCAAACTTGCCTCCGTATCCAGCCAGCTCCACCCATTCTCCCCAAGCCTTACCGTAGGCTCTCCAAGTAGAAGAGGCAACCGAGGCTCTGATGAGGGGCATCAGGGGTCCGCAGGTATCCGCCATACTGACTCCGGGAAGGACGAACACTCCATGTCCGCCGATGGGAGCAACTCCTTGAACTTCTGGAATTGAGAGCATGACAAAGCATCAGCAATTTCATTACGTACACCCGGAACATGCCTCGCTCTGAATCAAACATTCAATTGCAAACACCGTAGGACCAGGTAACGCAACAGTTTGATGACAGGAACAGAAGATGAAGACAGGTGGTTAACCACGTGCACCACGCTCAAAAACGCAGTCTCTGGTTCTTAAAGGAATGCATCCATGCCGAAATTGCCACTATATTGAGGAATAGCTCCAATAGAGTCAAATTCTTGGTCCAACCATTCGTAACCCAGTCCTCAGGCCATGTAGCGGCATACCAATGCGTCCCGAAGATGACCTCGAAACCCGATGAACCAGCTGCATCAGAAAACAGGGATATGTCAGGGGACGACACTTCAGCCGAATTGAAGCAGGTATGGCCATTATTGTCACCCAGGAAGTTTTTCCAAACCGCTAGGTCTTCTTTAGACGGCCGAGTAAGCCGAATTCTATGATTAGCCTATTTTTACACCCCTAGTCGCTAAACATAACCGATGGGAAAAAATCCGTCCCATCAGCATAACTGCACACGAAGGCTAGCAGACCAAGTAAGGATTGCATCTGCACTAGGGTAACCTTTTTACCGGCGCAAAATTTGTTGATTAACAGGGACAACTTCATAACCTTGTCCACCAGGAGTCTAAAAACCATTGCCACCAAATCGATTTCTATGCCCAAAAACGAGATGGTGGTGACCGGGCCTACTGTCTTCCCCGGGGACTGGGGCACTCCGAATTCGGCGCACAGCTCTTTGAAAGAGTGAAGGGCAAGGCGGCACTCATCCGATGCAGCTGGACCCATGAACAAAAAATCATCCAAATAATGTTCATGGACCGGATACCCGACTGTCGCCGAGTTGTCCATTCAAGGAAGGAACTGAAAAGTTAAAAAAACTGACAAGAAATTGAACAACCCATTGGTAAACAGGTGTATTAATAGTAACCCCCATCAAAAAAACAGCCTAAGAGATGATGACAATAAGAGTGGACAGGCAGCAGGAGAAAAGCGGATGCAACGTCAGTCTTGGCCATCTCGGTGCCAGGTCCCGCCTCCCGGATCATGGAAACCGCCCGAACGAAAGGCACGTAACTCACAGATTAATACTCGGGTGGGATGCAGTCATTTACTTCTTGGGGACAACACCCAGCGGGGACACCCGCAAGTTATAGAACGGGGGCAAAGCAAAGGGGCCTCGCATTCTGCCCAGTGAGGCTTCTTTGGCAAGCTTCTGAGCCAATACCAGGGGTAAGTCTGTAGCCGACTATAAAATGGCTGCGAACGTTCTGTACCTGGAAAACGTAAACAGGATGAAAAAAACAGCCGTAAAAACCCTCCCGCAAGGTGGCAGCAGCCTCCTTATTGGGATATTGTCTTAGCCACGGCTCCATCGCAGCTACGTTCACTGGGGTCCTTGGGGTCTCCTTGTCCCGGGGGCTTCCCTGACACAGGCTTACCCTGCTGCTTAGAACATTTAGGAGCGATGTGTGCTCCACCGCAGATAGAACACTCATGCTTGTATTTACATGAGGCTTATTACCGGCAGTGTCCATCGTTAAAAAGCCAGCAACAACCCGGCCTTCGCACGGCCACCCCAGGGGAGGAACCTGCAGGGGTGGCCTGCCCTGAAAAGGGCTGCAACTCTTTTTGGGACATCATAAGGTGTAGCCATGAGTCCGTGGCTTTTACTCCCCAACCCAACTGGGGGTTAATTGCCAGGCGGTGGTGGAAATCCTCATCATACTTCCACAAGGCCATGCCGCCTTGCGATTTGTAAGAATTGTAAATTGTATCGACATACGTAAACAATTCGGAGCACCGCTCCGGGTGCCTTTGACCCATCACGCTGCCTAGCGCACAGAAGGCTTGAAGTCAATTGTTCATTGTTTTTGCCACTTTGGGCTTCCGCTCAAAGGCCGGTCAACAGGCCTGCGCTCTCTATCTACTGTGCTTTGCTCCGTTGACACTAGGGACCCAATGTCCACGTATTCATTTGCCCATATCTTGTGGGCTATATCAAGGTCTAGATGGGACCCCAAGGGGGGAACACCACAAAAGAAGAAATTCTTATGAAGGTTGGGACGCACTGGTTCTGGTTGCTTCCCGGCTGGCTGTAACGCCTTTGGGTTGATCAGAATTTTACCACTCAAAATGTTCTTTAACACATCGACCACCCTCACTTGTTGACCCACCCCATCTCATGCCCCAAAACAAGCATACTCACTGCCAGTAGCCGGCGCAGATGAAGCGACGTGTCCAACAGATTGTTGTTGTGGGATGGCTGGTTGGGCGCTGTCATCGATGTTCCGAGGTTCATGAGGGACCATAGAGTTGCGGCTTCGACTCCTTGCGCGACGTGTAACACTGTGAGAATCCCTTGATGATGAACGGGTATAACTGCGACGTGAACGCGACCTTCTACTTCTCCTCGGTGATCTAGACCAGCTACAGCTCCTGTAGGACCTGGAGCAGTTCTTGCACCTTGAACTACGGGACGCCCTGCTCCTGCAACTGCGGTAATTACGCTCCCTTGAACGTGAATGTGATCGAGACCGTAAGGCCTGACTGCCTCTTCTACTATGGGAATCATGGACCCCAGGTCCCAGCACTATGGGGTTTGCACTGTAGCCCACGATCTGAGTGAGCCCTCTGAGAAATGCCAGTGTCCACCGGCGCCAGGGAAGGCTGGCCCTGTAGGACCAATACTGGCTGTTCACGGCCACTTGCCGCCCTTAAGGGGTTCAGTAGCTCCTCTGCTGCTAAATTAGGGATCTGTTGGGACAATGGAAGGGTTAACAATTGCCCATATAAACCCTGTGGCTATGTTAATGTTCTATAAATATCTCCCAGAGTTAACCCTGACAACCCTTGTGACCTTACCAAGAGGTCTCCATGAGAAGGAGAACCCAAGCTCGCGTTTCCCCCATCACATGAACCAAAGCAGCACCCTCAGAATCACACAGGGCACTGGTGGAGATGGGTGCCTGAGTTTGGGGGTCCGCAGATCCAGGCAGCGTGCAGCCTGAGAGGTGGGTATCAGTGGGCACCTGTGAATCCGGACCGCGGTGCCGGAGTGACACTGCTGTTGGTGGTGGGAGGGCCTCTGGGGGCGTAACTTCACTCGAAGCACGCGCGGATGCTCTGCGCACGCTCCGAGTAAGATTCAAGTCGGGGCTCAGGCGCTGAGGTGGGCGTGAAAGCTGAGATGACCTCCGCCCGCCCAGCAGCGCAGATACATTGCTTGCAGAGGAGCCGCCAGCGTCACCCAGCAAAGCGGTGATCCATGCGGCACCCTCACTTGCGATCCTCTCCCTCACCGCGGTTATCAGCGGGTCCATCTTGATCCGGCAGCGCAATATCGAGCTGCGGGTTCCAGACGAGGAAAAGGCAATATGGCCGACGCTCCAACCTCTTATGCGCCAGGCCAGGACCTATAATAGATAAGGGGGAGTGGAGAAGACCAGATTGGGAGCCAGAGAAAACATGGGTGGTCCTATTGTTCGGCCACCTGTTAACCCTTCTTGGGCTTGCAAGTCAGGGGGCAGCGGAGCAGCCGCAGTGCCCCACATTGTCATCTTTTGGACTCAAAACCTTTTTTAGCTCAGCGTGAGAAATATTCTGACAGGAATTACAATGGTCGCCATTGCTGCTATATCTCTCTGCTCCCCTTCATCCCCCACTGATAGGAGGTGACGGATCAAAGAAAAGACCCGGGGGAGGAGAGCAGAACTACACCCTGTGACAAGTGCAGTCATCGAAGGGTCACCAAACATCAGGTGAGCCCCTTAAACTTTCTCCTGACCCACTTTATGGGTTCATCCCTGTACCAAAGAAGCTGTTTCCGCCATTTCCCCCGCCATACAAATGCTGCCTGGGGAACGGAGGACTGATCTCACAGTGCGATGCTGTGAGAGACCCCGGGTGAACCTCCTCCTCCTGGCGTTGGCCCTCTGTACAGATAGAGCCACGCTCCTGGAGGCAGCCGGCCGCAGCAGGACAATTCACCGACACCGCAGGACCGCCGCCGTCACTGAGCATTCCTGCTGAACGGCAACTCCTCACACACGGTGACTATGAGGAGCAGGGAGGTGAGGACTGCGGCTGCTTGCAACGGGACCTGGAGCGGCGGTGTTACACTGAGACCGCGGTGACAGAGACAGGGACCTTTGCCTTATCAGTAACGGAGAGGGAGAGTGGCCGCCATTGACGTCCCCTGAGCTCTGCTCCTTCTTCTACTCTCCTGCACTCCTGTGTACTAGCTGAAGCTGCAGGGAGCGGAGCGGTGAAGAGCGACAGCTACAGCAATCTACAGCGGGACTGGGGGCGGCGCTTGCGACGTGACAGCGGCGATTTAACTTAATAACCTGCCCTGTTCCATCACACTGAAGAAAAAGACCCCACCGAAGGCAGACAACGCTGGAGCCATCAGAGTCACAGGCAGAAGATCTCCAAGCAAGTTAGGCTAGCGGGCCTACAACGCTCCCGTACCTCGGAGACAGGAATCCGGTGCAGTTTGCCCCCCCATAATTAGTGCTAATTAGTTCAGATTAAGCACTCTCAGGCTAAACCTATATTGCCATTGTTATTTTACTATTTCATTGTATTGTGTTACATAGTCTAGACTATAACTTTGAACCCCCTATAATCAAAAAGGGGAGAATTGACATACCCAGCAGATCTCAATTTAGATTTAATCTGCTTTAATTAGTTTGTGCTGTTGAGGCTAAGAGAAGTGGTGCTGTTGACACTTCATTGAAATATTAATACATAGCTGAATATCTGCAGCATCACTCATCTCTTTCAACTGTATAAACTGTACTGTACTGACCTCTGGTGGTCATCTATCTATACTGCAGACCAAACTGTACTTTATAACTTTTGCAAACAATACTGACACCTAGTGGTAATTCACCAACATTACAAGCTAAACTGAACTATATTTCTTCTCCCATAAGTAATTCTGACCCCCCTGGTAGTCATATCCCCACACTATTGTTGAGACGTATACTACGGTACTCAACAAGTACTTAACACTAATAATATTAAACAGCAGTATATAATATCTACCAAAGTAAAAGTGTATAGCTGAGTATTCTCCAATAGCAAGATCAAGAAAAGTGAATATTACTGTCTGTCATCACTTTCTGACAAGAACGTTATAGTACTGATAATATAACTGACAGCAATAACTGGTTAACCTGCTCACCCAATAACAAGGCAAAGCTGACAACTTACTCGATTTGACCGTTATCATTATAACCAACTCAGCATCACTCATTGCACTTATAATTACTTATTGTTAAGTTGTTGTTATTGTAAAGTTAGCAATTGCTCAGAGAACTGTACTAATAACCATTTAGTCATCTACTTAACCTTCTTTGAACATAGAGATCTTGGTGTAATTCAACTCTGTATACAATTTAAAAACCTAAAGGTGGCGTCACACCTGGCGACGTCGCTAGCGACATCGCCGAAAAAGTGACGTATCAGCGATGTCGCTAGCGACGTCGCGCTGTGTAAATGAGCGGCGCGACCGCGTTTTATCGCAGGTTGACAGGTTTACGGGAAGAACCGTAAACCTGTCAACCGGCGACCTGCGATAAGGCTGGATCGCGCCGTGTGACATCGCCAGAGCGATGTTGGCGGCGATCCAGCCTATACCGCAGCGTTGCTGCGGATCGCTCGCTGGGCTGAGCCCAGCCCAGCGAGCGATGTCATCGCCCGCATCTCTGCGGTGTCGCCGGCCGCAGCGATGCTGTGTGACAGCTGGGCCAGCGATGTCGGAAGCGAGCGGGCACCCGCGCATCACTTCCGACATCGCTGGCCAGATCGTGCTGTGTGACAGCACCTTAAGGGTAAGTTCACACATACAGGTTTACTGACGTTCAGACCGTCAGTAAACCGCTGAGATTTTCCAAGGAGCCAAGAGTAACATCCCTGCAGTCTTCAGCAGCTTGGCAGTGTTGTTCCAGCGGTTTCTGAGCGTTTTTTGCAGCGGTGAACAGTGGTTTACAGTCGGTTTTTCCGGCGGCTTTTCCAGCGGTTTTGTATTGCTGATTTTGTTCATGTAGAGTTTGTAAAAAAAGTTGTCATGTCCAAAAAAAAAAAAAAAACATTTCCTGTAACATGATCTGCTAGCTTTTGGAAGCAAGGTTTACCTCCGAAGCTTACTACGAGCTACCAGCCATGCCGCTGACAAGACTGCGCACTATGCGGAGGGCCTCCAAACAACTGTTTTTATTAATAATTTTGCAGCATCTTCTGGAGCATGAAGAGGAGGAAAATGAGGTACTAAATTATTTTCTTGTTACACAGAATACATATGGCAGCCTAATCTTCTTTATCCTGGTGTCTGACGACAATATATTGTGGCAGCGTAGGCGCAATAGCGTTGCGCCGCAACTAGACGGGCGTCACAGGACGCCAGTTCGCTGTTTTGGGTGACGATGAATGGACGCTGTGTCCATTGGTGCCCCTGCTGTCCTGGCTGTCCGCCGCCGCTGTGGTGACAGCAGCGGCGGGTGAGCTAGCCCTCCCCTCACCCACACATGTAACCTGAGGGGAGTTAGCGGATTGGCCCCTGTGTATGTAGACGCAGGGCGGTAAGCCTATTGGGCCATCTCGCCGAAACCTGGCGAATAGGATCTGGCCCCTCTCTTAACATGCACAGGGGCCAATTCGCTACCTCCCCTCAGGTCACATGTGTGGGGGGGGGAGGGATAGCTCACCCTCCACTCCTGTCACCACATCGTCGGCGGACAGCCAGGGACAGAGACGCGGCTGCGTTGTGCAGTATGACGTGCGTGAATGGCCCTTGCATATCAGACGCCCTGCGTGGGTACTGTGACGCTAGCCATGCAGAGCGTGATGAAGCGTCAGCTGGCCAGCCCCATCACCAGCCCTGTCACAAAGCGTGAGAGTGCTGCTTGATGACCGGCTCATCGGGCGCGTGCACCTGGAATGAGGCGTGAATCGTGCCGCCTTGCAGCTTGTGTCAGACGCCAAGACATCGTCCGTGAAAGCTAGTGATTGACGAGGTTGGGCCACTTTGCCGCTATATTGCGGCGTAAAAAACTTGCGTCTGAACACAGCGTAACATTTCTTGTAGTTAATGTGCACTTGGCGAGTGTGAGCTGATATATGGTTACTGATAACGATGTTTTCTTTCGAACAAATTATGTACAGGTTGAGGAAAGGCCACGAATGTGGGTCCATCCCCTGATCATGGAGAGGGATCATAAGGGACAATTCATGCAATTATACCAGGATTTGAGAAGGTAAGAGAAAAATATATAAAGATGTGTGAATTTAAAAAATTACGTTCCACCCAAGTATTGTGTCTGAAAACTAACATGGACCTTATTTTTTCTTTCTTTTTGAAAGGTACCCCGAGAAATTTGTGGCATTTTGTCGCCTATCAATTTCTGCATTTGATGAGCTCCTGGCAATGTTGAGGCCAAAACTTACTTACCAAAACACCTGGATGCGGGCAGCGATCGAGGCAGAAGAAAGGCTTCTCATCACTCTGAGGTCAGTGTTATCTAACAAATATCCATTTCTTACATATTTCAATAGAGTGAGGTGTGAATGTTTATGTATGAAAACCAAGAACGTCGGCACGGTAGCCATAGCCACAGCGTAACACAGTTAGTTAAGACAGGAGGCATAGGCGCAGGCTGTAATAAAGGATTGTTTGGGATGCATGAGAGTGATAGAAGTGCATGCTTCTTTGTTGCGATGGTAGTGGTAGAGATGTTCGATTGGTTTGCGAGTGTCGGACATGTGCTGAGTGTGGATGCAAGGTGTTATATTGGTGCAATTATGCTGTATGGTATGTTTTTAGGTTTGTATATAAAAAGATATAATGGTAAGCGGAAATTAGCGTGAATGGCAAAGTTGCAGTTATTACAAGAATCTGTGGAAATACTGAGCATGTTGACCGTGGTGGGGGTGGCTGGGTGATTGTGTTACCCGGGATGAAGGGATATCGTTATGTAGCGTCTGTCTGCTCCTTCCATCAAGCCACAGGTTTTATGTACAGAGTGTCATGGAAAGGAGCAAAATTACACAAAGTAACGCTACCCCGTCAGCCTGTGCAGCACCACAGCCTAACCTTTCAACATGTAGTGTGGATGCGCTACTTTTTTTAACCAATTTCTACAATGAACTTGCTGGAGACTATGCCTTTTTTGCATGATGTGTAGTGGACATTTGTATTCTGTATTAATCTTTTTAAACTTTTCTATTTCCAGATTCCTTGCCACCGGAGAAACGTATTCTTCACTGCATTTGCAGTTCAGGGTGGGGAAAAGCACGATTTCTATCATTATCAAGGTGACGTGCACTGTGATCTGGGAGCACTTGCAGCCCATTGTGATGCCTTCTCCAAACGAGGAGACTTGGTTGCAGGTAGCGGCAGGCTTTCAGTCTGTGGCCAACTTCCCGAACTGCATAGGTGCCGTTGATGGCAAACATATCCGTGTGAAAAAGCCTCCGCGATCAGGATCACGCTTCTATAATTATAAGAAGTATTTCTCCGTGGTCCTGATGGCGGTGGCTGATGCTCACTACAGATTTGTTGCCATTGATGTGGGTGCCTATGGCAGTACTGGGAATTCTCGTGTGCTGCGAAACTCACAAATTGGTCTACAAGTGCTTCAAAATCACAACACTTTACCTGCCGATAAACCTTTGCCTGGTTCCACGCATCCAGTCCCCTACGTGATGGTATCGGATGAGGCTTTCCCCCTGATGCCTAACCTGCTGCGCCCATACCCACGTAGGGGACTGGATGACCGGCGTAGGATTTTTAACTATCGGCTAAGCCGGGCACGCAGATTCGTGGAATGCACCTTCGGGATCATGACAAGTCAGTGGAGGGTGTTCCATTCAGCTATACAACTGAATGAGAGCACAATTGATGTTGTTATTAAAGCATGCTGTGTTTTGCATAACTTTATGCGTGCTCATTCTACTGAGCACGTAGACAGTATGCAACTCCCAGTATTCCGTAGCAACATCAATTGGGGTTCTGGTCGGCCAGAAAATTTGGCAGTGGCGGTGAAGACACTTTCACTGACTATTTCATGACCCCAGAAGGTGCCGTGCCCTGGCAATACTCTTCCAGCCATGTTGCTGACCCATCCTGACTCCAACACCGTACCTTCCTTCACATCATTTCTCTGCTTTCCCAATAACTTGGCTGACCATACGTTGAAAGCCTCCGGTTGTAAGACAGGTCATGACAAATTTAATTTGTACTTTGTGAAGGATGTCAAATGTAACCTTAGCGTTGATTTAGCTTTGAAGTTTTTTTTCTGATGTCAAAACAAATTTTTGTTTGGACTCTTTCTTTTCAGAAATAAATTGCAAAAAAATCTTGTTAACGAATACCTTAACAAATTTGTTAAAAAAACTCCTATGGTATATGTGTCTTCTTTTTCTGTCAGTCAGGGCACAAGGGTGAAGAAGTCATCAATGTAAATGAAATGTGTTGTATATGCTGAAATATTTATCCAACAAAAAAAACACTTCTGTAAAAAATTTTTATCCCAATACGGTGTACCGAGAAATAATGTCCACTTGGACGTTGTCTAATACATTGATATGGGAAGGGAGAATCACCGTTTAGACCTAAACTTCCAGGCAAAGAACATACAGATAGTATTATTGGCGGGGCAATGTGTCTCAGTGAACAGTAACCAAGGTAATTTGAGATACAATAACATTTTTATTAATGCAAATATTACTTGTAAAAAAGGTTAATATCACCCAATAAAGGTAATTTGTACAAAAATGTCGAACAATAAAACCCCAGACATGTGCAAGCCCTCCTAACTTTGCACAAAATGTACAATATAAAAACCACTGACATGGCCATGCCCTAATAACTTTACAGAAAATGTCAAACATAAAAAACCATTACATGTGCAAAACCTGTCACTGCAAATTAGTGTACGTTCTGGTCCCATAATCAGAGCCAACAAAGTTTGCCCATTTCCAGACTTGCAGAACTATCATCCGATAACTGTGTAACGAATGAAGAAGAGTTATGCAAGTCTTCACCGTGTCTTTGAGGAATATGATTCGGCTCACTTAGCTGCCCCTCGGGTCACGGTGTCTGCCCTGTCCGTAAGATGATCCTCCCTGTCGTGGATTCTCCACATTAAAAATTTGGTATAAACCATGCATAATGGTTGGGACTTTAGGGATACTGTCTTGAGATCGGTAGATGTCAAGAAGCCCATAGAGAACAGACATGAAGGATGCCTCACGATCAGGTGCCATCTCCCTTAAGCTTGAAGCAACCTGTGCTCCAGCATGATCATATCTGTCATCTTGGCCGGCCTGCCTCAACAAGCCAAGAGTCTCCTGAACCAAATGAGGAGTAGTGTTCCGACCGGCATTTGTTCGCGAACCACGTCTGGCGACGGTTGTCGTTGTGGGTGTGGGAGACCGCACAGACAATGAGGTTGTGCGATTTGAAGTTGCGCCAGAATTGTCACTGCATGTGGGACTAATCAATTCTTGTGTCAGACAATCTGGAGTTGATATTTCTGAGGACGAAAGGCTTACATTCTGGCTTGCAGGGGCCTCGTCTTGTGCAGCATTCATGGCTACATCTTCTTGTGCGGAAGGAGGAGGAGGAGTAGGATTAGGAGGAGGAATGTTCCCATGGCTTCTGGATTTAAAAAAAAAAAAAAAATTACTTTAATTCGTTACATTGGTTTCAGAGTTACTTAATTATTTTAATAATGTGATGGGGGAAGCATGGCGCATGCATACTGGACTGGAGGTAATTTCTGTGTTCTGGAACCTTGGCATCATGCAATTTTGAAATCACTAGTAGAAGGGAACTGCCATCAAAGGGTACACTTCCAAGCTTTTGCATTGCTCCGCATAACTATGTTATGATAACATTGTCAAAATACAAACTTACGGGCGCAGACTACGACCGCTGAGAGTAAACTGTAACTCCCGACAGAATGGGCATTTTTTTTTGGCAGGGGCTGAGCCGCTTTTTTCACTTTTTGACAGGAACTTTTGAAAAGCATCTCGAACGGATTTCCATCTGTTCTTTATGTCTTTTTCTGCAATGAAAAACCACCCACCCCAAAAAAGGCGTAAAATTTTTTAACATACACCAAAAGACTTTGACAATTATTTATAACATAATTCTATATATTTACCTATGGTACATTGGGTCTCGATCAGCCTCTGGAAAAAGAGGGTATAGTTGACGACAGATCGAGTACCAGGACTGTGCCTTCAAGATCCTATCGCTGTAGGAATCACACCCCTGGTCCCATATTTCAGGACGGGCTTCAATCTGAAAGGAAAAGACAAAGATGCTTACTTAAATTTCTTTCAACTACATTGCTTTGACGGTTGTTAGGAAAAAATAACTCTTCTGTGGCCCATTGTCTCTGTTCCCCAATTGTCTCTGTGCCCCATTCTCTCTCTAGCCCAATTGTCTCTGTGCCCCATTGTCTCTGTTGCCCAATTGTCTCTGTGCCCCATCCTCTCTGTAGCCCAAATGTCTCTGTGCCCCATCCTCTCTGTGCCCCATTGTCTCTGTTCCCCATTGTCTCTGTTGACCCATTCTCTCTGTTGCCCCATTGTCTCTGTTGTTGCCCAATTGTCTCTGTGCCCCATCCTCTCTGTAGCCCAATTGTCTCTGTGCCCCATTGTCTCTGTTGCCCAATTGTCTCTGTGCCCCATCCTCTCTGTAGCCCAATTGTCTCTGTGCCCCATTGTCTCTGTTGCCAAATTGTCTCTGTGCCCCATCCTCTCTGTAGCCCAATTGTCTCTGTGCCCCATTGTCTCTGTAGCCCAATTGTCTCTGTGCCCCATTGTCTCTGTTCCCCATTGTCTCTGTTGACCCATTCTCTCTGTTGCCCCATTGTCTCTGTTGTTGCCCAATTGTCTCTGTGCCCCATCCTCTCTGTAGCCCAATTGTCTCTGTGCCCCATTGTCTCTGTTGCCCAATTGTCTCTGTGCCCCATCCTCTCTGTAGCCCAATTGTCTCTGTGCCCCATTGTCTCTGTTGCCCAATTGTCTCTGTGCCCCATCCTCTCTGTTGCCCAATTGTCTCTGTGCCCCATTGTCTCTGTAGCCCAATTGTCTCTGTGCCCCATTGTCTCTGTTCCCCATTGTCTCTGTTGACCCATTCTCTCTGTTGCCCCATTGTCTTTGTTGTTGCCCAATTGTCTCTGTGCCCCATCCTCTCTGTAGCCCAATTGTCTCTGTGCCCCATTCTCTCTGTGCCCAATTGTCTCTGTGCCCCATCCTCTCTGTAGCCCAATTGTCTCTGTGCCCCATTGTCTCTGTAGCCCAATTATCTCTGTGCCCCATTGTCTCTGTAGCCCAATTGTCTCTGTTCCCCATTGTCTCTGTTGACCCATTCTCTCTGTTGACCCATTGTCTCTGTTGTTGCCCAATTGTCTCTGTGCCCCATCCTCTCTGTAGCCCAATTGTCTCTGTGCCCCATTCTCTCTGTGCCCAATTGTCTCTGTGCCCCATCCTCTCTGTACCCCATTGTCTCTGTGCCCCATTCTGTCTGTGCCCCATTCTCATCTGTGCCCCATCCTCTCTGTACCCCATTGTCTCTGTGCCCCATTCTGTCTGTGCCCTATTCTGTCTGTGCCCCATTCTCTCTGTGCCCCATTCTCTCTGTGCCCCATTGTCTCTGTGCCCCATTGTCTCTGTGCCCCATTGTCTCTGTCCTCCAAATGACACGCACACAATAGGGGCTAAGCTGCACATGCAGGGCGCCTGTGGCGACTTACCAACAGCAGGAGACGGGGCACAGAGATATCCATACGGCGGTACCACGACATCTTGCCTGTGTGTGTTGTGTTCCTGCTTCCTGTTTCGGGACCTCCCACTTCTCCTGCAGTAGCCGCGGCTGGGCGTTTAGCAACGGTTTAGAGGCGGCTGTGCACAGCCCCATTGATTATGCTGCTGCAGTTTTCTGCCACCAAATCGCTCACAAAACGAGCGGAAGAATTAACAAGTTGATTGTTGCTAAGCCGCCGGGGAACCGCTCATCCGGGAGTAAATCCGCTCATACAAAACGATATTGTGTGCACAGCGTTTTCAACATTACATAGGGTTTAATGTTAATCCTCACGCCGCTTACGATTTACATAAATTAACATAAAACGTTGCCGGAAACGACGGCGGATCTCGCTGCTAAAACGATGTTAAACCTGTGTGTGTGAACTTACCCTAACACTACCAACAAATTAAACTCCAACAACCAACCAACCGAAACCAATAAAGATTTTAATACCGGCGTCCAAAGAAACTGACTACCAAAACACTGAACTAAATAAGGACAAAACAGAACCTCAATGAAGACTGGATGACATGTGAATCATCGCAGGCCTCAGCAAAACCTAAACAAATGGACCCACATACAAAATCGCACCAGAACTATGAACGTCCTGATGACACTGACTCAGAAGGAGACACCCTGTTCAAGAGCCCGTCGAGACAAAGACCAAGAACAGAACCTCTAGAAGGTCGACCCTTGATGAATTTCGATGTTGGACAACCATTGGACAGAGCCTTTTTTCTACATTTGTTTACTACCTTCAAGCAATCCCTGAAAGAAAACATTTCAGAACAGTTTGAGGAAATGTGAGTTTTGATTTCATCCATTGTTACAAGAGCAGAACATAGTGAGAGAGAAGTACAAGATCTAAAAGAGGAAAATAAAGATATCAAACAAGAATAGGACAAAATAAAAAAAGAACTGAAACTTCTAAAAGACAAAATAACTGATAGAGAAGATAGAGACTGACGGACCTACTTATATTTGGAGACTTTAGCGCAGTGCCAAATCCTGAAATAGATTTTTCAAATAAATCTAGAAATTCCAATACATCTCTTAACCCATGGATAAATAGGGAGGAATTGTATGACTCCTTCCATAGCTGAATTCCTCAATAGAGTACACACACTACTCGGACACCCATAAATCCTTTGCTCGCATTGACCTAGTACTGACTGACATTCACACTTTGCAAAAATATTAAAATGTAACTATCCTCCCTAGATCATGGTCTGACCATTCACCAATAATATTCGAACTCACCCACTATCCAAGCTACTCAGGACAGAAAGTTTGGAGAGCTAATTCCTATCCACCACCCTCAATACAAAGAACAGATACAAAACTCTATTAACTCATATTTCAAAGAAAATGACTCTGAAGAAGTATCGATTGCAACACTCTGGACAGCTCATAAAGCTGTAATCAGAGGACAACTTATTCAACTCAGTTCCAGACTAAAAAGGCAAATATAGAGATACAGAACATATCGTCAAAAAAATCAGAGTAAAATAAGAGTATTTTACAATAAATGCTTATATGGTGGTAAGATGTTTACAAAGGTTAATAGGTATATGTTGATATTCCTCACTAATAGATGGACAGGATAGCAGAGTGGTTTTAGTGAAGGAATAAAAATATGAATGAGATTGCACTCAAAACTGTGCTCAGGTTCTATACCCGCAAGGTTTTTGCCCGCAACAATAATAAAAAAATTTTTGGGATGAGATAAGGATGAGATAACTGTACTGTGATTTTAAAATGGATTCGATGCAACTTTTGAATGTTTTTTAATTGAAATATATGATGAATTGTGGATAGTTACAATAAGGGAAAACTAGGATATATCTTTTGTACCATCAACATCACAAGGGTCCTCCCCTCTGATGTCGCAGATGACGTGGCTGAATTTTTGGAAATCAACATCCGCTGTATAAACTGTATAAAAGGCAATTATCTGTGTTGAGATGTAATGTAACCCTGAGGAAGGTGCAAGGATTAGCACCGAAACGCGTTGAGGTAAGGAGGAATAAAGGAGCAGCAGATACAAGTATTGGCTCCCTGTGTATCTTTCATCAGGCAGCAGCGCCGACTGGAGACACCACTCCTATCCTGGATTATTGAGGAGAAAACATAGACATTGTGTAAAGCACATCACTCATACTTAATAATTTTAAGATGAAAAAGTCTGTAGCACAGGGCAGCAGATGGACCAGAGACCGCCAAAAGGACCAGAGACCGCCAGAAGGACCAGAGACTGCCAGAAGGACCAGAGACCGCCAGAAGGACCAGAGAACGCCAGAAGGACCAGAGACCGCCAGAAGGACCAGAGAACGCCAGAAGGACCAGAGACCGCCAGAAGGACCAGAGACCGCCAGAAGGACCAGAGAACGCCAGAAGGACCAGAGACCGCCAGAAGGACTAGTTTGGCAACAGGCAGGAAGTTACCTAAAAAAAAAGGGACATTTAAAAAAAAATATACAAACATGAGACAGTCACAAAGAATGACAATTGACAATCTCATAGTGAAGACATTGGGAGATCTTGCATTGAGTCAGACGCTAAAAAGGGAAAACATTAATGAATGCATAGTGCAACGCATGCACAACCACTGTACACAATGCAGAGCATGACACAGACTGCAGGCTGTAATGATATAAAGGAGAAGACAACATTGCCTAGAGAGAGCAACAGTAGTGAATGCAGAGCATGACAGAGTACAGGCTGTAATGACATTGAAAAAGCAAATACAACATTGCATACAGAGACCCACAGTACACAATGCATTGCAACACAATACAGGCTGCACCCTGCCAAAAAAAAAAAAAAATTGCATTGAGCTACATCAACCAACATAAAAACAGCAAATAAAATAAAATAAAAAAAAGTTAAAAATTACAAAAAAAAAATTTTTAAAGCTTGCATACTTTGCAACGTCTAGGGATCCAGCCTGTAGTGATCGCCTTCAGTCCATTTCAGACACTGGTCTTGCTGGCTCCTGCTTACTAGTAAGTATACACACTAGTCAGGTTTTTAATACAACAGTTAGGACTGCGTCAGAGATGGGTACACTTTGAAGTTAGTGACGTGGCTTGAAGTAACTTTTTTTGCGCAAAAAAACGTATGGACTAAGTACCCTGTATTTGTTTTACTATTTTTTATACTGCACTTGCATTTTAATACTTTTACTGCAGTGTACTGTTGTTTTTGGTCGCATTTAGCTTTTTGTCTCCAAATAGTGCAACGCATGCACAACCACTGTACACAATGCAGAGCATGACACAGACTACAGGCTGTAATGATATAAAGGAGAAGACAACATTGCCTTGAGAGAGCAACAGTAGTGAATGCAGAGCATGACAGAGTACAGGCTGTAATGACATTGAAAAAGCAAATACAACATTGCATACAGAGACCCACAGTACACAATGCATTGCAACACAATACAGGCTGCACCCTGCCAAAAAAAAAAAAAAATTGCATTGAGCTACATCAACCAACATAAAAACAGCAAATAAAATAAAATAAAAAAAAAGTTAAAAATTACAAAAAAAAAAATTACAAAAAAAAAAATTTTAAAGCTTGCATACTTTGCAACGTCTAGGGATCCAGCCTGTAGTGATCCAGCCTGTAGTGATCCAGCCTGTAGTTATCCAGCCTGTAGTGATCCAGCCTGTAGTGATCCTGCCTGTAGTGATCCAGCCTGTAGTGATCCTGCCTGTAGTTCTCCAGCCTGTAGTTCTCCAGCCTGTAGTGATCCTGCCTGTAGTGATCCAGCCTGTAGTGATCCTGCCTGTAGTTCTCCAGCCTGTAGTTCTCCAGCCTGTAGTGATCCTGCCTGTAGTTCTCCAGCCTGCAGAGATCCAGCCTGTAGTTATCCGGAGTCTTGGACTTCCTATGTCCAATACCCCTCTTTATACAGCTGGGATTTGGGCGGGCTGTGGGAGGGACTGAGAATCGCTTCATGTGCATGCGCACTGTCTCATACGCATGCGCATCGAACGCAGCCATGTGCAAGCCATTGCGGACCAATGTGTACCCTTAGACACCAATGTATAGTTTTTACGCACTCGTGCGCATGCGGATTCTTGCACATTTTTCAAACCTCAAAAAATGCAACATGTTGCATTCGCCAGGGTCAGAAATTCCAAGCGCAGTGATGCCACCACAGGTCCCTGCGTTAGAATGCGCACACCATATTAAAGATAGGTGCGCAATACGCTTGCGGATTTAAAAAAAGAAATACGCAACATATGCTGCGCTGTCAACCGCTAATGTGAAACCGGCCTTATTTCTCTGAAGTGTGGATCAATGCCACACCTTTCTGCAATCTGTTTTGCTTCACTGATAGCATCAGCTGCATTACTTGTTCAACCTGACTAACAGGACCAAAAGACCATGAATATGCTTTGACATATCAATAGTGATGTTTTTATTTTGTAAACGTTTGTTAATCAATGGGACTTAGCACTTTG
Organism: Allobates femoralis; assembly: GCA_033576535.1. Classification (NCBI taxonomy): domain Eukaryota; kingdom Metazoa; phylum Chordata; class Amphibia; order Anura; family Aromobatidae; genus Allobates; species Allobates femoralis. The sequence goes on along the minus strand of JARQOC010000002.1, from coordinate 710,519,635 downwards.
TACCAAAAACAAGACATAGCAACAACTTTGTAATGTTGTGCATCAGAGAAGCAGCCTCAACCTTTGTCTCCATGTTTGTTACTGACTTGGTTTTCAGATCATTTTAAAGCATCAATGATTTCCTTTAACTGTGATAAATAGGTCTTACCGCTTCCAGTTTTGCAGACCACCTGGTTTAGCTTAGTGACTTGAGGGTAACACTTCCATGCTTCTGTAAAATTTCCCATCTAAAAGTGGAGGCAACAAAGAACAAATAAAGACAATGTAGTGTCCCGAAGTACGTCTCTGCTTGTTGTGACACAATAGCAGCATTTACACCAACCAGATTTAGGGTACAAAATATGCTAGATTATTTTCTTGAAGCAATCGTGTTTGAACCCCTTTATACTTTCCAGTCCATCTTTTGTTATTTTTTGTAAAATCATTTCAGAGAGTGCAAGTCCAGTTTTCATACAGTAAAAAAGTCTATGAAGCTTGCAACAATTTCAGGGCCATACTTTGTAATTTTGACATATCTAATCACTTCAGACATTTGTTTCTAATGGCTTATGTCAGGTGTGCAGTCAAACATCACAAAAATACTGAGCCTCCATAACATCATTAAGTATGTGTTCCCTTATTTTTCCTGCAATGATGTCTAAAAATTAGGTGAGAAATAGCTCACTTGTCCTTTCTTATGACGCTGCATATGTTCACGCAGAAACAATGCGAAACAAGTTCAATAGCATTTAGAAATGTTCCACTTTTAGGGTCTGCAAAATCAAGACCTTGATGTGAGCCTCGCAATGCACGTCCTTGTCTGGCTAAGTGCATGATTACATAAACAATTACATGATGAACTTCCTTCCAGTTCTTTTCTTCCATCACTATCTGGTCGTGAAGTTCCTTGTCAATGCCATACTTACCTAATGAGGCCTCAAGTATTTTCCATAAGCAGAAACACATTTTATGATGTAATGAATTGTCATGTTCGGGAATTCTCTCACTTAATTTTTTCCATTGTGTCAAACCTTCCTCCTTTGACAAAACTGAGAGTCCTTGCTCTGAATTAGAAAACATTCCGCATGGTATGCCGTATACAGCATTCTGTAACCGGCTATATTCTAGCCAAGACCTTCTCACTTTCTGTCCTTTTGGCAGCTGTTTAAAAAACCAATTTATTGTAAGTTTTCTTCCATCTCTTAAAGTACCGTCACATGTAGCGATATGGCTTCCATATCGCTGGCGATTTGACGTGAGCGCGCAGCTGTTGCCCAAAGGAGCTGTGCCCAAACACACCCCCATCTGAGACACGGCCATTCATGTCAACATCCACGAAGAGGAACTCATAGTGAGCATCCACAAGGGCCATGAGGATCACACAAGAATAACCTTTATAGTTGTAAAAAAAAGGACCCGCTGTTAGGGGGGTTGAGTGATCCTCACGTGCTTACCATCCAATGCCCCACCGCAGTTTGAAAATTGCCAGTGATCACCAAAACCACTGGCAACATGCATCCATTCTGTGGTGGTGGTTGGGAACCACAAAAAGGATGGTACCAAGCACCTCAGGATGGCCTCACACGTCTCAGGTATAATGCGGATCAGTAGTGGCCGCGACACAGCTGCAGAGTATTGCAGGTCCATCATCGATCGACCTATTGCCAGGAACCTCAAAGTTACAGCCAACCTCTCCTCAGGTGGCACAGCTCTACGCATCACAGTATCCTCACGGGCTATCCATGGCCGAATGCGGTCCAATAGGAACTTCAATGAGTCCTTGGACATATGGAGATAGTTCCTGAAGTCATGCAGACTCCTGTCTTCCAGCTGATGGACCAGCCTCTGTTTAATATCCATGATGAGCAGATGAACCAACCCCTGTGGAACAGGAAAAAAACTATTGTAACTCATAAATTACATGTCACAACTCGGCCAAAGCCTACAGTATTTGCTTGCCTACAGACTTGCTACACATACAAGTACCAAAAACAAGGTTCTGATGCAGTGGCCACCCCCCTCTGAAATATCCACCATTCACACAACATACAATAACATCGTTTTCCCAATATACACACATAAAGAATATGTGGGCAACCAACACATTCCCCATTAACTACATGACTATCCCAAATATACATTGTCACCAATAACAAGAACATATTGTAGACCATCATGTGTTGAAATGAAAGTACAAAATTCAACAAACCCAATAATATTGGCCGTACATGTAAATATGTAGGACACACCACGCAAAACCATATTGGCACCACGTAAAACATACATGGGTTATGAACATAGCCATGTTAAGGCAACATCACACACTGCAGGACTCACCATTACCAAACTACATCCCTACTGAGTGGCATAAACCGGATATTGGGCCGCACACATTCACAATACTGCCACCACACTCAAGGTGTCCGCATCACCACAACACATGCCTTTTGTGTGTGCAAGTCAGGATACATTCCTCATCACTGTATATGTCAGGCACACACCATCAGTGAGCCAACTTGTGTACACATTACACAATTGAACTCTCAACATATAAGCACAATGAGTAGGGGACATACCCCCTTGTCTAACCATGGCTACACCTGAGTCTGGCTTGCACACACCTGGAGGTGTATTTGTGTTGACCAACACACTAGACATGTATGTCACCTAAAAAGCCTCACAACAAAAAACACAACCATCGTAGAAGGGACGTCAGAAGCGTGCTACTTACCCAATGACTCTGGCCAGCTAGCTTGATCACGCACTGGTTTAGCTGCTTTTTATATTGTGACAACACGCCTGTGGTTCGCCTTTGCTGGGATCAAAGGGCACGTTGATCTTGTGTCATTTAGTCCAAACACAGCAATTTGGATGCAACTGGCACTGGGCCAGGTTTATTGTGGTGAAAGCCAACAAAAGAAAACAAAACAGCAAAATAAAATCCTCGCCTGTCCGGCTCTAACTAAACAGAATTCACCCTCACTACAGGCTGAAGGGCTTCTCCCTTCCAGCCTAAACATACAACCAAACAGCAATGGCTTCACTCACGTGCTTCTCCTCACACAGACAGGCTGTCTGTGCTCCCAGGCTGAGAGAGAGCTCCGCCCGTCTCCCAGACTCCTTTTACAGACCCAAACCGCCTCCCATTACTTCATTACCAGCCAGGTGATACAACCCATGTCAGGTTGCATAGGACAGATACCTGGGTGAGATATACCTGCCCTCCTCCACTAACCCCACATGAGTCTCACATATCCCCCCCCTCTGCTCAGACCACTTCGGCTGAGCAGCGGTACCCACAAAACAGTGCACCCTAGACAGGGCATCAGCATTTCCCATCCGCGCCCCCGGGCGATGTTCCACCGTAAAATTGTAGGCCTGCAAGGCCAGGAACCACCGAGTCACCCGGCTGTTCCGCTCCCTATTCAAGTGCATCCACTTGAGAGGGGCATGGTCCGTAATCAGCCGGAACTTCCGTCCCCCCAAGTAATATTTGAGGGACTCGAGAGCCCACCTAATGGCCAGGCATTCTTTCTCCACGATGGCATACCGTTGCTCATGTTTGTTTAGCTTACGACTGAGATAAAGGACCGGATGTTCCTCCCCGTCCCTTAGTTGCGACAATACCGCCCCGATACCAGTGTCGGAAGCATCCGTTTGGACCACGAACTCGCTTTGGAAGTCAGGAGTCACAAGCACTGGTTGAGAACAGAGGGCCCGTTTCAGGTTGCGGAAGGCCTCCTCTGCTGCCGGGGTCCATTGGACCATGACAGAGTCTTTCCCTTTTGTAAGATCCGTCAGGGGAACAGCGATGGCTGCAAAATTGGGAATGAACCGTCGATAATAGCCAGCAATCCCCAAAAAAGCTCTCACCTGCTTCTTATTGATTGGTTGCGGCCAGTTCTGGATGGCCTGTATTTTGTCAGTCTGGGGCTTAACGATCCCTCTCCCAATCACGTAACCCAAATACCGGGCTTCTTCCAGCCCGATATGACACTTTTTTGGATTGGCCGTTAGCCCTGCCTCCCGCAGGTCCTCGATCACGGCCTGTACTTTCCGGAGGTGGGTTTCCCACTCCGGGCTGTATATGACAATGTCGTCCAAATAGGCCGAAGCATACTGCCTATGTGGCCGCAGGATTCGGTCCATTAGTCTCTGAAATGTCGCAGGTGCCCCATGAAGCCCAAACGGCATATGCACATATTGGTATAAACCGTCCGGTGTAGAAAACGCAGTTTTCTCTTTGGCTGCCTCCGTCAGGGGTATCTGCCAATACCCCTTCGTCAAGTCTAAGGTTGTGATATACCGGGCCTTTCCCAGCCGGTCTATCAATTCGTCAACCCGTGGCATAGGGTAGGCATCGAACTTAGAGACTGCATTCAGCTTCCTAAAATCGTTGCAGAATCGAATGGTGCCGTCGGGTTTAGGGATTAACACAATCGGGCTCGACCAGGCACTATGCGATTCCTCAATCACCCCTAACTCCAACATCGACTTCACTTCTCGGGAGACGGCGTCACGCCGAGCTTCTGGGATTCTGTAGGGTTTCACCTGTACGGTGACGCCGGGCTCGGTTACAATATCGTGGTTGATGAGCGTGGTCTGCCCAGGTTTCTCGGAAAAAAACTTTTGGTTGTTTACGAGAAACCGCTTGACGTCTGTCTTCTGCCGCTCTGACAGAGTCTCCGCAATCCGGACTTCCGGTATGGTCCGCGTGCGGATCGGAAGGGCCAGACCCGCTGATAGAGCCGGACGGTCCTTCCAGGGTTTTATCAGATTCACATGATAAATCTGCTCCGGTTTCCTTTTACCCGCCTGATGCACTTTATAGTTTACCTCACCTACCCGTTCCATGATTTCAAAGGGGCCTTGCCACCTTGCCAGGAACTTGCTTTCCACGGTGGGGACCAGGATTAACACCCTATCCCCCGGGGCAAAAGTGCGAACCTTGGCTCCCCTGTCATAGGTCCGTTTCTGGGCCTCTTGAGCCTGCATCATGTGCTCTTTCACAATGGGCATAACGGCCGCAATACGGTCCTGCATTTGGGTTACATGGTCTATCACACTTTTGAAGGGGGTAACCTGTCCCTCCCAGGTTTCTTTCGCGACGTCCAACAGACCCCGGGGACGTCGGGCATACAGAAGCTCGAAAGGAGAGAACCCGGTGGAAGACTGGGGTACCTCCCGGATGGCAAAAAGCAAATACGGGAGTAAGTAGTCCCAGTTCGTCCCATCTTTCTCTATCGCCCTTCGGAGCATCTGCTTCAAGGTTTTGTTGAACCTCTCAACGAGCCCGTCTGTTTGGGGGTGATACACAGAGGTGCGTAACTGTGTTATCCGTAACAGCCGGCAGAGCTCTTTCATTACCCTCGACATAAAAGGGGTCCCCTGGTCTGTGAGTATTTGTTTCGGGATACCAACCCGGCTAAACACATGGACCAGCTCCTTGGCAATGGTCTTGGTGGCCGTGTTACGCAAAGGGATGGCCTCGGGGTAACGAGTGGCATAGTCCAAGATGACAAGGATGTGCTGGTGTCCACGTGCAGACCTGGGGAGGGGCCCAACCAAATCCATCCCGATCCTCTCAAACGGGATCTCAATGATAGGTAGGGGTACCAAGGGGCTACATAGATGAGGCCTGGGCGCCGAGATCTGGCATTCAGGACATGACTCGCAATACCTGCGAATATCGTGATGCATGCCGGGCCAAACAAAACAATGTAATATCCTTTCAGTGGTTTTTTGGACCCCCAGGTGACCCCCCATCACGTGGGTGTGTGCCAGGTCCAGCACTTTCCGCCTGTAGGATTGCGGCACGACCAATCGTTGTACCGTGTCGTCCCCCTTTTTCTCTATCTGATAGAGAAAGTCATTCTCCAGGGCCATGTGAGGGTAAGCCAGCCTAGTATCAGCCTCCACCTGTACCCCGTTTATCGTCTTTACATTTTTCCTAGCCTGCAACAGGGTTGGATCCCTTAGTTGCTCGCTTTGGAAGTCATCTTTCAGGACTTCCAAATCCAGCAAACCGGAAGGTGGTCGACTGTCCACCCCCGCTCCGGCCCTGGGTTCCTCGGAATCGCCAGCCATGACTGAAAACGGGAACTGCAGGACATCTTCCCGGGATTCCCCCCAGCCTCCTCCTGGGGATCATCCTCCAGCGGCTCCAGCCCCCCTGGAGGCATCGGAACCGGGTCACCGGGGCCTCCAGCCCGGGGTACCAACTGGTTTTCCCACAACTGCCAGAAGTGGGGAAAATCTCTTCCTAGAATAACATCATGCAGTAAGGCTGGGACTAGTCCCCCCTTATGGTGCACAGTCCCGTAAAGCGTAGTAATGCAGGAGACAGTCGTGAGGTACGAGCATGTGTCTCCATGCACGCACGTCACCGAAAATCTGTCTGACGGACCAGTTGGGACTGACACCAGACTGGCCTTGACTAGAGTTACCACACTCCCTGAGTCCAACAGCGCCACAACATTCTTGCCATCAACAGTCAGGTCACACAGGTGTTTTTCGATATCGCCTGAACCAGCAGCAGCACACACTACCCTAGCAACCATAGTCACACGTTTTTCAAAGTCCGTGACCTCGCACTGCATGGGTTCAGTGGTTAACGGACAGTTCGCAGCAATGTGACCCGCTTCCTGGCAGCGAAAACACCTTACGGGCCCCTTGCTTAGTCCATAGTTCGGCCCCTTCGGCCTCACGACACCAAAAGTTCCGTTCTCCTCCGCCACTGTCTTAGAATACCTTCCCCCTCCCCTAGTCCCGGATACAGTCTTACCCGACCCCCGGGGAGAGGGGGAAGAGGGAGGATGTGCCGCATCATCCAGGAGACCTTCCGCCACAGAATAACGTTCCACGAGATCCACCAGTTGATCGGCGGTCGTAGGATTTCCATGACTTACCCACTTCCTCAGGGCTGGCGGTAGAGCTCTTAGGTATTTGTCCAGGACAACCCTTTGGATTATCTCTGGCGCCGACAGCACCTCGGGTTGTAGCCATTTTTTTGTCAGGTGAACCAGGTCGAACATCTGGGACCGTGGAGGTTTATCGGGATGATAAGTCCATTGATGCACTCTCTGTGCTCGTACCGCCGTCGTCACTCCCAGCCGGGCCAGGATCTCCGCTTTTAGTTTGTCGAAATCCTGCGCGGCCTCGGGCTCCAGGTCGAAGTAAGCCTTTTGGGCCTCCCCTGCCAGAAACGGAGCAAGCAAGCCGGCCCACCGTGCCTTCGACCACTTCTCCCGCTCGGCTGTCCGCTCGAACGTAGTCAGGTAGGCTTCCACGTCATCGTCCGCAGTCAGTTTCTGCCAGTACCGACTCACATGAATCACCCTCTGCTCAGCTTCCGGATTCAGCTCCGGTGCGGTTGCCAGGCGCTGCGCCACCTCCTGCAGCAATCGGCGGTCTCTGGTTGTCGTTTCCACCAGTTCCCTCAGCTGTGCTGACATTAAGCGGTTAGCTTCTTGCTGCACCGCTGTGGATTGCACCAGCGCTTTCACCACGTCATCCATTTTGACACTGTAACGTGATCCTCACATGGGGCACCAAATGTGACAACACGCCTGTGGTTCGCCTTTGCTGGGATCAAAGGGCACGTTGATCTTGTGTCATTTAGTCCAAACACAGCAATTTGGATGCAACTGGCACTGGGCCAGGTTTATTGTGGTGAAAGCCAACAAAAGAAAACAAAACAGCAAAATAAAATCCTCGCCTGTCCGGCTCTAACTAAACAGAATTCACCCTCACTACAGGCTGAAGGGCTTCTCCCTTCCAGCCTAAACATACAACCAAACAGCAATGGCTTCACTCACGTGCTTCTCCTCACACAGACAGGCTGTCTGTGCTCCCAGGCTGAGAGAGAGCTCCGCCCGTCTCCCAGACTCCTTTTACAGACCCAAACCGCCTCCCATTACTTCATTACCAGCCAGGTGATACAACCCATGTCAGGTTGCATAGGACAGATACCTGGGTGAGATATACCTGCCCTCCTCCACTAACCCCACATGAGTCTCACAATATGCTATGCAGCCAATCACAACACACTGGCATCACAAAAGACACGCACCCGCTTCAGCATTAACATGCACGAATCCTGTGATTTGCTAACTCAGGTGCATTAAGATTGGTTGGCGGAACCTTAAAAATGGCACTGTTGAAAGCACTTGTGTGTTGCCAAGTTATATGCAACATCGTGGTAGCGTCTCTTCAAGCACACTCTGCTGGTCAGATGGTAGGTATAGCGATGTGTATGCCTTGATCATTTGTACATGACTGTGTTTTTGGCTCTAACCCCTACCTACTGCCCCATCTGTAATGTTGTATAGAAACCTGTTGTCTATGTAGCCTTACATTGATGGTGTTTGTGAGGATTAGGTAGCCATGTTCCGGACGTGAATGTAATGTGTCACACATAATGTGGCTCTACACAGTACATCTGCCTAATGTACTGTGGTCCGCATTGTGTAAATAATGCGCCAAACATCTCACAAACCTGTAAGGTAGACATACGGCAAACAAGACTGCCATACAACTGTATTGCTGTTGCTACATAGTGGCTTTGCTCATACTTGTATACCTACACAACCGTATGTCGAATAGTGTATCTTCAAACCTTACAACAAACTACATGTGGTTGGAGTTTACTGCTGGGTTACCATATGTCTTCACATTAAACAATGTCAGGCTTCATTGCAATGATCTCACATAATTAAGCCACAATGATTACCTTTTGTGATTATGTGCCCATTATTCATGGGACATTATGTGAACATACATACATCTATGTGTGGTTTTGATGTGCTTTCTGTTTATGTTGCAGATGGGGGACAATCAGGATTTTGTTCGGGCCTTGTTGGCCATGTACCAGGACCACAATTGCCTGTGGCGGCTGCATTCACCTGATTATAAAAATAATCAGGTGAAGGATGTGGCGTATGGCCGCCTTGTTGCCCTCGCCCAAGAACATTACCCTGGTGGGATAAGGCCAGGATTAAGGCCAAGATAAAGCACCTGCGCACTGTTTTCAAAAAAGAGCACAACCTGGTCCAGAGGTCCCAGCATTCTGGGATGGCAAGTGAGGAGGTACTTGTGCTCCAACTGTGGTACTATGATCTCCTCACTTTCACTCTGGATCAGAAGGCTCCTCTGAGATTACGGTGTGCCAGGGAGTTTGCCGACAACACCACGGCCACATCCGAAGCCACCACTCCGTCACAGGAGGTACGTTTAATGAAGCTTCTTGTGTATGGTAATCCCTTGGTGGTAGTAGTCAGGTTTTTTTTTGCTCAAGTCCATTCAAATAGTCTGTGTGATTTGGTGATGGGTCACACACTTGGCTCCTCTGTTTTTTTATGGTTGGTTGTGGACACACACATAACCCTGTTGTTATATGTTGAATGTTTATGTGGATCAAATACAATGGCGTGGTACTGCTGCTGGTGCATTAAATCTGCAATGGCTAAAAGACTTTTTGTGGCACATGACAAGTGATTTGTTTTGTTTTTCCATTCTTTACAGGATCCGCTGGAGCAGCAGTCATCGCTGGAAGGGTCACCCGCTCATGATCCTCCTCCTACACATCTGTGGGGGAGGTTGTGCTTGATCCCGATTCGGCGGACCAGCGTGGGCGAAGCGGGTGCTGGTTCACACGTAGAATCAGCCAAATACTGGGATTGGGCACCTAGTTAATGAGTGGGTGTCCATTATGACATCACAGCAGTGCAAGATTGCTGAGCGGATCGTCATTCAGGTCCTGGAGGCGGGCGTGGACGAGGCACTGACACCATTGGCCCATCTTGTCATCCCCAGTGGCCAGGCGTCAGTGTCACATGGTCCTCGGCCGCCTTTGCATGGGCCCAGACAAAATCCTGAATTGTCCAGGGGCACCAGACAACCCCTCCCCCCCAAGTTGGGCTAATGGTTGGGGATATAGGGATTTGGGGCCTCAACCCACGTCTGAACCAGGTGTGTCACTTGTATAGGCCACATAACCAAGATAACATAACATGGTCACGTAGATATTTTGACATATGCTACATCCCTTTGTCCCCTAGGTGTCACAATGCATTTGTTGTAAAGGTTGATCACCTACATTGCTCAACAATTGTGTACATGTCACCCACTAAATGCTTGTGTTGTTTGCCATCCAATGCTGATGAGTAGTGTGTTACCCATTGTTTTGTTTAGGGTGTAGCTTAAATTGGGTCAGTAGGGTAGTATAGTGCTACGAACATTGATGGTGTACATTCATGCAGCCCATCCGTATATTTGTACTAATGTTTGCACCTTCAATGCTAATGTGACCCCTCACATATTTGTTTGTGGCATCAAGATGTAGCCTTAGCAAAGAGGTGTCAACTCCATACTCCAGCACCTCTGTGTATACAGTTATGAGGCCAAAGACAGTAGTGGGATTTGCACAATAATTTTATTGGGTAAATCCCTTTTTTGTGGGTTGTTGTTCTTGGCCTTTTTTTTTTAAGGGTTGGCCAAGGCGAATCAACGCCCTTTTTTATTATTTTTTTATTTTGAAAACAATGTTTGTTTGTTTTTTTTGTTAAAACATATTTGCCCTGGTGACTGTTGAGTGACAGCCATGTTTAACACATTAAAAATTGAAACAAAAAACAACACTTATAAAAACAATTCATGGCAATATGCCACACCCGAAACACACAAGGGGGATGTGAAAAGGGGATGTAAAAAAAAATTAGGCCTCTGGCATAACCCCAGGTTGATCCCCAGCCTGCCCACCGGTGAGACGCTGGATGATGGCCCACATTCTGTTCACTTTGGCCTGCGACTCACGGTGGACAGCAACCGACTCCTCGATGGTTTGTTGGCCTGTTGGGTAAATATAAAACATTAGTATAATGTAATTCTGTGTTGACCAATGTTAAGTGACTGTGTTACCAAACTTACGATTCAGGGCAGCATCCGCAACTTCCCTTTCTGGTGGTGTGGATGACGTCCCTAGCAACATGGGCCCAGCTGCTGTGCCATCTGCATTAATCAAAGGGATACAACAAAAACAGGGAGGCATTAACACTGGGTCAGACAGGGCAAATTTGGAAAAGCAAGCTTGTTTTATATGGTCAACATGTACCATCAGGGCCACCTCCACCAGGCTCACATTCACCCTGTGGGAACCATTTCCCAAAAGGCCTGCGAACTGGGCTGGCTACGTCAGGTGGAGGGGTGGCAGGAGGTGATGGTGTCTGCAGCCGGCTGTGTGTGGCTTCTGGGTCAGGATTTGTGCCTCTTGTTGCCCTTCCAGGTGGGGTGGCGGGTGGGCTGTGCAGCCCTGAGGCTAGGCTGGCAGGTGTAGAGGGGGGCTCTGAGGTGTCCCAGAGGCAGAGCTGCCTGCAGGTGTGGACGCAGCCCTTCCAGGAGAAGGTGGCGGCGGGCTGTCAGATGGTGTTGCTGGCGGGGATGGGCGTCTTGCGGGTGGTGGCCTTGCCAGTGGTGATGGTTGCCCTTCAGAGCTGTCAGCATCCTCTGTAAGATTGAACCTTGCAATTATGAACACATGTACACCATCTGCAACACCTATGCCAGCAGACATGTCATTTGTATGGGTGTCAGTAATGACTGCAGTCAACATGTAAATGCTTGTTGCTTGGCCCATAGTGATGTAATGTGAGCTGACTGTGCACATCTCTACATGGGCATGGCCAAACACACTGTTTTGTGGGCATGCAGTACACACACCAATATAGTGTTGCCCATGACAGAGACTTTGACACACACAATTGGCCCATTAATGTTGTGTGTGCAGACCTATGCTGCGGATGAAGGGGCTACATGATGGAATATTGCCCATCACAACACAGTGTGACAAATGTTACCAACTATACTGACACATCCATACAGAGTAATGTACAGATGCACATGACCACACAGGGCTAAGGTGGTGTAAGGGTCATGTGGCAATATACATTTAGGATAAGGGTAATGGATATCTTGGACTTCCCAACAACATTATCACAGCCTATATGTCACACAGCATGCTGATACTGACTGTATGTGTCATGGTGGGCAATACATGAGGTACATGTTAACTTCCGCCTTATTATCCAGCTATGTGTTTTGATATACTGATATGACGGCAATGTTCACATCAACAATGGCAACACATAGTAGTGTAGTCTGCACTTTCATGTTGCATATTGCAGACCCTACAGATACAGAGGGATGAAGCCTCAACATCAGGGAATCAGGGTACACTTCCATGTGTTGCTAAAGCCTTGTTTGTTTTTTTGATGAGGTATGTGTGTATCACAAGTACTCACCACGCAGCCTCCTAATCCGTGCCCGGATGGTGTCAATGCGCCCTGAACAATTGTATTTAAGGTCCGCCACCTTCTTCTGTATCTGCTGGGTGCTGCGGTCCACACCCAGTGTGCTGGTGGTGCTGGTGGCACTGTGGCGTCCTGCTCACGCGGGTAGCCACAGACTTCCCTAAAGCACAGCTGGGTTTCCACAGCAGGTACCTACTACATGCAACATCTTCCACCCCGGCACAGTAGGAGGATCTCTACTCACCGCCTTTAGGTGAGTTTCCCTATAAATACTACTGCTGGGGGAGGAGTTAGTGAGAGTGTGCAGACGCTAGGAGAGCTGCGAAGATGTCCTGGTGGTCGGTGCCGCGATTAGGCCCGAGCCAGTGACCTGGAGTGGCCCTTCTGACGTCCCACATGCCTAGGAGTTGGGACAGAAGGCAAGGAGTCGAACTAAAGGGAGTGAGGAACTAGTGGAAGTTCGCCCAGAGATGTACCGGACTTCGGGGATCCGCACCTGTAGGATACTTCAGGACTACAGAAAACCCAGTCACACCGTGGAGACCGCAGTCACCCGGTCCCCCTGCGTACTCAAGGAGAGGGAGCCAGACACCGCAGTGTACTACCGCAGTGATCAGAGAGGGTAACCCGTGGACCGCACAGGAGGAGAGAGGGAGAGAGTACCAGAGGAGGTGAGGAGGCCAGTCTGGCTGCAAGCAGACTGGGCTTCAGGAACCGTAGAGAAGCAGATGAGGCCTTATACCCACTTGCTGTGGGGACCCACTGTGCACCTGGTCACCTGTCAGTGCCCCGGACGTCTTTACCTGCTGCACACATACAGTAGAAGTCTCTTTTACCTTTTACTGGTGGTATGTCATTCCTCTCTGCTCCCGGTGCCCCTTATAGACTGCTCCATAATCCCATACACTGACTTACAGCTCCACTCCAAATTGCCCCTTTACACTACGCTGCCCTAGAGGACTAGCTCTACCTGTAGGGAGCTTTGCCATCTCAGCCGCACTACCATCTACCTCCGGCGGACTGTTGCGGCGCTGGTGACACATCACCAGGTACTACAGGTGGTGTCACATGACAAACTCTTATCCCCTGTAAATAACCCTTTTTGAAGTGTCACCCAGTCCACAAGATCAGGCGCTGCCACTCTTGACATTCCCCTGTGCTAAAGCACCCACCGAGCCTGATACCCGAGTACCCGAGGGCCTGGGGCTCGACAGCACCAATAATCCCAGCTGTCCAAGATGTTGAACAGAATTAGCAGCTCTGGGTCACTCCATGCTGCAGCTCTCTGTCCTGACGCCTTCGCTACCTCTGCAGGGGAAGGGAAACACCTGGAAGGCAGGTCCCAACATGACACAACGACATGATGTCATCGCACACGCTGGTTACGCTGAGGAGACTTGAGGGACTGCACAATTTAAGGTGCAACAGAGTTGTGTGCCTTTCTGAGACACCGTAATGTCACCCCAATACATGAAGAAGGAACCGCAGGGTGACGGACGTGCGTGGCAACTGGAGGACATACATGCGTTACTATTTCCTTTCTGCCAACATATGCTTTGTGATATGGGTATGGTGAACGTATGGCTTTTCACGTTTTAGCCAACACCAAAAGCACTTGGCTTAGTACACATATATTTCAGGGTATGTTTGCATACACCAATTTACATTTTCGCCCTTTTAACATGTATTCATTACGGAACTCCATGACGCTCGTACTTTGCCTTTCAAGACACTTGTGAAGAAGAAGAAGAGGAGTCTAGTGAAGAACGCAAAGATCATCAAATATGGCGCCTTAGCCATGGCCAGCCAATGGGAACGCAGGAGTGGCCACCAATCGCTCCAGACGGGGCGTGCCAAACAGAATGCTCAGGCATGCCTCTGGAATTGCTTCCAGATGGTCTGATCTCGCTTTTTACATCGCTATCGCCCTGTCACGCGCCATGATGCGCAGAAATCGCCTGATTTCACTGCAGAGCAGGGCGATCAGGCGACGCGCCACCAATGATTTCACGCCGTAAAATCGTCCTGTCTCACGCCACGACGCACATGTGATGTGGCTTCAACATCGCCATTTACGCGATTTCACGGCGATATCGCTGGCAATATTGCCGCGTGTGACGGTACCTTTAAACTATTACTGATGTGGCGCCCCGCAACGAGTGCGTCACAAGAGGGTATTGCAGCCACAAATGCAGCCGCAATATCCTCTGACTCAGCAATGATCCGCTTAACATAGAGATCCAACCCAACATGCAACACCTAGAACAGGGGACCAATCATAGGTCCTGGGGGGTGGAGTGTTAGGGTAGTGTAGTAGAACACAGACAATAATCTACACAGAGAGTAGAGAAGAATCTAGAACTTGGAGAGGAGCGGGGGCTCCGCACCCCGTGCAGGCCCCTGGGCCGTCACCGGTCGGGTGTCAGCACCTGAGGCCTTAACTACCGGGATTGGGCATTATGTACACGGGTTCCCAAAAGACTCCCGTGCCCACAACTTACCGCCGGTTCACTGGTACCGAAGCTGGCAGCAGTTCACCTCTGCCACGCGAACCAGAAGAGTGGAGGAGCAGCTTCACAGGAGCACCCCACCACCAGCCAGTTTCCAGTCGTCTAACCAGCGGTGTACCCACTGAGGGATCCAAGGCTCCCCAAAGCATCCGGAACGTACATCATGGATAGGGCATTGAAGCAGCCTCCCCGTACCCGACCTGGTATTCCTGGGCGACACTGGCAAACAAGTTAGGTAGAATGGAGGAACACTTGCGGATCTCTAAGGAACACCATCACTGCTGAGTCCACCCGTCTACTACTCAACCACTGTATACCATGTACTGCCTGCTGGTTACAGTAAAGACCCATTATAGAGACTTTCTGTGTCTGTGCTTCCTTATGAACTGTCCGTCCGCACAACAAGGTAACCGCAGCTGCCGCACAACATCTTGAGCAGCTCCAGCCTCCGGGGATCACCGCTCAGCCTGTGGGGAGCGTAACATCTTGCTGCTGTCCATCCCCCGGAGGTTCCGCAGCGTCGGTAGCCCTTACCGAATCTACTCATAGGTGGCGTCACGAATAAATTAAAAAAAAACCTTTAATCTGTTCCACCAAGACGTCTTCACTTTTGATCTGCACTACACCGGGCCCCACTACCGGCAGGCGCGGTCCACCCGTGACAAGGAGGAAGGAAGCATCGCCTGTCTAAACCGGAGTCCCGGCCACGGTGAATCACTGACATCAGGTTCATACATTGCTTTTGTCCTTATGCTGATAATAAAGCACCTGAGGGTATATGTAAATTTGCCTAGCCATGTTCCTGGGTCATAGCAGTCAATGTTGAAATTTGACTCGCCATGAGAAGAGGATGAAATATCATACAGCTACTCTTCTAGAGAATGTGTTGTGTTGCTACAACATTGCAGGGCGTCTAACTCAAAAAAGGGATCTTCAGTGGGTTCATCTGTAGTGGCTTCTGCCGTCTGTCTTGTTTCGTGCTCCACCACAGTATTACTTTCTTCACTTTCGAGCTCAGAGTTTCTATTAACACTCACATCTCCACTGCTTCCATCTAAAATAAAGCAAACATACAAGAACAAACAGTTGCAAGTCATAAGACAATAAAAATAGTTATTTCTATACACATACCTTTTCTATCTTCCTGTACTTTATTCAACCATGATGACAATGAAGATGAAAATTGTCGGTCTTGTTTTTCTTGCACCTTTGCTCTTTTTCGGAATTCTGCCCCTGATGGTTTTTTTGATATCACTATTGGCAGCATGACAATCGAGGGAGGATCTCCAGTCGTTAATTGACCGACCCACTTACTATCCACCCCCCCCTTACGATTAAATAAACACACAACACTGCAGTGACTTGGTTAAACAAATTGGCCACAGCAGCCTTTATTGCCTATTGTTTATACACTAAACAGAAATAAATGGGTACACCGTCCAACGGGTGTCCTGACTTAAAACAATAGGCCCACTCTCATATTACCCATGGATAGGCTCGATCCTTAAGCCTCTAAACCTTGTCCCTGGCCGCAACAACACCAACCCAGGGACGAGGTATTGGTTACCTAGAACCAATACCCCGACCTTGCAGAACCCCGTGCCTGCAAGGTACCTTTAACCGGAGCCCCTCTACCTTTGAGGTGGCTCACCTCCCCATTCCAAATGTAGATTTTCTGCCTTTGGACCAGACCTACCCCCGCTACAGGACAGGACAAGTGACTCCTTACTTGGCCTGGACCCGCCCACACACCAAGCGCTTGCTCCACACCCTCTCTCAGATCCAACATAGACATATCAAAACCTTTATCAATTAGATGCACCAAATCAGCCTTCAAATATTCTCGTGACGATGACTCCAACTCCTTGTGACGCACCACAATCCCCCCATTACGCGCCACAAATGCTGCCACCACCTTGTTCACCTTCACTCTCGCTTTATTTATCTTATCCACCGACCTCCCAAACCTCCATCGTCCCCTTGCAACTATGTCCGACTATACCACAATCAAACCCAGGTGGGAGCACCACAATCGCAACAGGTCACATTTAATATCGTTTATTAACTCCCGAGACGCACGCACCCCCAAATCATTCCCGCCAACATGCAGCACCAACACATCAGGGGGTCTATTCACACTACAAAAATATTCAAACTCAGGCAACACCCTACCACATTGCATACCCCTCAGGCCCAACCACTTGACCAACGCTACACCTCTATCAAGTCCTAACTGACGACCATCTGGACGAACATCCGCTCGACGAGCCCCCCAAAAGACATATGAATGTCCGAGAATCCAGATCAAGCAGGGGCCTGCACAAACAAAGAACAAAATGAACAAATGAACTCAATTACCGCCTAACCCCCCCCCCCCCCATCCGCCTTCCCAGTAGCCTGGGCCTCACCCCTCCAGCTGGTACCTGTGTGGAAGAAGAGATTCTTCTCACCCAGGTAGCACTGATTAGTTGGGGATCGGCACCAGTTCATGCATCGTGTGGAGACACTCAATACAAAGACACGGAGAGCAGGTCTTTACAAGAGAGAGTCACACAGTTTATTGAAACAAAGAGGTTATATAGTATTCTTTAAGAGTCATAAAAAAAATCATACAATGAAGAGACTTTTTGTGATAATTATAGGTTGACAAAGATTAATCTGGCCACATAAACAGGAATTTGCAATCTGGCTAAAATGTGGACATTCTTTTGAGTCAAATTATCATTTTGTCCTTGATAAAATAACAATTCTGGGAAACCAGATAGAAATAGGAGTATCAGAAGGAAATATTTGCTTCTTGTCAGCTTCTTGTCGTTTGTGGGATTTCAACTTTGCTTGAGTCTTCATTTGGTCACATTTTAATGTGCCAAGTAGAGCAAAGGGCAGTAAGATATGGAATAGAACATGGTAACAGAAATACAGATAAGATGGCTACTTAATACAAAATGGTCATTTCTTTAACACCTGGAAAGCAGATGAGGACGCACATATAAATGAAAACGAGACTATTCCCAGCGACCAACCAAAAACAAACCGTCCATATGCCGGAAAAACGGTCCCGGATATCCACCCCTTCGTAACAGAAAATGCCTTACCACCCTCACCGGACACAGCTGGCTCTCAGCTAAAGCATACAACACTACCAACCTCCCTCTACCCACTTGGTCTGTTTTTGAACACCGCAACCAACATTCTACCCTATCACCCTAAACAACGACATCATTCAGAGCCAAACCACCCGCTCTGCTCCAAGATGGGCTCACCAATTCACCCAGCCTAAACGCCCCAAAGAAGGCCAACACAAAAGCAGTTGAGAACAAAACAGTTTCGTACTCGGACCTGCAAACAAACTCCAAACCCACCACCGTACTCTCTAATAAGTCCACTGAAACCGGACGCCGTCCGTCCCTCTCCCGAACACTTTTCTTGAAACCTTTTAATGCCTGCCGCACCCTGAAGTCTTTTGTCGCATCCTGCCTGCCCAACAACCGAAACCAGAATGCAATCGCCACAACCCTCTGCGCCACTGCTGAAGCAGACCTCCCAGACACAAAATCATTCCCTATGAATGTCAATACCTTTTGCGCGTCATCCACACCGCCAGTCATTCCCACATCACCATCAAATTCTTCCCATTCCTGGGGGGGCGTGACCTAAGAGCTCATGGTGTCAGTCGCATGAGTCTGGAGCTCCGCAGCCACAGATCTTTAAGCGGCTCTGAACGACTGGTGCCTGCCTCATTGCTCCACAGCAACGGACCGATCGAGTCCTCTGACACTCAGGATGCCGAGGGACAGCCGAAATCCCACCAGGGAAACTCCAAGGTATCGGATTTCTTCCAAAAAGAACCCACCACCCCCCCGCTCCAAGATGGCGCCGATGGCGGTGTCCCAACTCTCCCTCCTCACATGCCTATGCTGAATCAGGGGAGGAGGTGGAGAGGATTGCTCCGGAGGACGCTCCGCTCACTGAGAGGAAGATGCGGAAGCTTCTTATCTCACTTCAGGCTGCGATCCACGCTGACATGCAGGGGATATTAGCTGATCTCAGGAGGGAGGTGGGAAGCCTGGGAGACAGAACAGATCGTTTGGAAAGGAAAATGGCGGAGTTCGCCTCGGCGCACAATAACATAGCTGACTCTGTGGACACTATGGAGAGACAAGTAGAGGCACATCAGAGCAAGCTTTGGGATTTGGAGGACAAAAGCAGGCGTGGAAACTTGAAAATAAGGGGTATATCTGAGGAGGTACCTGACTCTGAACGTTCTACATTGATTGACTCTTTCATTGCTGCTGTCCTCCCTGACCATCCCCCTGGTCCTACGGGTGTTGAATGGGTGCACCGCATACTCAGACCCTCACATGTTAATTCCTCCCTCCCACGAGATGTTTTAATCACTATGCGAGACTACAGGCTCAAGGAGCGAGCAGTTTATGCAAGCTCTCAGACACCGTCCGGAGCTTCCACAACAATTTGTTTCCCTGGCTGCTTATCCGGATGTCAGTGGGAACCCTAACGAAGCAGCGGGAGTTTGCGCCTATGTGCAGGATCCTCCGTGAAGCCGGAGTCCCATACAGCTGGGGAACACCAGTGAAGGTCCGCTTTACATATAAAGGAGACCGCCATGTCTTCCACTCCCCGAAGCTGCTGGACAAAGCTTTATAGTCCTGGGGTTTACCTGCACGGCGTTAAGGCCCCCTGAAATCCCCTGATGCCGGATCTGACGAAGCTGCTAATCGTTCGCCCCCCACGAGGAGAGCGAGCCCAGAGTGGGAGACGGCTCGCTGAGGCTGACCCTAATCTCTTTCTGATGGTACTAGATCTGTGGCTGTGGTGGGATTTCCCACATATAGCCCTGGCCGGCATGGCCTGACTGTGATTTTTTGCGGTTTGATTGGCCTGCTGTTGCCTCCAGGTTTCCCCCCCCATTTAGCAAGCATTGCCTGCCTGTACTGTTTACATTTTTGTTCTGTTGTTTCTATGAGCCCTACCTCTCTTTCCCTTCTTCATGCTTTCCACCTGTACTCCCTGTTGTCGTCCCCCTCTGTGAGCCTAAGGTGTGCCAAAAGTATAAGTTATGACCCGACATGAGTGTTAAACTATTGTCGCTGAATGTTAATGGTTTAAACTCCCCGGCCAAGCGCTCCTTCTTTTGGGCCGAAGTTAATAGAAGCAAAGCGGATGTAGTGTTTGTCCAGGAATCACATTTACTATGTGAAGACAATGTGAGGGTGCGACATCGCATGTTTAACAGAGCTTTATATGCGAATAGCTCCTCCAAGAAAGCAGGAGTTTGTATCTTTGTTAAATCCTCTGTGCCTTTCCAGCTTATTACGGAAATTGCTGACCCTATGGGCAGATTTCTATTATTGGTTTGCAAACTTTATAACTCTGTCTTCACTTTCCTGAATGTGTATGTACCAAATGTATCTCAAGTTAAACATACCCGTGAGTTTTTGAAAAAGGCCAAGGCCCATGCCCAGGGTAGTTTGATAGTGGGAGGGGATTTTAACGTTTGTCATGTCACGTCAGCTGGACTGCTCGGTGGGAGCTAGGCCTTCCAGAGGGGAGTTGGGGCCATTATGTAGATCTTTGCATCTGCATGATGTGTGGCGGTACCTGCACGCCGGGGAGAGAGATTTCACTTTCTTCTCCAGTAGACATCGTACTTATTCAAGTTTGGACTATTTCCTTGTCGACAGTGCAACACTGTCTGCCTGTTCGGCAGCGGAGATAGGATTAATCACGTGGTCCGACCATGCCCCAGTACTGATGGTTGTATCCCTGGCGGGCAGGTCCCGGCCCACTGGCTCCTGGAGACTTAATCTGAATCTTCTCTCTGACGCCCGTTTGGTCTCGGAGATTAGAGCGAAACTATTGGAGTTCTTCAAGCTTAATGACAACTCTGAGGTCTCCGACGCCACCTTATGGGAGGCGCATAAGGCCTGTATCAGAGGTGTGTTTATCCAAAAAGCAGCGCATTTAAAAAAGGATAGGAATAGAATGAGGGAGGCGCTTCTAGAGGAATTGCACGGTTTGGAGACCCGGAACAAGGAGGCGCCGTTCCCGACACTTTCTAGACAGCTCTTCCAAACCAGGACGCAGCTGCGCACTTTCCTTCTCTCCCAACACGATCAATGCCTGAGGAAGTCTAGGCTAACCTTCTATGCTATGGGAGATCGAGCGGGGAAAATATTAGCTAGACGTATAAAAAAGAAGGTGATTTCCTCTCAGATCACTGCCCTGAGGGATGGTTCCGGCAAGCTCCAAGTTAGCCCCCTCGCCATACCGGAGGCTTTCGGCCAATACTATTCCCGGTTATACAATATCAAAGAGGATGGGGAGACTCCCACCCCATCAACTGCAGATATCCGAGATTTCCTTGATGGCCTGGCGCTCCCGGGGTTAACCCAGGCACAACTGGAGGAACTGAACTCCCCTTTCACTGCCACTGAAATATCACAGGTAATCTCCGCCACTAAGAGGCACTCTGCTCCGGGGCCGGATGGGCTTCCGAATGACTACTACCGTCTGTTCTCCCAGGAGCTAGCACCTTATCTCGCTAGGACGTACAGACTCTGGCAGTCGACGGGTGAAATTTCTCCTCGGCTGCTAGATGCCACCATAGTGAAACCCGCTGAGGAGCCTGGAAGTTACCGACCAATATCGTTGCTTAATTGTGACGTGAAAAAATATTTTCCCCATTACTAGCGACCCGACTTTGTCGGGTCACCCCCTCATTAGTTCATGCGGACCGAGGTGGGGTTTGTTGGGGGGAGGCAGACCAAGGACGGCACAAGGCGAATTATTAATCTGATTAGAGCAGCGGAGTTGGCTGGGGTCCCTGGTGTACTCCTGTCCTTGGATGCGGAAAAGGCGTTTGACAGGGTGCACTGGGGATACCTGGCCGCTGTGCTGGAGAAATTTGGCTTTCAGAGGCCCTATTCTCTCGGCCATTTTGGACCTATATTCGAACCCTAACGCCAGGGTGCTCTCGTCGGGATTCCTCTCCTCTAACTTTTCCCAGTCCAGTGGCACCCGACAGGGTTGCCCATTATCTCCTATAATCTTCTCCCTTGTCATTGAACCTCTGGCTGAGGCTATCAGGGGGAATCCGGATGTGTCAGGTTTCCGCATAGGGGGCTCTGTCCACAAGATAGGACTCTATGCGGATGATATTATCATTGCCTGCACGGATGTGGAGACCTCCCTAAGGGCAGTGATGTCCACCCTGGAGCGGTTTTCCGCCCTGTCCCTGTATAAACTGAATGTGGGAAAATCACTGATCTTCCCCATTGGGGTCCCCGAACCGCTGGCGGAAAGGTTGCAGACGCTCTTCCCCTTTGCGTGGCGAAAGGAAGGGATCCCATATTTGGGTATTGTCCTCTCTGGCTCGGCCAAGTTGGTTTCCGCTAACGTGGACAATCTGATAGATTCGTTATCTAAAGAGATAGCTCTACATCCTCTGGGGGGACTGTCTTGGGTGGCCCGTATCCATGCTTTCAAACTATTCTTACTCCCGAAAATCCTTTATATCTTTAGGAACCTACCCCTGGCGATACCGGCGGGCTCCTTGGCCCGTCTTCAGAAACTGGTTCATCGATATATCTGGGTGGGAAAAAGAGGCAGGGTTGCAGGGAACATAATGTATCTCCCGTACGCCCGAGGGGGCATGGGAGTTCCTAACGTGGCTGCTTATCACCGGGCTTCACTTCTGCAGGAGGCTAGGCTTTGGTGGGAGCCGGAGGACCCACCGAGGTGGTTGGAGATGGAGCAGGAAGTGCTTGGGCGAGTTTCTCTTCGTCACCTGTTGGAGGCGGATTGCCTGACGCCCACCGGGAGGAGCTTGCCCATTCCCACAATGGACTCTCTGATACGGAGTTGGAGGGAGGTGGTGGGAAGATGGATCTGTTTGCCTCCTGATCAGCTCCAGGTTCTGTCCCTCGGATGCCACATCCGGTTCCTGAATCTCTCCCCGTGGGTGCGTGCGGGGATCCAGACATGTGCTGATATACTCCGGGGGGTTGGGCTGCTCCCTTTCCCGGAGCTCGTGCTCAGATTCCCCGGTATAGGTTCCACACACTATCAATTAGGGCTGGGAGATTTTGGAAAAAATCAAAATCTCGATTTTATTTAAACCTATGGACGATTTTCGATTTAAATCTCGATTTTTTTTTCTATTTTTTTTTGCTTTTCTTTGATGAATAAAGAGAAAAAACTAAGAGGTAGCTTAACAATTTTTATTCAGATAAATAACGTTAACATAACTATGTTTTAAACAACTTGACAGTTTTTTAAATTGTGCAAATATCATGTCATAAATACAACAGAAAAATTTATATCGAACCATGTCTCTTTAAAGGGACTCTGTTAACAGATTTTAAGACTAAACTACTGAAAGAGTCTCACAGTGATCATGACAGTGAGTATAGACATGGGGTTTATGTGTCTCTACTTACTGTCTATGCCCCGCTGTGCCCATATGAATATCTGAATTATATTCCCTGACATGTGACTGGGGGGAGCTCCGATCTCCCCACTCACTGCTGTGAGTGACACTGGCCCTGCTCGAGATGTCAGAGCAGGGTTGTTGTCAATTACTAGGAATTGGCAGAGATATCCACTCCGCATTATAATATCTAGTGCCAGTCTGAACTATTTTCATGATCTACTACGGAGTACAGGGGGCTGAAAACTGAGTACAGGCATAAAATCTAATTTGTACTCACAGTAATCCCTGTTTGTACTCACAGTAATCCGCCCTGTGAGACTGTCAGGCTGTCGGCAGTGTTTACCCTTCAAAAACTGCTGACAGTCCCTTTAGAAGAAACTATTTATAAAGTAGTGCAATAGTTCTAAATGCTGCCGTAACTGGCAACCACAGTACATTGTGAAAGTGCTGGTCATATGTGCTGGAGGCTGGAAGAAAGGTCCAGAATACACAATGTAAAGCCTGGTGTTAACTTAAACAAGCCTGAGCTTACAAAAAACAGGTGCAATCAGGGGTGCACCAAACCCCACTGCTGCCTGAGCCGGGGTGAGCGGCCGGCGCCATGACAGGGGGAGGCTGTGTGCATGAGGCACCGCCCCCTTCTGCACTGCCGCTCCCCCTGCCTCTTGCCGCCTGGATGACAGGGCTCACACTGTCCAATGGACGGTGCGGCCCTGGGTGCAATGTAACTTCAACTGCTTCTAGATGCGGCTCATCCTGGCTTGTTGTTGGGTTTAACAGGAGGCGCTGTGGAGCTGCCAGATTCAGTGGTCGCGATTTCACCACAAGTGGCGGCGTGGCACAGTCTGTTCCTTGGGTAATCTCTGGCCTTGGTGGAAAAATGCCCATTCAGAAGAAATACCAGGTGGGGATGGGGCAGAGGATTTTTATACACTATGGGCTGACTCCCTGACTCCACCCAGCTCGCACCTCTGGGATGTCTCACAATTCCCACCCCTCTGAGGGGAGATATGGACACCCAGATTCCATAATGTTCCCTAGCCGTGTCCCTGGGCATCGCAGACGGAAGACAATACCCTCATTTTTTAGTTATGATTTTCTCTTCGTCTGGATAGGAAACATGGCTACTCTGGTAGCAGCCTAGTAGCCAATATCCTGTTTAGATGGCTTACAGTCGTCCTACATTCATGTCAATACCAGCCTTGTCATCGTCCAGATATGTAGAGTTCATTTTTATATTCAATAGCATCACAGGGTGGACGGCTTATGAGATATTAATGTTATAGTCACGGCTCCGTTCAGTCTGCTGGGAAGAAAGAGACTTATATTGGACGTGTCACCTTTTGGCAAAACCCCAGTTCTGAGGAAGCCCCATACATCTACCTGATTACCACATCAAAGGTGAGGATGGCTCCTTTTGTGTGGCCTTGTTGGCTGGCAGCTAGGTGCTAATTACTCTGCCTTCCAAGGGTTGGGGCTTATCTCTTTGTGAGTGAGATGTGCCTTCTCAATTGCTATCTGTGGAATATGGGGGATATGGCAATATTCCTTACCAATATTCATCACACTGGCTAAGGATTTTTTTTTAGGTACAGGTCTACCTTCTTCATCTACTTGTGACTGTAAACATTCTTTCTGCACAGCTGTGTCAGTTGGATCCGGATGCATATTTTTCTCAGAGAGAGATATCAACAGAGTGACAAGTGTTTTCTTCATTGCCTCTATTTTTTCATCTGCAATGTAAGTTGACCGAAATCGGGGTCTACCATCATTGCAATGTCCAGGAGGTTATCTGTGTTGGAGTCACTATACTTACTGTTTAGATACTCCAAAATGGTGCATTTAATTTTTTGGGTGAGTTCACTGTCATCCTCAGCTGGCTGCAGAAGGCTGTTATTAAATAAATGAAGTACTGGTTTAAGGTATGAGACAGTCACATACGACTCACCAGACAGTGCATCAGTGAACTCTTTTAGAAGACTTAAAGCCCTGTTTATTGACTCCAACACATCTATATCCTGCCAAGTTGGTACTAGGTGCCTGCTCTTTTTTTCGGACCCCAAGACTCGTGCAGTTGCCTTTTCCTGCTCTAGAACACGTTCAATCATTTGTTGTTTCGAAC
This sequence comes from Allobates femoralis, assembly GCA_033576535.1. Classification (NCBI taxonomy): domain Eukaryota; kingdom Metazoa; phylum Chordata; class Amphibia; order Anura; family Aromobatidae; genus Allobates; species Allobates femoralis. The sequence continues at coordinate 710,494,267 of JARQOC010000002.1, read as the reverse complement.
CCCACCTTGTTGGAGACTCTGTAATAAATTGAGTGGGTAATCCCAGTTCTGCCTGCACCAGAACCATATCTCTTCTCTTCTTCCAACTGAAGGAGAAGGCACTAACAATTTTTTTACACACTCCTACAGCACGTTCAACCCGTGAATCTTTCAAACCATTCTCTGTAATAAAAGAAACAAAAATTATAGAATTGTTTACACAAAATGTGTTCCCTTTTTTGCACCCAAAAAAATTAGATTCCTAAACTAGGGATAAGAGGTAAAAGTTTATTGCTTCAAGTTCTAGCCTGTTCAGAGTTCACAGTTTACAATACACTTTTGATGTAAGTATCATCATAATACAATGTGAACACAAACTGAACTAGAATTAAGGTCCCCGCACACTAATGGTACCTTTACATGCCGCTACTGGATGGTGGCAACAACCGGGTACATGAGAGAAATGTATCTTGCACCGCCAATTCAACCTGTGGTAGTGGCGTGTGAAGACGGTTGTAGCCACCCGCCAGTAGCGGCACCTGTTTCCGAGCACTGCCCTAAAACAGGTGGTTACCCAGCCGATGGTAGCGACCTGTATCGGCATGTAAAGAAGGAACAGAAGGGTTGTTTCGACACCATGCTATGTACCTGGTATGTAGCTGGGGCGTGACACAGCCTCCGGGTTAACGCGCCACATCAGCGATCATTGGTGGAAGCTCCTGCGTTACGATTGGTAGTCGCTGCATAGGGAGGCATATTTAAGGAGCTGACCAGTCACACTACACAATTGCTCGAGCGTCATGTATTAGTCAGCCTCCTGCGCTGGCTGCCCAATCATGATGTTATTGCTTTGTAATATCAGCGTATGGAATTCTCGTAATCCACAATTGTGGCACGCCTATGTGTTGTCCCTGCTGCACCAGGTCCGCCCATATTAACTTGTTGTAGCGGTGTGTAAATGAGGTAAGGTGATCTGCAGAAGGTAACTTGTGGCACCCGGCGGTGTATCCAGAGATAGATGTAACCTACTGTAGCGCACCTTGTTGCGGCGTGTAAAGGTGGTGCGATTACCGTTTGCAACCGTTTGTGTGTGCTCGTGCACGTGAAGTACCCGGTTGTTGCCACCATCCAGTAGCGGCGTGTAAAGGTACCATCAGCGATTAGACGGCTGTCATAGGACGGCCGGTCTAATTGCTGTACCGCCCTATTATATGTCGGTGTGTGCTTGCACACACACAGACATATAGCAAAGCTTTAGACAGCTGAGCAGAGGACGGCATCACATCATTACATGGCGGTGTCGCATCATTATGCGGTACTGCCCTCCGCTGTACGCGAATAGGGCCGCGCCTCGTCATAAGGGCAGAGTCCCTGCACAGGAGCGTAGCTCCTATGAATGGATGCCGCCCCTAAAAGTCTGCCATGGCACTTACATGGGCCGCCGAGCGCAGCCTAGAATAGAGAGTGTGGCCGATCAGGCAGGGCACCAACAAGTCGGTCGGTGCCCCATCTTGGCCACGCTCAAACGGGCCGACACACGCCGACATCTCGGCTGTGCCCACAAACACGGCCGAGATGTCGGCTAGTGTAAGGGGGCCCTTACTTTTCTCCCTGGCTCTTGTATTACTAGAATCATTCATTACCTGTACTTACCAATGGCATTGTGAAGTCTGTGTCCAAAGCAATGCAGGTGTGTCCACCCATTCTGCCTTACAGCCTTTATCATGTTTGTCCCATTGTCGGTGGTGATGCACACTTGTTCTTCCCTGAGCTTCCAGGGAACCAGTGACTCTTTCAGCCCCTGAGCTAGAATTTCTCCAGTGTGGTCATCCGGAAAATAAGTTGTCTGGAGGCAGATACTTTGCAGTTTCCAGTCTTTATCAATGAAATGAGCTGTCAGACTTAGGTATAGCTGCATGGTTCTGATGGACCATAGATCAGAGGTTGTAGAATAGAATTCTATACTCTGCACTTTATTTGCAACACTTTGTTTTGCAATATTGTACAAATGAGGCAGAGCTATTTCTGCAAAATACTTCCGGTTTGGCAGCTGATATTTGGGATCTAGTGTGTGTAGCATCTGAATAAATCCAGGCTTCTGGACTGTGTAGATAGGAAGCATATCTTTAGCGATATGATATGTTACTGCATCCGTTATTGCTTGCCACCTAGGCCCTTTCTTGTCATATGGCATTACACCGGAAAATGATGCCTCTATTGTTAACTGCTTTGTTTTTTGTGTTTTTGGAGTTGGACTGCCTCTTCCTTCTGTATCTCGCAAAGCGACACACTCTTCCCATTCAGCAGCATGTTTTTGTCGGAGGTGCTGGAATAAGTTAGTTGTGCTGCTACTTTTTGTTGCAATACTTTTTCTACACAATTTGCAGAGCACATTGCTTTGTTTAATATCATTACGCAAAAATCCAAACCACTTCCAAATGATGGATGTCACATTGCCTTTTCGAGGAATGAACTCCTCTCCCTCAACCTCATCATCCTCGATGTTTCTTAAAGAGTTTGTTGCCATTTCCGAGTTTTATTCGTGGGAGGGTGGTGCTTTTTTTTTGGATTCTTCTGACTATAGATGAGGGCCTGCCAACATCAAAAAATAATTAAGAGTCTCTCTCCCTCTTTTTCTCCCAGTGCCTGTCTATCTCCCCTTGTGGCCGTTCGTCCCTCCCTCCCCTTGTGGCCATTCATCCATCCCTCCCCTTGTGGCCGTTCATCCATCCCTCCCCTCCGTCCGTTCATCCATCCCTCCCTTGTGGCCGTTCATCCATCCATCCCTTGTGACCGTTCATCCATCCATCCCTTGTGGCCGTTCATCCATCCATCCCTCCACTGCCTTGTGACAGTTCATCCATCCCTCCCTTGTGGCCGTTCATCCATCCATCCCTTGTGGCCGTTCATCCATCCATCTTTTGTGGCCGTTCATCCATCCATCCATCCATCCCTCCACTGCCTTGTGACAGTTCATCCATCCCTCCCTTGTGGCTGTTCATCTATCCATCCCTCGTGACAGTTCATCCATCCCTCCACTCCCTTGTGACAGTTCATCCATCCATCCCTCGTGACAGTTCATCCATCCATCCCTCCACTCCCTTGTGACAGTTCATCCATCCATCCCTCCACTCCCTTGTGACAGTTCATCCTTCCTTCCCTCCCTTGTGGCTGTTCATCCATCCATCCCTCGTGACAGTTCATCCATCCATCCATCCATCTCTCCCTCCCTTGTGGCCCTCTCCTATCTCTGTGTGTGTGCCCGGTAAGGACACGCGCACCGGATATTTCGCCCGGCCTACGGCACGCGCAGCCTAGCAAGGACGCGCGCCGCACGCCGGAGATTTCGGCCGGGCTATGGCACCTCCTCCTGAAGCCATACCTCTGCCCTGCCTCCTGGCTTCAAACACAGACTGCGCAGTGCGCACCGGAAGTACCAGGTGACGCCGGACCGGAAATGCACCACTCGCATTAACACTACTAGCCGCCCGGATCTTCTAAACAGCGCTCCGGACGCCATTCTAAATTGAATTACACGATTTTAAATAAAACCACAATCGTGGCCACAGCAGGGATCGAATTAATTCGATTAATCGCCCAGCCCTAATATCAATACTTGCAAATTTCGCATTTTCTTGGTAGTATAGACTTCCCGCGTGGGACTCAGCTCCCCTCTGAGGTTTCCTACTATCAAAAATACATCACGGCAAAAACCAAGCGGAAAGGGCTTACAGGCATCTATAGGCAAATCAATGAGGAGCTATTCCCGTATAAACCAAGTTATATGAGACGGTGGGAGGAGGATCTGGGCTTTGAGGCTCGGGTGGAGGACTGGTATGGAGGACTGCGTGAGGTGCAACAGGCGTCCAGGTGTGTGAACCACCTGGAGATCCTGAAAAAGATACACTTAAGATGGTATTATTCGCCGTTGAGGCTGGCTTGTTTTTCCCGGGACCGTTCTCCCCTCTGCTGGCGCCAATGTGGACACAGAGGTTCCTTGGCCCACATGTGGTGCAATGCCCTAAAATCGCTCCCTTTTGGGCTGTCGTGTCCACACTGTTGCGAGCAGTCACGGGTTTGAACATCTAGCTGTCGCCTCAATTGGCGGTTCTTCATGTCGGGATCCACCTTTATCCTCGAGAACATAGACTACTGGTATCTAACATTCTCACGGCCGCCCACCTTTCCCTTGCCGCTAAGTGGAAGGCTGACACTCCCCCTACGTTTGGGGAAGTTACTGACAGAGTAAATACTATCTTTCATCCGAGTTTTATTTGGCTCTTGACAATCCTACTAGATTCCGTACAAGGGAGAACTGGTTGGGATGGGCCTCCCACCCCGCAGCGGTCCCTCTCCTGCACTGACAGCTACCAATAGTGTTGGTCCGGTCTGTAACTGCACATTGTTTTAAAAGATTGATGGTTGCGTTATGGCTTCACTGCTTCTTTAATCCTTCCCCTCCCTTCCTCTTCCCTTCCTCCCCCCTTCTTTCCTTTTACCCTGGTCTATGGACTTGGGCTTTAGTTGGTGTTGTTGGGATATTGTTTACTGATTGTGTATTGTTAAATCAATAAAAATATATTGGATTAAAAAATTCTTCCCATTCCTGCCATACTTTCCTGTATCGGCACCAAGTCGCCTCAGTCACCGATCTGCGGCTCAAACTACCCACAATCACATTACCAGGCTCCACAAGCCATCCGGACATGGCAGACCAAACTCGTCTGCCCAAAACCTGTGAAACTGAAACCGAGAAAGCGCATCAGCCACTGAATTAAAAACACCCGGAACATGTTTTGCTACAATCTGAATATTCCACTGCAGGCATCTCAACACCAGATGCCGCAGATAAGCCATCATTGGCAGCGACTTAAAAGAGAATGCGTTAATCGCGTACACTACTGAGATGTTGTTGCAATGGAAGCAAACTTTCCTGCCGGCAAATTCCTGACCCCACAGTTCTACCGCCACAACAATGGGAAAAATCTCCAACAACGCAAGGTTCCGCACAAAACCTCGGTCCTGCCACAACTCTGGCCATCCACACACGCACCAATGGCCCTTAAAAAAGGCACCAAAGCCCATTGAACCCGACGCATCCGTAAACAACTGCAACACCCTGTTGGGCACCACCTCCTTAAGCCATAACGTGCGCCCATTGTATTCCTGCAAAAATACCTCCTAGACTCGTAAATCCTCCTTATGGTCCCTGGTGATGCAAACAAAATGCACCAGGCACGTCTTGCCCGCCATGACCAATGCCAACCGCCTCGCAGAGACCCGACCCATCGGCATAATCCGACATGCAAAATTAAGTTTGCCCAGCAAGGATTGCACCACCTTAAGCTGAA